>CAUJNA010001580.1:310000-480000 GCA_963377175.1 Effrenium voratum
TCCCTTTAAAACCAACAAGGACAACTAAAAACACAATTTCTGCAAATGGACGTATTCCATGTAACCGCCAATGGTCTTCTCTGGCACACGGGCTTGTTTTGACACAAGCACGGCGCCCAAAATGCGGGTAAAAAACGGCGCCAGTACCGCGAGCTTTCTTTCGCGGGCCCTTTCGCGGTGCTTTCGCGACCACATGTTTTTTTTGCGCCCTCCGTTTCCTTTAGAATGTCTTTTGCGGCCTTTCGCAGCGGGACGCGAAACATACTCTTCGAAATGTATCCTTCGCGGCACCTTCTTGAGGCACTTTCGCAATAAGCCTTCGCAAGCCTTCGTGGCCTGTGTTTTGGCTTTCGTGGGGGCTCTATAGGGAACCCCCCCTTGCTACTTTTCATTACCAGGATTCGTGGCGTTTTTTACATGGGATTTCCCTTTTGGTTGCCTTTTAGTCTTTGATTCTGGTAGATCTTGTTTTCCAGACGGGGACCCCAGGTTGCAACCAGTACCCCCGAATTCGAATTGAAGCTGCACTACGTATCAGGCTTTTCAGCCCCCCGCCCCCCCTCCTCCCAAAAGCCCCCAAGTTGCAACACATTTTAGTATAGGGCCCGGTCCATACCCAATTTTAGCCTATCTTTAATATAAAACCCCTTACATGAACAAATTCACTGATTTGTTTTTCCGTCCTCCTCCTCGTCTTCTGCCAACGTCACCAGCCTCAAGCTCAGCCTCAACTCGAGATGTGACCCTCTCAGTTTCTCAAAGGATTGGTCGGGGAAAAATCGGACTTGTGGTTTAGCACTGAATTAGTCTCCCCCCAAAAGTTAGCCCAACTTGGGAAAGGCCCGTTCACTTCAAACACCCCGAAGCAACGAGTACGGGCTCCTTGAAAGAACCCACTTTTGCTTTCTTTGATCTAGGAAGAATGAAGCAATGCTTCCGGAAGGAAATCAGTAGGATTCCGTGTTCGTCCTTTTGCTGAAGGGCATACCGCCAAAAGGGAGCGAATGGCACTAGAGGGCGCACACACATATATATATATACATATACATTATATATGTCGCTTTATGTTTCAGACGCAGCCCTAGTCTCGGGTGAGACCCATCGCGGGGGCCCCGGCTGCTCTTCCTTCGCAATCACCGAGTCCTTGCGCTGCAAAATCTCGTGCTGCAGCTCACCGAGGTCGAGGGCCTGCCATCTCGCGGGCTTGAGTCCCAACGCCCCATGCAGGAAAACACGAATGCCACTGAGCCATGATAACATGAGAGGGGTGTGTAGTTGCTGCCCTTTTTGGCTGGTTGGTTTGAAGGAATCCTAACAACACACACACAGACATTTTGGGTGGGCCAACTTCCTATTCTGATTTACGCACACCCAACTTTTCTCCTGGTTCATTACTAGGGTGTCCCGCCTAAGAGATCTGTCATACGGGTTCATTGACCTGTGCATGTTCAGTTCAGGTCTGAAAGGGGTCCTATGTACATAAAGACCATGTTCCTCGCAAAAAGACCTCTGGCAGTTCCATTTGGCAGGGTGCACTCTTTCCAACAAAGAAAGCAAACCCCAGGTGCACTCTGCCCAATCATGCACATGTCTAGGTCCTTACCCCAAAGGGACATACCCAAAATCAGTGCAATTTCTGGGTACGTCGGGGTGGTACCCAGTATATACCGGCTAGACGGCCTGTCGTGATGAGTAATCCGTGTCCGGCCGAAGCGGTCAATCGACTTCATTTGCTGAGAAACTTGCGTATGAGACATGGTTCAGTACTCTCCCCAACATCGCACCAATGCACTTTTTAAGAGCAACGCACATCTCAGAATTTGTGACCCTTGCCAACAGAAATGGAAGCCCTGACAAAGCCACGTTGTTGTGCCACCGGAGAACTGGGAAAAGGGCAGAGCCAGGAAAGTGAGATCCCCGGAACAACTGAAAAAAGGGTCAGTGAAAAGGGCTTCAACCAATGGCCAAGGGAATCCTTATCATATATGAAATCACTGCGCAGGATACTTCACTTGCTGGTGCTCGGTAGGGAATGAGGGAATGAACCCAGGGGTCCCCTTAAAGACAAGGCAGAGTTCGTGCATCTTGCTTTCCATCTGACCTGTGTGACGCTGAGCAACCGCGCATAATTGACATATTTGGAACTGGCGGTCTCAGCAGTTCTCAAATGCAAACACCGCACGCGTGCAGGAAACTGGGGGGCCTGGAAAGGTCTGATTTTTGTTGGGGAAACTCATCAGGGGTCATCTAGGTACACGAGGGGTCTCAATAACTAATTTGGGACTGGATGAGTGCCAATTGCTTTTGTTGGGCTCGTGATCTTTCCTGTCATACATAATTTACCAGACCCCCTGAGCGTGTGTAATTTCGGAATTCATCTGCAAACACGGTGGTCCCACACCTCATGCAATTTCACGAGGGAAACCCAGGAATAGCCAAAGAAACCCAAGCGAGGGAAGTTCATCGGAGGGGCTGCGTCCCTGTACAGGTGCATCAGTTGTATGACTTCTGGAAGTAAATCTCACGTGTACGTAGCACATCAAAAGGCATGGAAGCTGATCTCGTTTGCTTTCCTTTGGCTCTCTTTGGCTTTTCTTTAATATCACCCGAGTCTTCCCCCGCCGATTGATCGATCCTGCAGGGAGCTGATGTACTTGGATAGCGCCTCTTCACGTTGCTGCTCTTTCTCCGTTCCTCAGCAAGCGAGCGATCTGCCAAAAAATGAACAAGTCACCTGTCTCCTTTCTATTCTGGCCCAAAGTGTCCCTTGACCAAGGAGATACTCAGCCCCGTTTTTAGCCCTGAAAAACATCTCTATAAGGTATTTGGACGCTCTAGGTGAAAGACAAGTCTGGTTTTGATTTTTCACACACAGGCTTGCCTCAACAAGCTTCAAAGGCTGCAGTTGGAGGCATTAGACAGGGACTACGTGGACTTTGACCGGCCAATGCCCACACATGGGCATTTGGTCCCGTTTAAGTTCGACAACTCGCTGCGGATTATTGTTGCGCCGGAAAAAAAAAAAGGCGGGCAAAGTGTTGCCCATTCTACCAGTTAAAGAGAGTTGTCGACCCCAAAGGAATCTACTTAGAGGATTGTTGGAGCCCGGAAAGTGCAGGTTTGCCTCTAAAATGGGGCACCCCTATTTAGTCAAGGACACGCCATTGGGGTTTCAGGTGCGTGGGAACGGATGTAACCGCTGACAAGTGTTCCTCTCGACTTTGTTTCTGTGTTGCTCTTGCAACGATTCAATCCCAGGCAGTCACTGCTTTAACCAGTTTTAACAGGGGGCCTGGTTTTTCAGCCAGGATTAAAAACCCCCCCTCCCCACCCCAGGCGTGAATCCAAACAAAAAAACAAAACACCAGAGCCCTTCCTTTGCAGTGTCAAAACAAGCGATATCTTGCTGTATCTACGCTTTCTGCAAGCATGCAACAGCAGATGCTCGAAGGCATGGTGTTTTTTAGGTGTGAATCAACAAAGAAACGAGCCCTGCTTCCGGGCCGCGAGAATCCCCAAACACCAAGCCCTCGAGCGAGCCCTGTTTCTCGCCCAGGGGGTAAATTCAAAGCAATCAGTAGAGCCTCGAGAATGTAAGTTCAGAATATGTTAAATCAGAAAACAGTGCCGGACGGAACCGGGCTCATTGTCCAGAATCAATGCTCACTCACTTGCGTGGTCGAAAGTCTCAAACAAGAACATAACAAAATTCAAGCATACTTAAAGGGACAGGGTACTTAGTAAGTGTCCAGTAAGCCGTTATAAGTTATAACCCACTTAGGAGACTTGCAACAACGGTAAGTGAGTAATAACCAGGCTTGCTAATCAAATTAAACATGGTTCCCAAAGAACTGCCATGTTCTTTTCACCATCGCACAGGGTGTTACTTGCCCAATCTTACCCAGCAACATCTGCAAGTTGTGAGCTTCATCATGCAAATATGTGTCAATTGCATCTGCACATGCTACCTTCATGACACAACCTGAAATAAGGGACCCCGAAGTAAAGGACCAACATGTGGACATGGGGTTTCAAGGGAGCAGCAAAAGAAGTCGACAGCCGGTTTGGGCGGCTTGCTATGATAAACATGCGATGCCACCTCTTCTCCGGGGCAGACTGGGACCTGCGGGAAGGTGTGGTTTCGCTTGAAAGGAAACATGAAGAAAAACCCACGTCTGGCACTATTCGCGTCCTGAATCTTAACAAAAGACCCTTTGGCGGACATCATTTAGATTGGAATTCATGTGCAACAACCGCTTTGGCCGGGTTGTTCCCGTTTATAGTTCACAGCCACTGTTTCTCAGAGCGTCGTTCCACAATGCTGCGGCGTCGGACCATCAGCGCCTTTTCCAATTCCTCGACCTTGTGCAGCAGCCTGGGCGGGTTTACCGTCCATTTGTTTGGGGGGGTTAAATTATCTCAAGTATTCAGGTCTTCTGTCTTCCTCGGGTCTCGTATTGAAAACAAAGACCCGAAATGGGTGCCCTAGATACGGAGGGCTCGGATTTGGGTGTCTTTCTTGGAGTTGGTACCGTTTGCTGTCGCTTCAAAGTGAAACCAAAAAACACCATCTGTTTTCGAGGTTCTTCCATTTGAAGGCCATCCAGTTGAACGAAGGCCCTACAGGGCATGGAATTGGGTAAACTGTCACAACTCACCAACCTGAAACAAGGCACTACATGTAACCCAAGAAGGAACCCTTCTCTATGGGAAAGAGCGCAATGCCCCTGCCGTCAGGCATTCCAGACGCGAATCTATTCCTCCTCAAGTGGGCAATCTTCGCCCTGCATGGATTTCAAGGGCAGTTTCTGGTGGGTTGTTTGGAGTATATACCACTCACTCATATAGGGATATATGAGGGGTATATACTGCCTTCTACAAGCGGCGATTACATCACCTCTACACCTCCAAACAACCAACCTGTAAATGCCATTGACCAATGGGCTTATCCTATGGGTAGACTTGCAGAAGGAGCACCTGCAAATGGCCTCTCGCGGAGCCCAAAAGGTGAAAAGGTCGATTTGCTTTGTACCACTGAGTGCAGGGGTCACTGGATGTCCCCTTCAAAAGTTGATCAATTTCCTGGTGGCTTCCATTCAAACTGCCACTTTTGGAGTTTCCAAAAAGGGAAATGGAGGACACCCTGTGGTGGGTGAGTCTTACCCCAAAAACCGATGGTTTCCTTTTGTCTCCCTGTACAAGCCCATTTCTGGGGGTACCCTTCGCCTCAAAGAGTTGAACACGCCCAAATGACCAAAAGGAGCAAACCGGGGCCAAATCGATTCACTTGCGAGGTGCGCATGCTCCACCTCCATCTCCACCTGTCTGTCGCGATCCATCTGCTCCTTGGGAGCTAACTCCCCCAGGCTATCCCGAGGTCTGACCGAATGCACCGCACACCCGGGGAAGCCAAAGGCCTGCAAAGCCACCGCCCAAGAAAAGCTCTTAGAATTCTTCCGGTGAGGGGGGAAACGAGTGAAGCAAAGGGCCAACCAAGGCTCCAACCACCATTCCCGACTCTAAATCTTGGGGGGGCCTTAAGGTCCAAACCCAACGGCGATCGCTTTACCCCTATATAAGGCCCTTTCCGATGCTTAGGGTACTGCAATTCCTCCAACCCGAAAAAAGGAAACCCCAAATTGGGTAGCTTCGAAGGTAAACACGTTTTACCCAGGGCTCCCTGTTCATTTGCCAATGCCGAATGCCCTCTGTGCCAACCACGGAAATCCTTGCCTCTCTTGCTCAGAAGAAAGGTGATCTCCTTCCAGCCCAGTGACCCTGCAAAACCAGCTAGTTATATAAGGGGGCATGAGCCCTAGCAGTCACAAAAACTTGCTGGTACTCAGCAGGGAATGAGGGAATAAACGTGGGGATTCCCTTAAACTTAAAGGAAGCCATAGGGGTCCTTCTCTCATTCCCTGCTGAGCACCAGCAAGAAAAAGGAGTGTTCTACGCATTCTACACACCTGTCACTTATGGGGGGTCCCTTGAGAGAACACTATCCCTGAAGAATATTTGCGCGGGGGGTATCTTCCGTCATGTGATGTGGCACAAACTCTGGGAGTATTGCAAAAAGCGAACCTGAACCCCCCCGAATGCAACACCAGCTTCATGGGCGTCGAAAACACCCGGTTGCTCACAAAGGATAGCCAGGTTTATGGTGAACAACCCACAACTCAAGAGGTACCGAGCAAGTGGGAAGGCTCCATTTTCCCCCGCTGATATCACCCGGGTTTGGCTCAAAAGTTGGGGAACCCAATTTGATAAGATTTGGCTCGGTTCCATTTAATTGGGCCTGCCGAGTCCGGCCTCAAATGATGAGGATGCCCAAATTCAAAGCTTGCCAGCGCTGGTGGGCTAACAAAATGGGATTCGGACCCCTTTTGGGATGGTATCTAGCGGCACACCCATTGGAAACCACCAATTTTAGGGGAGTGTTTTCAGAAACATGGTAAGGCCGGTGAAGTCAAAGCTGGGAACCCTCCAGGGTTTCCCCTGTGGGTTGTCCCCAAACTCTGCCATTGTTCTCCCTTTCAAAGTGACCCAATTTTGCTCAGAAAAAAAACCAAGCGGATCCCTTTTAAAGTGACCGTTTCGGACACCCAGCTCCACAAAAAAACAGACTCGGTATTCCGAGGTGCTCGGACTTCGCGGATCCGCTCTTCCAGGTGATGCATATCCTGCGCCTAAGGAAACCGGGGCATTTAGGTAGTCTCTTTTGGTTTACCTTTGTCTCAAAATAGTGGGACCAGGGGGACCCACAAAATTGTGTTTGCCTTTCCGGTTTCCCTTGAACTAACACCACAAAAGACACCCTCAAAAAGACAGACACATATAACAAACAAAACCACCAAAACCAATACACGCGTGGGTAACAAATTAATTGCCCCTTTGAATGTTTATGCCCCCTTTTCATCAAACATCCTGTCTGATGTGGTGAGTACGTAACTTTGATGGGTTTTGTGGCTGGCAAAGGGAGAGGACCCTGAACAAACGCCTTGGGGACAGTAGTCCAAATGGACCTGGTGCCTTTTTCGGGCTACGCTGCTCGTGCTTTTAAAGGCCAAGCAAGTAGGTCTCGGCCCAAATCCTACCAGATGGTGGACCTGTGTCAGCTGATGTTTGGGAGCTCCTTTGACTTACGCCATGGAAATCGCCATGTTTCGTTTCCCTCCTCTCGCTGGATGGTGCTGCATTGGGATCGTCATTGCTCACGGATGGTGCTTTTTCCTTGGGTTCCTCGTGTCTATACAGCTCTCTGTCCTGGTCAGAGACTTCGTCTCCAAGGTCCAGTTGAACAGTGATTCGCTGCAGCTCTGGTGGATTTTCGCTGCATCGGCGCGGAAGCACTCGTCTTCTCACTTGCGTGTGGAACTCCTTGACGAAGCTGGGAGCATCAGGTCGTGGAGCCCTACTCATTGCTGGCGACATCGTGGCAACAAGGGGGTGGCGCTTCACACAGACTCTGCGCAACTCGATTGTGGCTACGGCAGCACTTTCGCTGCCGGCAACTTCAACTACAAGGCACAACCATGGAACGCAAGCGCAAGCTTGCCGCACTTAGGCATGAGGCCACCACGGCTTCCGACCGATAGGTTCTGTTCTAGTTCTGCCCTTGGCTCCTTCCTGGACCGTACAATTGGCAGCATCCTCGCGGCCTACACCAGACCTTGAGCCCCCGGGTGCACCTCCGTGCTTTTCCCACTTTTTACATTTCAGGGTAGCAAAGCGCTTGGTCCCTGCCTACGCACAGCTTGGCAGGACTTGGAATGACTTGTTTTTGAGCAACATGCTCTGTGTGCATCTGTCTACAACTATGACTGATGTCGTTTATGTTGGTGCAGCGATATGCTGCAATTCTGTCTGTCGCAGACATGTAACTTAGTTTGGACATCTCGGGCCCAGGCCTGTGGAATGCTTCCGAAGGCGGATGGGTCTACACCCATCCCCCCTCGTTGCTGCACAACGCAGCTGGACTCGAACAGTGCTGCGCCGCACCGCTCACGCTGTGTGCGCACCACTCAGAAGCCGTCCGCGCAAGTGAAAAACCGGGTGCCCCAGTTCGACATGAAAAACAACCGGAATCCACCAACTCCTCCAGGTCTCCTTTTGTAATTCCCACGAGCCTTCTAGACTTTTGCCAGAAGCTCGGGCTCCTTCAACAATTTGTCAAAATCACGGGCCACTTTCTAGGCCCCACCATTTAAAGGCGCAGAAAATGCACCAAGGTCCTTACCACCAATGCCCTTGTTTTTCTTGGCGCCCGATTTGATGTGTGACGTTCTTACAAGTTCCGCGAACCCTTCCGCGAAACTGGCTTCCGGGCACATTCCGCAAGCATCGTCTGCTTCAACATGCTGCAGAAGCTCGTGCACACGCGTTGTCCGCAAATGTTTGGCCACAGCGGCATCCAATGGCTCAGCAACCAAAATCTCTCAGAGCGGGAGGCAGCTTTGACGCGGCGAAGCTGCGCAGCTGCGAATCTAAGCTTCAGTAGCTTTAACTCGGCAGCCTTTGCACAACTTCGAGAGTTGTTTTCTTCTTGGTGAGCAGGGCGTGTCCTGAAAAACCTTGTGCGGGCGTCTATGCGCGGGCGGGTTGGACTTTTGCGCGGTATGTCGGCCAAGTATGGCCACGATTGAGAACGCTATGGCCCGAACAAGAACACATCCCGAAACAGAAAGGGATGATGTAAGAGTTCAAGTTGAAACGAGCCAATCTGATAGGTCATGGAGAAGACACATTCCCAATTGACCAATGACATTGCTAGAAAAAGGACGCCTTTTTGTTGGGCCCATTTTAAAGTGGGGAAGCCACTAAAGAAAACACGGAAAATAGTGCATGAATGTGATGTCATGCAAATGCACTGTATTGCGTTGTATTTGATTGGTATTGAATTGAATGGTATGGTGTGGTATTGCACTTGTACCTGTTTTATATATATATATATATATATGTCAGGTTTGGTCCAAATTGGGGACTCCAAATCTGCAAAATAACAAGATCAGGACTTCTTTAACTTCAAGCCCCGAACAGGGAGGTGCCTTTGGCGCAAGAAACTTGCGGGTGTATACCCCGGCTAAACACGCGGTTTCTGTTGCAAAGTTCCCCCCCAAATAAAAAGCAAGAGAAACCTTGAGAAGACACTGCCTCCTTCCCAAAAGCCCTGTGGCTTTCAAAGTCACCGCACGCTTTGGCATGCAGGGTGTAGGTGCCCTTTGTGGGCTGCAGTCAAAAGGACCCCAAAGAGAAAACCAATGTGGGGGTCCCCTATGTTGAGACCCTTTTTCTGGTCCCATGTCAAAGCGAGGAAACCCCAGTGGCGTCGCTGTTCGCCCAGACAAATCCAAGGTCTTGCCATTTCATCCATCCCAAAACGCGGCACCGTGCCTCCTTCTGCTCCACCTGCCAAGCAAGCACCGTGCGCACGCCGACCGATTCATGGAAATTTGTCGATCACATGTCTGCATGGATCCCTGTGCAAAGAGTGTCATTGTAACTCTTTGCAGTTTAGTGGGGGAACAAATCGCTAATTCCCCCATAAACAGTTACGAGCTAAAGATCCATTCAAGCCAAGATGTGTGCGAGTAGTCTAGTCTCCGCCTTGTTCTAAGCAGGCACGACTATGTCCGGCAGATGTCGAAACGATAAGAGGCCATGGGAATAAACGGCACCCTTGTTGTTGGCACTTCAGGTCTTCTTAAACAGCCTTCCCCTTCATTTCCAACCAACCATCCCGATGCAACGGGAACTCACCCCTTTGAAGGGCAAAAAGTGCTGCCAACCATGGGGAGGTCGGGGATGTTCGAAGCGACAAACAGCTGGGGTCACAGGGGTTGCTTGTCTGTTAGAATACCCTTGGGGTGTATGAGGGAAGCTAAGGAAGATCCACCATTTTCCGGAGCAACTTTCTTGGAGACAAACCCTATGAGCTAACGCTGGCACTGCTACCCTGCCTCTGCATCCGCCCACGGACCCGACGGTCCTGGCACTGGCGGTGCGCTGTGTATCAGCAGCAATATTCAGCACGCAAGTCTCTCGCCTGTATGGTTGCACAAGCGCAATGAGCGCATAACCAGAGAGAGCCTTTATCTGAAAACCACAGCGCCATTGACGCAGAAACAAAGCTGATCTCCCAGCAGGTTTCTGCAAGAGAATAACTCGTGTCACTCAAGTCATCATTGGGGGGCTGTTGGTGGCGGTCCATCTTTTACGCTTCGAGGTGAACCAACCAAAATACCGTGGATGGACGAAATCCTGCACCACCGTTCAGAAACCCTGGAATGATTCGGTTCCCCCGTAAATAGCGTAACAAACAATGGTTCAGCCATGGTTTCATCTTGTGGTGCGATTTCTGGATTTTGCAACCATCCACATGGGGTATTTAGCGAGCCAATTGCACCTCCTGCAGGTGCTGGAGGCGGAGCCGCTCCACGTCGAGGGGGTGTCCGGCCGGTGTCTTGCCCTGGGTGGGTGAGAAAGGCGCCCCCAATTCAACTGACCAAGTCTTCCCCGGTGATTTGCCGAGCAGCTCTACTAGGGGAAAAACGCTGTTGGGGGCCTTTTTGGGTCAAAGCTCACTTCACCCCGGGGTGCCGCTGTGATTAACATAGCACAAGCTGTTGTTCTTTGGTGCCGCCCTAGCCTGTCCCTGTTGGGGGCCACGCTTTCCAGGCTGGGGGCCTCCTTCAAGCGGAGTCCCAGAATTAACTCGAAATGTGTTGTTTTTGGATTCCTCAAGTCCTGCAAAAACATGTTTGGCAGCAGAAAGATAGACAATGGACATAGACAGCAAAAACGTCCCACCAAATTTCTATCGTGGCATGGAAACTTTCAGGTCTCCCCTGATGTCGAAGCCCAAGAACTTGCATTTGGTTTGCAACAGCTGAACGCTTTTGGGGCGGGCGAAATTCCCAAATGAGCTCTGTAATTTAGGTATGGGTCAAACTTATCCACCAAAAAACCACAGGTGTGAGTCCATCTGGAGCTGTCCATGGGCATGGATGCGGAGGCAAACTGCCGCTTGGCAAGGCACCGTCCAGCTTCCGGCCTAGGCGTCTGTCTGTCGCCTGAAATTTCATTCCTTTGGCCTGTTGAATCCCCCCTGTTGAAACTGGGAATCCTCTACGCAGCCAATCATTCGATCCCACATTCCCTTAGAAGCTATTTGGGAAGCAATGCTGAGATTCCTGGCACCAAACAAAAGTCGGGTGGAAGCCAGGAAAAAGCAATCCAAAACAAAAAAACACAAGCTGAGGTCCCAGCGCTGCTCCACCTGCCGCCCTGGAGGCGGCCCAGGGCCGCGCGAAGCGGAGCCGCGGGAAGCGGAGCCGCGCGTCACGCGCTCGGCGCCGCGCTCGGTCTCGCGCTCCTGGCGCCCCTTCTTTTTCCTGGCGTGCTTGTCCTTGGCCTTGGAGGACGCCAACTCTTCGATCATCTCCTGGTGCAGTTGCATCCAAAATGTCTTGACCCAAATTTAGGCTGCAAATGGGTTCCTTTTGCATACGATCCGTACAGGATTGGTAGAAATGAATCCCGCAGCACCACCATTGGAAGGAGGCCCAGGGTACACCGAGGTTTGAGGTTTCAGATTCTACTGGAATCTCCTGAGACATGTGGGGTTGCCCTGATTCCATTCCCAGAAAAGCCAGCCTTTGCTTTCTTGGCACAACAAATGGGCGCGGGCCTTGTTTTGGGGAACCTCTTCTGGCTGGTTGTACGGGAAGCCAAGAAGGAAACCAAGTAATGCCGGCGTCCAAATTTTGAAGCACCCGCTCTTTTGCGAGCAAACCAACAGAACTCAAACATCTTCCTCAAAACAGGAAGCAATCATCTATATAAGTTAAAGACTTCCAACCACAGTGCGAAGCCAATCACCCGTGAACCGAAAAACGGCCTCCTCAACCATGGGGAACAAAAATCACGGTCCAGCATTTCGTGTCCTTCGGCTTCCCTCTCAAACAGCAAGGGCACAGTGCCCTCAAAACAGCCAACGATTCTCAGAGCAGTGGTAAACGGAATGTTGGTCAATCGACCAGAACCTGTACGCATCATGAAACCTAAGAGAAATCTATCTTTAAGGGAAACTCCCAAATTGCCTTTCACCAGCCATCATATGCCGCATGCACTTGCAATCGCTTGGGGTCCCATCCCAAACCTGGGAAGATACCTCTTGGACAAAACTGGACTACAAAGTCAAGGTCGACGCGCACATCCTTGCAATATTTGGGGCATCCCCCGGAGTGAGATCTTGCGAGCCTTCAAGCCAACTTCTTGGTGTGCCGCCGTTTCTATGAGATGAGTGTAACCTTCCCAGTGGGCAACCAGCCATGGAATATTCTGGGTTTTGGAGGGTGGTTGCCTTGGCTACCTCCTATACAGGGAAATGGAATCACCGATCTTATTCTGCGGATTCACATAAAGGACCCCCGGAACACGCGGGTACTCCTGCAAATGGGGTGTCAAACATGAGACCCTGTCAACAGGCGCTGCTTTCTTGCGCGGGTCCAAATCTGTTTTAATATCCTCAACAGGAAACACACACACACACACACCGGCGAGTCCCACGTGTTGCGATGTCTCAGTTCTGGGATGGTGAGAAAAGGGCCCCTCGTTTTGATCGCTTTTCCAGTCGAGGAAAAAAGGGGGAACCAAAACAGAGTTGGCAAACAGGGGGCGAAACTACCGAGCAACGGGGATATGTTAGGCCAAGTCCTGGATGTGCTTCTCGTTGCCTGCGATGTAGGCGCGAATTCGCGTCTCGTCGTTGGCCTTGGGCTGAGAAAGGCCGCACATGCTGACTTGGGAGGGGGCGGGTTGGGGAACAGACCCTTTAGAACCTTTTGGTTGGGTTTGCAGGAAAGCGCAAAATTGAGCAAGTTGGGGGTCAAACCACAATGACAAGAATGGACTACCATTGTTTACCTCAGGAGTTTCATCTAAATTGGGTCAACATTATTCTAATGGGTGTTGAACCGGGCCAAAGGAGCATAACCATCTTGGGTCTTGGGGGTGCTGGTTCAAAAGGTGTCTCGATACTCTCCAGAAAAAAATGTCCTTTGCCCAAAACTGAGGGCTCATGATCCCATGTTTAAGGGTCTGGATTGCAGGCGATCCCCTCATTTTAAGACAAAACTGCTTGGCTTCCTGCTGCCGGCAATCAAGCAGCCCATATCGTTGGTCAGCATATGTATATATATATATATATGTGTGTTGGCTTCAACAACTGCAAGTTACGACGTATAAAACGACATGTTTCTTTGATAATCTGGAAGCTGTGTGCAAAAGCTTAAACAGAAAATATAATCGACTCCCTTCCGGGTTCCTTTAAGGTAACATTAACCGCACCCTCCAACCACGGCTTCTTGGATGGTTCTTGGGATTTTGGACAAGGGAAAAAGCAGCTGTGGGGGGGGCTGCTAGAATTGTCCAGCAATGATTTCGGTCAGTTTTCTGACATGTGAGATTCAAATGGTCTCAATCACATGAGATTCAAATGGTCTTAATCACAACCTGGCACTCAAATGGTCTACCCAGAACCATGTAAAGAATTAAGAAGGTGGCTGCACCTATTTATGGTTGGGAGTGTCCCTTACTAGCCTTCACCTGCCCGGATTTTCATGGTGGCTCAAATGATTTGACAACCCCTGCTCCAAATGCCTTGTTTTTCAGGGTACCATTCGATGAACCAGGTTTTCCGTTGTAAACAGCACATTTTAGTCAGGGCTTGCCATACCCTATCATACCTTGCAACAAACTATGTCTGTAATTCCTTAGGCACTATCATGACACCGAACAGGCACAAACAGATACTCATTTAGTGGGAGACTGGTAAACTCAATAATGGGGCACAGATTAGAGAGTCTCGAAGTGAGTTAGAACTGGGACAACGCTTCCAACTTGGACTTCATGTGAGGTCTGTTTCAAAAACCAACCATGGGCAGTAAAGGTCGCAAAGGACAGCTTTAAGGGTGAATAGTAAGCACGTGACCCCCCTCCCCCAAACTAGCGTTTGTTCCTTTGGTGTCTTTTTTTAACTAACCCCCAAAACAGGGTACCCTCAACAAAAAGACACGCCCGGAAGGTTTTGCGGGGTAAGCCATCCCCAATCAACCTGTACATTCCGGGTATTTTTCAGATGCCAAACAAACACTAACATGGGTGGCTCGGCTTCTTCTTTTTTCCGGGTACCCATTCTGGAATGCGTTTAAAGGGAGAGCAAGAGGAAACTAGCATTTTTGGGGTACCCAATTTTAAGACACAGCTGCATGTTCGACTCTGGTCAATAGTGAGCCTTAAAAAATGCCACGGAATGTCACAAGAGATCACAGTGCTTGATTTCCCGTAATAAACCTTGAAATGGGAGTTTTGTTGTATCCGAGTGTTTTGTGTTTTGGGATTGAGTTAAAATGACCCCCCCAGGGGTTGTCTATTCTTGATGGTACGCTGTAGCTGATTTTAAAGGGAAACAAAAGAAACCGACTGCTTTTTGGAAACCCAATTTGGGGCCCCGTCTGGTCTCCAGCTTGTGGTTTCCCAGGTTTCTTCAAAGTCCTTCATTTTGAGAATCCAAATGAAAAAACGCGGAACACATCAAGAGATCCCAGGTGTCCAGTGGCGTCAGAGCAGGTGGCCCCGTGGATCATCGCGGCAATGGGGGCCCCCTGTGTCGCCTCATCCCGTGGCCCGGATCCCAGGCCAGACGGCGGCCAGACGTAGACTGGAAAACAGGTTCAGGTGGCGTTGTCTTCAAGGGAATCCCCCAAAACAAGTGGAAAACCGTTTGATCTCCCCTGAAAACCCCCAACAGGGGACTTACCCTCAAACATTTGCACACCCAGGTAGTTGGACAGGCACGTGAAGGCAAAAGGATGCACAAGGCTTTGTTCAGTCCAATGCACCCCGCGTACCATATTTATATATATATATATGATATGTCTTCTTCATAATGGGACAGCCCCCATCAATCAACTGGGCGTCTATTAATCCTGGGTCATGAGCTGCCCAAGACATAGCAAACCTAGTATATAAAAAAAGTGGGATAGTCCCCGTTCTGAATCCCGTAAAAGCCTAACTTCCAGGGGTTAAATGGAAACTCCACTAAACTCTCTCAAAACCCGACAACCCAAAAACCCAAGAACCTAACAAATCTGAAAACAACTGAAAACCTAAGGAACATGATACCTGGGCACCGTCCACGAACATTGCGACGACTCTGGCTTCCAGCCCACCTTGTGCCCGGTCTTCAGCGTGTCCTGCGGTGCCAGAAACTCCCGGCGGCCACGGACGCCGTTTTGGGAACGGTCTCACTTCCGGAGTGGCCGACAAGAAGTATTTCCATCTGCTTCAGCCCCCTGGAAAACATATTTCCCCTGATGAATTACCTTTAAAACCAGCAAAGCAAAAACAGCAAACATATTAAGCAAATGGAAGAGTAACCAAACTTGATGTTTGCCACTAAAGCGGCCGGCCTTCCCAAAAATGACTCAAGTCCGGCAACTTGGAGAGTCGTGATGCAGGGACACCCTTCCACCAAAAAAACAAATACCGGTGACATGTGCTGCCGGACAACTGCGAGTGTCTGTATGTCTCTTTATGCCTGGCTGCCTTGCAGGGAAGCTGAAGAGGCTCCAATAATCGCGAAGAGTTTTTAGGGCTATCTAGTTGCTTCTCAAAGCAGAACTGAGTTTGTCTCTGGTGGAACCCCTAAAGTTGCAGTTTCGCTCTGGACTCCCCTCGAAAACAAGCCCAAAACCGGGAAGCAGTTCCAATAAAAAGAACCACGCCGAACGTTCCTCAAACCTACTCCAATTCCGTTTTTTGCAAAAGGACCCCCCCCCCCCCCCCCGGGTCCCAGGTTGATTCATGCGGGGTTGGCACGATAATTTGATGGGTCTGGAATCTGAAAGTCCGGCCTCTTCACCCTGAGCACCAATTCCCATGAACATGTCTCACGTGATTGAGGTGCCGCAGATTCAAAACTCAACTTCCAGTCATCGCCACCAAATTTCCACAGGCTGTAAACGGGGACAAACAAGCCGACGTCAACCACATGGACCTTGAATTAGTCGGCGGCAAAATTGGGGGGACCAGCATCAAATGGCTGGATTCCTTATGGCACTTCAAAGATCGATCCGCCGTCCTGTTCGTTGTTCTTTCCCAACACCATGCCAATTCACATGTTTCACCTCACAGTCCTCAGTCTGCAATCTTCTCAGAAAGTACCGCAAACAGTCCGCCAGCTTCTAGACTAGCCCATGTGCTTTCTGACAATAGGTTTTTCTGGACCACCGTGGTGTGCGCGCTTTTTTCCGGGGGTAGGGGGGTGAAAGAAGGAAATTGAAGGGAAACCAACAGGTTTGGAGTTGTTTGGGTTTTGCCTTCTCAACATGCTTGTGACGCAATCAATCAAAGGCCACTTCCACTCTGCAGGCCCCTGCTGCCACTGTCAAAAAACCCCAACCCGCAAAGCAAAGTTTCCGCCAATGTCTATGTGTTCTCTAAAAAGTGATGAGAGCTTACTTGTCAAACACCGGCTACTCCCAAGAATGTTTTTGATTTTGGTATATTCCGGAGCTGTTCTGGAAAGGATCTTTAGATTCAGACTCGACGTTGCTACCTGGAGACCCCGAACCTTTGGAAACCCAAATTCCCGATATGTTGGGGGCTCATAGGTCGAGAGACAGGCTTTCTTTGGATTTACCTTCACTTGGAGTCTCCATGACTTACATTTTGGGTCATGCTCCCCTTTCTAAATAATGCCCCTGGAGAACCCATGGTCCTGGGTGGCTCGTCTTTTTAGGAATAACAAATCGTGGATGGTGTAACCTAAAATAAGACAAAGCTTGGGAGAATTGACTTTCACCCAACTTCAAGTTGCCAACGTGCGCCTTTCGTTTGACGTAACATGTTGCTTCACCAAAGCCTCCAGACGATACAGTGGATGGACGAAATCCTGCAAAACTTTGAAACCATGGGAAAGCAGCACATGGGAAGCCATTGTTTGTTGGTATTTACATGGGCGAGGAATCATTCCAGGGCTCCATTAGGTGGCGCGAAATGGATTTCGCAACCAGGTTTCTCTCCTTGGCCACGCAGATCATGGAATCCCCCCGAAGCTTCTGCACTTCCATGGCCTGGCAGGCGAGAGCATGTCCAGCCACGGGCTTCGTCGCAATTTTTCGGGAGCCCCGCAAAACTCGGTATTTCGGCGCTTGGCGTTTGGCTCTTTGACGCCAATCACAAGCTGGGCTGCTGAAAATGGAGGGTTGGCCAATCCGATTTTCCATAATCTCTGTGGGGAAGCCACTAAAAAGGGGACCCCTTGCGTAACCCAGGGTAAGGAGTAAGGATTACGATTGAACAGCCTAAAAAGAGGTTCTCTTGCAACCAGCCTAAGCAGAAAGGCTGCTCCCTCCCCTAGTGGAGAGGGAAGGGATCTGAACAAAACCTTGTCCAGGCCCCAATGGCTGGCAATGGTCTTTAAAGCGACCCTGTGGCTGATTTGGCGCCATCCATTGGGGGGTGCTGAACATGTTTTTCCTTTCGGTTTCCTTGTTAAGCCTCAACTTGCTGGTTCTCAGGGAATGAGGGAATGACCGCTATAAACAATCCCCTATGGTTTCCTTTAAGAGAATCCCCAGGTTCATTCCCCCCTGGGTCATTCCCTACCTATCGCAACAGCAAGTCAAAGCAGGTAACGTCTACCTCTGAGGCCTTCCATAGCTCCGCGATGCACCACAAGCGGCAGTAAAGGCTCTCGGTAACCTGAGTTGAGAAACCCGCTGGGTTTCGCTTCCCAACATGTTGCTTTCCCCAGCTCTTTGTTTTCAATCCCCCTTTTTGGTTGTTCCTGAATCTGTTTCCCTTTTGGCATCCCTTTTCCCTTCCCCCTTTTTGGGGGCTTCCACCCTTTGACCCCATAAGTATCTGAAAGCAATCTGTTCGACCTCAGGCCTCTCAAGCCCGTTGCATCAAACGCATCTTGCAGGAGCTCACGCCCTTGATGCTTGCGACTCTCGGGACACGTTTTGGCCCACCCTTCAAAGGGGGGTTCAGAGAACCCGGAGAACCCCAGAGCTACGAACCTCTGAACGAAAAGGTCAGAGGTTTCCTTAGTGAATCCTAGGAGACATCCCAGACAGCCGGGAGGTGCCATGGCCTTGGGTTCCCAGGCTTCGGGCGACTTGGCCTGGGATTTAGAGCTGCTCTTTTGCTCTCGTGTTTGGTGTCAGATTTGGTCACCACCCACGCGGATTTGTCTGCCTCCGCTCGAAAAAAGTTCAGACCTCGACCAGCTTAAGGGTTCCTTTCGTACTTGTGGCGAAATGATTTTCAAGAGTAGCCTGAAAAGTGTGACAGTCCCCGCTGGCCCCCCATGTCCTCCCTAAACCAGCAATGTCGAGCCCTAGTATATGACCCCTCCCCCGCTTATGATTGTGCCAATGTGTGCCCCTCTTGAGTGGGGATCCTTTTCCAGAGGATGCCTCCTGATTCATAACTGGGGGGAGTCATTTGATCAGGGGTCAATAGTACCCCCCAAGTCGTGCACACTTGAGCTAAGCAGCGTTGGGAACCACGACGAAGGCCCGCATCGAGCGCGCAGACAAAGCCTGGCACTGCTCTGCTTTAATTTGGTGTTGCAAGATTCCAACAATTAGCGTCTTCCAAACTTTTGGTGAATCGAGACCCTCTTGGTTGGTCATTAGTGCGAGTTCAAAAAGCACACCACCTGTTCTGGGGATCCCTATACCCCCAAATGTATTTACACTGCCTTTGTTCCAGCCATGGAAGTGGACAACCGTCTTCAACCAAATGCCGCCATCTGCTAATTGAACACCACACGCCAAACACGAAACATCAAAGTGCGTCTTCCACAAGCTGATCTGCTGGCCACCCCAAACGTTGCGCTTGTGATGTGTAGTCGCATAGACGGTTGGCACCAAAGCAAGTTGAAGGTGTTTGTTGTTTGATTAAACAAAAAAAACACTCACAAACAAACCAATCATTAACAATCCTGTTGCAGATTCAAAGCTCTGTGTATGTTTGTTTGTCTGTGCGTTCCAGTTTGGAGTGTGAAATAGCAGAACACCCATTTGTTTGCTGACGTATCGAATCTTTCAAACAGCTTGAAAGTTCTTGCTTTCTCATAGTTTCCAACATAAAAGATCGGATTGGCAGAACTTGGACTTGCAATTGACGTGTGTCCCACGTCCTAGCGCCTGTCACCGAGCACCCTTAGACCCCCCCCAAAAGTGGAATGAAATACAGCGACCCCCCCCCACCATCCCCCCCTCCACACTACCCCAACCACCCACCCGCGTATGCCAATCCTTTCTTGGGCAACTGATGTCCCCGTCAAACGTCGCAAAGCGCCCTCACCGACTCGCCTGCATGAAAGGGGAGTCGGCCAAATCGAAGCGCTGGCCAAGGAGCTCGTTCAATTGCTGGCGTTCGCTTCGCGACGACTCGTGAGACTTCGGTGTGCCTTGTGGTTCGTCAAACTGAACCCGCGAGCATAGCTATGTGTCATTTGTTGTTTTTGCGTTTAATTTGGACTGGGTCCAGTGTGCTGGATCAGTTTCCAGACCTAGTCAGAAACTCTCCCCTTCAGGCTACCACTTGCATGACAAGTTGACGGTAGAAGAGTGGGTTCAGCCAAGAAACCGACTGGGCACCTTCAACTGGAGTCCGGTGAATATACAACCAGCCACAAAGAGGGTGCCTTTCGCCTCAAAGGACAAACTTGGGGGTGTGACAAAATAGAAAATGGCAAGTTTTCCTTTCTTCGAACTCAAACCAAGCCAAGATGCTTCTCGTCAGGAGTGAACATGCATCCATGTGAACCACGGTTTTCCAAGAAGCTGGTCAATATAAGGGCACATCAGCCAAGATCACCTATGTAAGAAATAGAAACTCGCACACAAAAATACTCAAACGTAAAAACGATAAAATAAACAAATAAACAATCAACCAGGCAAGCAAGCAAGAAAGCAAGCAAACAAGAAAGCAAGCAAGCACACAAGACACCCCCCCAACCAGCCAACCAGCCAGCCAACCAACCAAACAAACACACAAACAAACAAACAAACAAACAAACAAACAAACAAACAAACAAACAAGCAAGCAAGCAAGCAAGCAAGCAAGCAAACAAACAAACAAACAAACAAACACAAACAAACAAACAAACAAACAAACAAACAAACAAACAAACAAGGAAACCAGCAAGCAAGCAAGCAAGCAAGCAAGCAAGCCAGCCAGCCAGCCAGCCAGCCAGCCAGCCAGCCAGCCAGCCAGCCAGCCAGCCAGCCAGCCAGCCAGCCAGCGAGCAAGCAAGCAAGCAAGCAAGCAAGCAAGCAAGGCAAGCAAGAGAGCGAGCACAAAAGCAAGCAAACTGGCAATACACTTATTCAATACACAATCAAACACGCAAACAAACAGACAAAGAAACAAACACACAATCAATCAAACAAACAAGCAAGCAAATAAACAACAAACAAAACAAGCAAGCAAACAAACACGCACAACCCGTTGGGAATGGGTAGTGGAACACCAAAATAGTGTTAACCCATCCCCATCACTCCTTTGACCCTTTGAAGGGATTCTTCTCAAACTGGGATTCGGACCCCTTTTCGCTGGCAAAGGGGAGCCAAAAGGAACCCCAGCATTTCAGGACACAATTTGAGAACGCCAATTTCCCAAAACAGGGTCATTGGATGTCCCTTCAAAAGTTGAAATGCACTGCTGGGGTTTCCATTGACACTGCCACTTGTTGAGGTTCCAAGCAGGGAGTGGAGGAACCCAAAACCCTGTCCTTGTTTCCACATCCGAGGGAATTTCCATATTCAGCTTCAGTCTAGTCCCCGGGCACCGAGATCAACCCGCATTCGGACCCACTTTTGCGATTCTTTGTAGGGAGCTTCACGCTGAGACCCAGTTCTTCACCGACCCTGGTAGAAAAAGGCTTGGAACCCTTTATGTGTTGACTATGTTTAGAGAAGCCATCAAACAAACAGGGAATGATAATTGGGTGTGTCTTAAAGTATATAGGGGTGATTTTATTTTGGCCTTCCTTTACAATAAGCCCAACAAGTGTACCCTCAAAAAAAAAAGAGCCACCCATGCCGCTGGACAACTTGGTTGCCCCAGGGACCAACCCGGTCTCCGCCTCGCGCTGCCAGGTTTGAGGGTTCGCCAGGAAGCAGCACCACATGCTGCGACGCGGCTCGTGCTGCCAATAGTTCAGCACCTGCAAGGCTTCTCACCGAGATCTGCATGTGTTTTGCAAGTCGAAATTCCTGAAGCCAGACTTCCCAAAATAAGAATCCGATTTTCCCAGGGACTGAATTCATGGGCCTTCGCTTTTACCCCCGGATCGGTGGAGCTCGCCTTAAAATTGGAAGGCTCGATGCAAAGGCTGAAGGGCACACATTGTAACATGTCATGTACCCGTCAACGGGTGTATCAACTTGAAGTCAAGATGCCCTAATCTTGCGGGCATCCATACCTCTCTTGTTCGCAACTACTAGCCAATATGTATAGCCTGAATAGGCATCATGATTCAATTGCGAACTTGTTGGTCTACACATTTTGACCCCCCAAAACGTTTACCCTCTCCGCGCTCGCTCCTGGCCACCAAGAACCACCTCTCATAGATGTGACTTGCTGTTACAGCCACGCTCAACACCAGGACACGTGCTGTTACCGCGCCGCTCTGTCTACATGTATAGAAGATGTGCATGTGCATGTCTATCTACCCACATGGATAAGCATGCATAGACGAATCAGGTAGTATATGTATTTGATACGTTTTATGCAGAACAGTATGTTCCTATGCGTCATATAGATATGTTGACAATGAACCCACCTTAAAACAATTCTCTGCATGCAAATTGCACCAATCAAATGACCATCCCAACCCCAACAAGGCCTAAGAGCTCCCAGTAGGGCCCAATAAGGCCATGAGGTCCATTAAAGCCCCATTTGGGGGTTTCCACTATTGGGGGGCCCTAGGCAAAGGCAAAAATGGGAAAGCTCGTGCGCCAGTCCCGAAGAAACATCTTGCACCAACAAAAGCAGCGTTCTCGCAAAGCCAAAACTGCAGACACAAGGGATGATCTACCCTCTGACTGTAGCCCTCACATTCATTGTCCCCTTTTGTCGGGTACAAATTCCCTGAAACATCAGCCCAAAAAAGAAACTCACTTCAAAAATGGCAGCCAAGTGGTTCAACATGTGGGTGTGTGTTTTGAAAGGGGGGACCCTTTGGTGGACGTCATTCAGGTGGGTTCCCCTTCAATATTCATAGCAATGTGATGTTTTGAACAACAAAGCGCGTTTCTTGGGATCTCCTATGCAGCCACCCTGCGTTACATGCCGCCAGAAAATCGACTCGCGCCTTGCGACCGAATTCATAGACGCCCTCCTTCCAGCTGTGCGTGACCTGAGTTGATGCCCTACTTGGGTGGGGTGTTTAAGGAGACCCCCAAAACGTTGTGGTTCCATTTGGTTCCCTTCAAAGCAACGCCCAAAAGAGGAGCCCGCATGTTGAAAGTAGGGGACGCTGGGTCTCAACATGGCTCACCATGGTTCTGGCAACCTCATAAAGGTTGCTCTTATAGGCGGCCCTTTCAGGTTGGTGAGTGCTCATGCACCCAAACGACTTGCCGCGCCTCTAATCTATTTCAATTCACCAGCCGAAAACAGCAGCGTGCAGGTTGGTGACGTGTTGCAATTCACGCAGAATCAAGGTATGACAATGTCTTCTTTCAGCGGTACCTCTACTTGGAATGGTTGCAATAGGATTCATGCGAATCAACAATATCCTGGCAAGCTCCTATTGGTGCCCAGACATCCATTGCCAAAATTCCACTTCGAGGGTGCAGGGTATGTGTCAAAATAGATGAACCCTCACAATGGTCCGTTGCCTTCAAAACCGCCCAATGGTACAGAGTATCAAAACCGCGCAACACCCAGGTGTCATTTTCCTCCATTTCCTTAGGTCCACCCTAAAAAAACAGTCCAGTAGTGACAACTCCCCTTAGAAACCAACAGCAGCGGAAAATAAGGCAATGACCCTCAAACTAGGACCACCCGCCCAAACCTGCACTCTTCCTATTTCATTCTTAACCCACCCAAAAAAAAAGGGAATTACCAAGCCTCAAAAACTCCGACACACCCGGGCGAAAATCCCCTCGAGCTGACCGCTAAGGAAGCGACGAAGAAGAACTCCCCGTAAAGGCCATCGGGGTGGAGCATCAGTGCCCATGACATGCCGCCCGCGCTTTCAGTCCTGCCGGCCAAGAAGCTTCATTTGGGCGTGCCTTGTCTTGAGGCTCGCTACTACATGTTTTGTGGTCAAGGGAAATCAACCCGAAAACCGCCTATTTGGGTATATCAAGCAAGGGATTTGGCCCAGCAAAGTGGTTTTCCCTTTTGCTTTGTTTATTCTGAAAAACACCTATCCCAAGCCTCGAGAAAACACACGCCCGCTCCCCTTTATGAGTGATACCACATGTGAGTATACTTGAGTCCACCAGGGAAACACGGTTCAACTAAGTGTATCTACGTGAAGTAAATACTGTACATACAGGACAAGCAACCAAGGGAACCACCTTTGAACATTGTCAAACAAAAATGGCGACGGGTTTCCCTCTTTAGCAATGGCAAAACGTCCAGGATCCATGTCAGCCATCCTGGCTTAAGTAGACACTTCCCGTATCAAGAAACACATAAACCAGTTTGCGGGTTGAGTCTGAAGGGACCGGAGAAAAACAGGTGTGCCACCTTGCAAGTGGGACATGCGAATCTTGAATCTTTGCCCCAAGCATCTTTGGGTTTGGCTTGCCCCGAGCACCTTCGGGATCATTGAATCGGGGCTATCTTGATCCCGCTGTTCAGCGGGCAACAATTGGCTCAAGGAGTGCGCGAGGGCGCTCCTTTCGGAGGCGTACCCAGCAAATCAAGCAGTTGAGGAAAGCAAATGGACCACTGGCAGAAGTACTCCGTCACTCCACATGATGTATGTTCTTTGGAGACCATCCCTTGATCCATGCAGCTACATGCAGCTAGTGCAAGCAAATGGGTCGGGTCCCCAAAATCAGAACCGTGAGGAAACAAACTGTATGTCCTCTCTGACATTTAGTGGCGATGCCGTCTTCAGTCTTCATATCGGCTACCGGTAAACCGTCGTGCATTGAGAGGATCGGTTCTCAATGAGTCACAGCACATGGGGTCCAAACATCCGTTGCCCAAGATCTAACATTACACAAGTGTGTGTGTGTGTGTGTCTTTGCCGGAATTATTGGAGAGGGTGTTCCAGCCGCCACGAACAAACTGGAATAAGCCTCCGTCAAGCTTGAAAGTTTGGGTTTACACAAGTCTGTTTCAAGGAGGTGCCACCTCTCAAGGCTGGGGTCTAGTAGCGCTTCTCACTTAAGTATAAGTGGATTGGCCAGAAAAGGTCTGCCAACTTTTTGTTTATCACCAAAATGGTCTTAAACACATTGAAGTGAAACTCGAGTGAGGCTTGGAGCTTAACAAACACCTGGGAGGTCCATGGCTATCGACAGAATTCGGCAAACAATTCCCCAGTCAAACATGGGTTTGTGTCCTTTTTGGAAGACATGTTTCCTTTTGGACACAATGGTGCACCACGTCAGTGTGATTGACCGTAAACCAGGCCCTCCTGGGACGTATCACTGCATTGTTCACCGCGTGCATGTTCGGTCCAATGTACTCATCATCGTGGAAAGGGTTGGGCTTACCACTGCGGTCCGGGCGATTCTCGATCCTGCGCGCCAGCTTGCGTCTGATTGGGATAGAGAAACCGGTAACGGTGTTTTCTTTTGTTGCTAGGGCTGGTTTTTTCCTAGGGCTGGTTTTCCATGGCTGGCAACTTCCCTAGCATCACCTGTCTCACTTGGCCCTGGGGTTGCCTATTGGCTCTGATTTCATGGCAGTTGGGAGTTGCTGGGTGGGGGGTCTTGGGGTGGTTTGGAGTTGATTTAGGAGAAGCGAAGGGCTGACATCCAGGCTGCTGTTGGGCGGGTTTAGGGTTGACTTTGAGTGGGCTTGGGTTGGACTGCCATGAAATCAGAGCCAACAGGCAACCGCAGTGGCAAGTGAGGCAAGTGATGCCGGGGATGCGGCCAGCCAACCAACCAACCAACCAACCAACCAACCAAGCAAGCAAGCAACCAACCAAGCAAGCAACCTACCAACCAACCAACCAACCAAACCAACCAGGGGACCAGCCCTAGTAAAAAAAACAGCCCAAAGAAAATAACACACCGGATTCTAGGGAAACCTACATACCGAAACCAAAAACAAACAAAACAAAAAACGGGTCCCTTGCTTTTGACATTGATTCACTTGCAAGGCCGTATAAACTCATGGAGTTGAACGAAAATGCAACGTAGCTTCCAAACTCAAATAGGCCTACTAACCAAGTGCGTTCTTTGACCACAGCACAGATGGCATGTGATTTAAACAAACAAACACTTTAATAGGAATACCTAAAGACCCACACAAGATTTATGGGATGGAACCATTCCCCGATGACATTGAGCAGTCAATTCGTGCCTTTTGACGAGGGCTCTTCCCCAGTTTCACAAGGCTGCTCCAAAAACCGCACAGGGCAAGAAAACACCGGTTTCCACCCTTATGATCTGGGTTTGCGTTGAAATGGGACTCCAAAATGGTCGATTTCCTCTTGTGTTCCTTTGAATACCACCAACAACAAAACAAGTAACTTCAAAACAGACGCATCTTTCGTTGAGAGGCTCGGAGAAATCTTGTTGCTTGCTGACATGCTTTCTCGAAGCGCAAATCAAACAGAGTTTACTAGAATCCAAGGCCCACATCCATCGTACCAATCATATCCGTGTATGTTTGCAAACTGAATATCAGTTGACCCTTCACGTTGGCCAAACAAGGTTATCGCCTGCAAAAAGGCTTTTAGCCCAACAAGCCTTGTTTGGCTAAGGTGGTCACAGGGCAGAGCTTTGCCTTCCCAACTCAACCCACAGAGCTTTGTTCAAACTGTGACATTACAATTAGCTGAAGTGGACCGAGGGTTCAATCGGGGTTCTCGAAACAATAACACAATCCTCCATCTATTGGCTTCCTTTCGGGGAAACAAGCTACGCCAATCCATGGGTCATTCTTCGCATACAAATAATGTTGACAAGGTCTGCAGTTGGGATGGATGAAGTTCTCGGACAAGCCACCAAGTCCCAATGTCGCGCCTTCCGGCTCGATGCTTTGAGGCGACCTCTTCGAGGAAGCCAACAAAGTCGTTCCGGGTCACAACCCACCGGTCTGCTGGCACAGAATAGTGGCGGCCTCAACGACTTCTCAGCAAGGGGGAGACAAAAAAGACATATGCCCTGTTGGTTCCCTTTTGGGCGAATTGACTGTGATGCCTTGTTTAGTACCCAGTACTTGTACTCAGGGTGGTCCTCCCCCCTTGACCCCACTCCCGCTCTCTTGCTCCGGCTTGAGCAGATGGCCGCCATTCGGCGCGCCGATGTCCTTGGCCGCAGGGCCCGCCCCGCCTGGGCTCCTCCTGCGCCCCCCGCCCCTCCCCCCCCACCCGAGCCCGGTGGTGGTGGCCTGCCTCCCCCCGCCCCTCCCCCCCCGCCCGAGCCCGGTGGTGGTGGCCTTCCTCCCCCCGCCCCTCCCCCCCCGCCCGCGCCCGCGCTCGGTGGTGGTGGCCTGCCCCCCCCCCGCCTGCCGCTGCCGCTTAGCGGCCCCCCGCCCGTGCCTCTGGGCCTGTGTCAGCCCGTGGTACTTTCCCCTCCCCCAGTACTTGTACTCACTTTCTAAGTTGATTGGCCAATGCCAAACTCTTCATTTGCCAGATTGCAACATAAGGAAAGTTGCCTTGCCTGACCAAATCCCCTACGCCCACTTACTAGTTGAGACCATGCTTGCACCCTTGTGGTGAAGCAGGTGCTTGGAACGTGGTATCATATATATATATATATGTGTTATTATATTATGTGAGAATCTGTCAAAAGGATAGAGGCATCTCGGCGACCCTGAACCAAGGATTCCGAAAACAAAGGGAGCTTTAGTTGGTCAATTCTGTGTTTTGGTTTTCATGGGTCAACGCACAACTTTCAGCACATCCGGTTTCGGGCTGCCTGCAACTTCTGCAGGAAGCTGCCGGAAACCCAAATCTTCGGCTTTCCCTGTCAAGGGTTCTCTGAGTCACATGTCGCCTGATTTATTTCTGCATAAACACGTGTGGCGTCGTAGAGAAGGCAACGTCTAGCATGCGCGTAATCAAACACCTTCACCATATTGCGAGCCCTTTTGCGAGCACACCGGCCTCAAGAGATGACACGAGCCTTCGAAACCTTACAGCAGGATCGTCGAACCCTGCGCGCTTCGCAAATGCCCCAGCTTATGCGTGTGCTGGCTCAGGGGAGGGCTTCTCTGAACAGAAAGGTCCCTAGAGTTTGTGAAAGTGACACAAAAGCCGTCGCACTCTGCTCTATCATTGTGAATTCACACAGTTGCAGAACATGCATGTAGAACTGCCAAGCTAGGGCTGCAAGGGCTGCAAGGCCCCAGCTGGCATCGAAGCGAACACTTTGCACATTTGCTGAATTGATCTTTCACCAAGTGCAACAAACAGTTGTTGCTCAAATATTGAAGGTCAATCCCAGGAAGAAACGAGAGGAAACACATTGTTCTTCTCAATGTGAGCAGCCAGCTCATCAGCATCTCATGCCCACATTTTCAGCCGACAGCCAGCAGGCTAAGCTAAGCTATCAATTGCGGCCACGGCACGGAATGCCTCCTCCACGGGTACATCGTCAGTCTTTGACATGCTCATTGCAGCCACCTGCTCTTTGCCCACATCTGGGGTACACAGAAAATGATGTTTGCATATTATGCTTCATGTTTAGTCAACCTCAAAAAGTAATATGGACTTGGACACCCCGGTCCTCAACAGGCTTGGTCTCAACCTTCCTCGCCATGCAAACTTCAGCTGCCTCATAGATCGGCATGCGCTCCACCGTTTCCATGCATGCGGCGCCAAGTCGTGCGTCGTAGATCGGGTCATCTGTAGGTCGTGTCTCAGCACCCTCATACAGCCAACCAAACCTAGGCGTCGATTGCTCAAGGCTTGGGCCCAAAGAAGCCAAGATTTGCATTTGCAACATGCGTCCACCTCAGGGTTCATTTTTTGGCTAGCAGATAGACTTAAGCCCATGGGCGGTAGATTTCTATAAAGGGGAAATCCTGGGTTCCAGTCTACCTTGGGTGAGTCAAACAATGGAAGCCTGCCTCAATCTACGAAAGCCGATGTCATAATAGGAACAAATCGGGGACCAGCTTTCGGTAAAATTTCGCCTTCCAAACAGGTGGGCACAAAGAGAAGGCCCCAACTCTGCATCAGGGCTGCAGAGGGGCCGCATTACATGACTTCGTCTAAGCTCCTCCGCCCGGACATGTAAGCCGCTTCCTGACGGTTTAAATGGTTGGATCTAATCCAGGTAGCTGAGCACAGGTCTGTGTTCAGGCAGCATAGGTGTGCTTGCGACTTTGGTTGAATTCAATCCTCGCATGTCAACTCAAAACAGGCAGTACACAGTTTGGTTTGTCATATCATTGAAGCATGCATTCGCTCAAATGATGTTCACGGTTCGCCAGTGTGTGGCCCAGAAAACAGTTGGGTTGATGACAATACATGCTATGACGCCACACTGCGATGCGCGGAAGACCGTGGAGGGCCTTGCTAGCACGTCAGCATCATGCCATGCCTAAATGTGGCTGTACCCTGGCCAGATCGCCTGAGAAAAAAATGGACGCAGGGTGTGTGTGTGTGTGTGTGCACGCACATAATATGTATATACTTATATATATATATATATATATGTATTGTAGAATTGGTGCGACACATATGCAATCTACACATAGTTCAGACCATTCAGTAGCCATATTCTACGCATACGAATCCAGCTCTGCAGTGTTTAGCTGTTCGTCTCCAATTCTGGGCCCCCGGCAAGGGGGGTTGTTTGAGGGTAGTTACTTGTTTCTTCTCTTTGAGGTGAACGGAAACCAACAGAACCTCTTAAAAAGCGTGGCCAAGAATTCCCCTGTGGTGGCCATGGAAAAACAGCAACCCAAGGTTTGCTCGAGCTTGAAGGCTTCCCTTACGAAAACGTGGAACAACACCCGTCCAGTGACATAGATTCCCTCAGCCAGGGGAATATAAACATTCAGGGTGCATCCATAAAAAGCCTCTGGCAATCAAAGCTCCCCTTGGGATCCGAGTGGCAGCTTGTCAGTATGAATAGTGCCATCGGGCTCGAGCACCCTTTTGCACACCTCGATCGCCTCAGGACATCTCGCACATCGCTTCAATTTGTCCCAGATTCCAGTCACCACTATAGGTATCCAGCCATTTGGGAATGTCTTTTCTCGGACCCCCTCTCTCCCAAAACAACAAGAAATTGTGGGTTTCCTGTGGGTGTTCCTTTAAAACCAACACAACAGGTACCCTGAAAAAAGGAACCACACTTCCCTGGTCACCTCAAGGCCAACACTAGGCAACCTGCTACCACCATTGAAACAATTGCCTTTTGCTTTCCAGGCGACCAGAGCCACTCATACTGGACAGGTAATCAGGTCCAAAGAGCTTTGACTCAGCTTATGCTCGTACAAGATTCCTGACTTGTCGCGTGGAAGGAATCGCCTGTAAACCCGGCCCAGCTTATGCTATGACGCACATCGGAACACTGGGTTCTCCAGAGTAGCCTTTCGGAACATGAATGAGGCGATGATCATGGTGCCCATTCCCAAACCTACATTGCAACATCAAAAGAGAACATCCGTGTGCCAAACTACCATGTTCAGGACTCCTGGTAGCTGCTCAGCTACCTCTTTAAAGAACATTAGCTCCGACCCTTCGAGCCACAGCTGGCAAATTGGCTGACCATGCATGAAGGTTACAATAATTACCGTTCCGCGCCAGCAGCTAAAATGAATCGCCACCTTGGCGACACGCATGGCACAATCGGCGACAAAAGCAGCAACACGATCAGGCTGAGCATTCGAAACCCACCACAAGGTGACAGCCTTATCATCCACACATTTAGAACCTTTACCTTGGCGCCTGCGTTGGCCTGTTTACTGTTTCCAAGCAGGCCAAGTGTGGAAACTATTTATAGACCTGCAGAAGATACTTATAAACACGCAGAAGCTATTCATAAACATGCAGAAGCTACTTGTAAACACGCAGACGCGATTTTTGCGCATGTGAAAGCTACTTATACCTTGGAAACGGCTTGCAAACACGCAAGCAATGTTTGCAACACTACTTAAGCAGGGCTTCAACCAGCAGTCAGCAGCAATGAAACCTCAACAAACTATGCGCAAAACCGCTGACCCACCCAACAGCCTAAGCTCGGCGGTTGATAGATTACAGTATGTGGCTTGGTGAGTGTGACTATGTCCCATTGCTTCACCTGCGCTCAGATGCTCAAACCTGATTACCCTTCAGAACCTTGGGCTTCGCAAATAAATAAGGTGACCAGGCAGTGACCGCAACTTAATGTTGACCACCGGCGTCAAGAGCACGATTCCACGCATGGTATGTAGGCATTGACATTGCGCAAGCAGTCCCTCGGACATTTTGGCACGGGTCATAAATATGTCACATGTGTTGCGTTTTATGCTATGATCTGGCGCTTGCTGCTTGCCGGCTCACCTTAGGGCATCGGCAAAGCGCGCGACAGGTTGTGCTCTTGTATTCCGTTTGGCGCGTCTTTGGAGTACTGCAGCTACGCTATGTTGAGGTTTGGTACGTCTCCGCGAACTCCGCCGTGTTATACCAGCTTTAAACCATCCCACGCCACGTGCTTTGCCTGTGTGTTCTAGGTGTTCAATGGGTTCACTTGCGCCGCGAAGACGGGGGGTCAAATCACATCATGGAGCTGCCCAGATACAATAATCAACTTATTGCAAGCCAACGTGTTGGCTGCCCACGCATAGCTTTGCGACACTATGTTTTAGCTTTGTGCTGCATCCTTAAAATCGAAAGAATCGGTTGGGCCCGCTTTCAACTGATTGACTCTCACGCTAGCCTGTGATAACTTCAGAGCGGTAAACATTTTTTCTGAGCAAGCCTCCAAAGATCGCAACGGTTCCGCGTTATAAATAGTTCACGACGGTTCAGAACGGTTACGAACTATTTGGGCTCAATGGTTTGATAATAGTTCGTAACGGTTCGGAGCGGTTGCGAACTATTTATGCATCCAGAAGTGTCCGGAACTGTTTGGAACTGTTTGGAACTATTTGGAACTATTTGGAACTATATGGGCTGGGTCGCACAAATAGTTCGCAACGGTTTCGAACGGTTGCGAACTATATGTAAAGCATGGCCACAAATAGTTCACGACGGTTCCAAACGGTTACGAACTGTCTGTAACGCATGGCTACTAATAGTTCACGACGGTTCCGAACGGTTACGGACTATATTTGAAGCATGGCCATGAAACAGTTCGCGACGGTTCCGAACGGTTACGAACTATGTTTGAAGCACGGCCATGAAATAGTTCACGACGGTTCCGAACGGTTACGAACTATGTTTGAAGCACGGCCGCAACTGGTTTACGACAGCTCCGAACGGTCACTGTCCAGCCGAAAAGGTTGAATAATAAGTGCGAGACATTCTGAACACTCGCAGCAGGTCTCGGCAATAATCTCAAGACTGCTTGGCGCGCTCGTCGACGCTACTTCTCTATTTCGACGCCAGCTCGTCGCGGAACTGTTTTCTTGGGCACCTTGGCCAACTGTCCATGATAACGCGGAGCCACGGGCCTTTCAACTTCTAAGACGATTCGAGCTTGAATGATTGAAGCAGCTAGGGGTGGCGTTGCGTCAGTGATGTGATTCTTCGCCGCGCGGCCTTTTTTTCCCAGGCTTCAACACGGATTGCTAAGCCGGGTGTGCGCACTCTGCGAATAACAGGGTTGGCGAAGGCGTGGTGATCATTGCTCGGGTGGCAGCTACATTTGGGCATTATCCCTTCCAACGTGACCCATTCCACGCTTGACTAGTTCACGTTTTCGGGCAGGGGTGGCGTTAGTCGCTTGGGCTCCAGCTGGGTAGGCTGGGAGCCAAGGCCTGTGTTTCCAGCCTAGCCCCCTTTCAGACCCTTTCATAAATAGTTTCCAGCCTTTTATAAATAGTTTCCAGTCATTTATAAATGGCTTCCAAGCATTTAGAAATAGTTTCTTCATTGTTTTGAGAAGGGGGCTTGAAAACAAACGGCTCGCGTAAAACCCCGTCTGGATACGTGATGGCCGGAGCCAGCTGATGGGCGGCGCAGTCCTCCTGCTAGTCCTGCCAGCGCTGCCAGTCCTTGGCAAGTTCTCCAGCTGTGTCGGCCAGTCCTTTTGTCCTGGCCAGACCTGTATATATTTTGCGTGGCGCAGGTGGAAGAGCAATCATCACGCCCTCACCCCCTCCCACGGATGATCAATGAAAGCCACAGCCATGCCCTCGCAGCGCTTGTAAGGCGAGTCCCAAAACCAAAGTCTTAGCGCTGTTGGCGAAGGACTCAGGAACGTTTGGCAACGCGATGATAGTGAGGATGATGGCTGTTGCTGGAACGTCGAAAGTTAAGACGAACCTAGGCGTGAGGCGATGCACTCTGCGGCACAGAGGACTTGGCCGGACAGCGAGCTTACTTCAGTAACTTATTGCAATAAAGGGAGGGGGAAGAGCAGTCAGCAAACAGGAGTAGGTTGGCACCTACAATGCAAAATGGGTGAACATGTCATACAAGTAGTATATAATTCCCAGGCATCGTCCTCAACATTCATTTCTCCTTGAGTTGTGGTGATTTTGGTGGCCCTGCTTATCCAGGCTAAGTATTCAACAGCGGTTGGGCGCTTATGCGGGCCTCTCACAACATCCATCCACACTGCGCTGAGTGAGCATTTGCTTGTTGCTAGCTTTTCAAAGCAATTGAAGAAAAGTCGCGGCGCAGTCATGAAAGACCAGGCCCTCAGTAACAGGGCCGGAATCACTTCCAGCCTATTCTAGCTAAGATGGTCTTGAGAAGGAAACTTGTGGGGCCTGCAGCCTGCAGGCTAGCCGTGCCAAGAGAATAGGGGAAGATGACCGCCAGCAAGTGTCGTGGATGCGTTGCACGAATGATGCATACTCAGACTCCAAGGATTTGTGCAGAAGTTGCTTGTGTGATTGTTACAGAAAGGCTTAGCAAGGGAGTCGTTCCCTCCTTTTTCTTCACGATCCTTACTTAACCACCAATCATGAGTTTCGACGGAAGGCCTTTAACCCGTACATCAGAAGTCCCGAAGCATGTCACACAGAGCAAGTAGATCAGGCCTCCGCAGCAAAACGACTGGAGCCTTCTCGCCCAAGCAAGCGGCTGTTGCTGGGCATTACATAGGTCCATCAGCGCGCTGAGTGGCAGTGTTAGTTATGTTTGTCACGAGTTTCGCCATTTGTATCATCACGCATGGTTGCGCGGTGTGTAAGTTTCGCCGCACTGGTCCCTGTGGTTTGGGTACAACCCCACTGGATACAATGTCACCTGAGCTCAATAGAGCTGGGCCTTTGGGAGCTGGAGGCGCTAACAGGCCAGATCTGTCAGCGAGGTAATTGACGCAAAGCGCAGTGATAACAATGATGACAGCGGCGGTGCTGAAGTTGGTGGTAACTTGGTGCAGTGTGGCAGTGACAGTTGCGGTGGAAGGCTTTTTGCAGGGGTGTTGTCCGCAGTGGGGCGTTGATGGTAGTGAAAGGTAGCAGTCATTGAGGTTCAAAATGTTTTCTGCGCGGCTGGCGGTGGCGACAGTGGTACTCGCGGGCATGTGTTGGCTAGCCAGGGAGTAGTGAAGGTACTGGACGTGGCGCTGGTGTTGAGCCAGTTCTCCATGTTTACATCGAACGACCTTTCTTACATCCGGCCCTAGTCGCCCTGTCCTGTTTTAGTTTTGTGTGAACCTGCTGTTCCCTGAGCGCAAACATGTGCTGCAGTTGCACGCGTACAACACGCCATCCAAACTACAGCTTGCAAGCAGCTGTTGTCCAAACCAGCCTGAGAGTGGAACTAGCTCTAAATAGTTCCAAATGATTCCAAAGACACCTCCAAATAATTCCAAATGGCTCCAAATAGTTCCGGGGGGGTGGTTTCAAATAGTTCCGTGCATGTTATAAATAGTTCCCAGCCATATATAAATAGTTCCCAGAGATTCATAAATAGCTCCCAGAGATTTCTAAATAGTTCCGGCCATGGTGGGTTCCCAAAACAGAAAATGGGTTTAAACAGGCCAACGCAGCCGCAAACCTTTACCAATCAGCAACAACAAAAGAAGGACAAACACACATCACAACTTTGATCTTGAGAACAATAACACACGCTTGACTCACGACACGGGATATTCAGTCAACATTGAGCAACAAGCACGGGAACCCGGTAAAACTCCACAAGCCACACCAACACCGTCACCATAACCAGCACTACCACGACCAACACCGCCGCCACCACCACCTTTCTACGAAAACAGAAACAGCAACAGCAACAATGATCACAATGGCAACAATCGGAACAACGCAATTACCGCCATGAAGTGTTTTGGTCAATACCGACTAATTTGACGAGCACAAACATGTAACATGACAACACAGAACTGGACATGGAAGAAGCACAAATACTCGTCTGAATATGACTTCAATAGCGGACCAACCTATTCGGAGCGGTTCCAAGGAGCCTGTTCTTCGTCCTTGTGTCTCAAAATATGTGAACCCTCAAACTATAAAATGAGTTATTCTCCGGGTTTGCTTTTCCTTCGAACCCAAAGCGACTGCCCCAAAAAGGGGCCACGCGTGGCCGCCGACCCGCCTTTGGCTCCACCTCCAACTTCAGGAGGAAGTCCCTCAAGGTGCCTCCGGGCAAACCCGGACGGGTTCCAACCATATGTGGGGGTTCCTTGTTTGGAGTCGGTACCGACTTTTTGGCGTGTTTGCTTCTTGGGAAAAACGGAAAACAAGCTTTTCAGGAGGCACTGTTCTGATTTCTAGGTGCCGTAACACTGGCTCATCTTGAGGGCTTCTCAAAATTGCAGTTGGGGGTAAAACTCCCCGTTCGACCACCATTCAAAAATTGAGGATGTCACTTTGATGGACCCAGCATTTCCGGGGCATGTAACCGCCTATGATTATTTGGGGGACATAGTGGAGAGGGTTCCCCGTAAGTGCAAAACCAGGGTTCCCTGAAAACAACAACTCCCTTTGCTCAGTGAGAAGTTCGGGAACCCCCCCCCCCCTCCCCCCCTCAAGGGAAGCACGAAAGACACTTCAATCCAAAAAAGGACCTAAGCTTTGGGCTTGACTAAAAATGGACCACGCGAAAACCAGAATGTCCTTTACGCAACGGTTCTTTGGAGTCACAGCTTGATACTAGCTATGGCATGCCCAAAAAGCTTTGGGACTTGTCCACAAGCAGCTAAAGCAGCTAAAGAATAAAACGTCAAACCACATGGTGGAAACGTAGACTTTCCCGCAAGCTCAAGGCCAATGCCAAACATCTGCCAACAGGCCAGAACAAACGCCGCATCTGTTTTTGAACACCCCGTTTGTTCCTAGACAAGGAACGGGCTCACACCAGGTGCATGTTCACTGACGTTGCACCAACTCTCTTGGTAAGGTTATCAGAAGATGGGCGTGCCACGATTTTTGTTTCTGGAGGGCACCCTTTTCAGGCTGTTTGTCCAAGGAAAACCAAAAGGAAACCACTCATTTGGAGGGTTCCTTTTTTGTTGGTTCCAAGCTCATATGGTAATGATGCAGGAAGATACAAGAATTACGTCCACTAACGCTTTTTGGGAACAAAAATCAGCCGGGCAAGGACCAAGACAACACACAACGTGCGTCTCGTTTGCCAGAAACACTCTGAGCACTTGGAAGGATTGAAAGACACACAGAAAACATAGGGGCTATTTGATTTAATGATGAATGGACAGCGAAAGTAGTTTCTATGGACCTATCTTTGTTGAGCGGTTTTGGAGACCCATCTCTCCTTTTTTGTTGGGAGGGGGGTCCCCGAAAAAGGGGGGTCTCCGACAAAAACAACAACAACAAATACACCCATGACTTGCGTGCAGATCGCTTTGAGATGCAAACGGGTCCCCGTTTGCTTGATATCACCCAGGTGGGATCGGCTAGGCGCTCCAAGGTAGCACGCCATCGCCCTTTGGCGAGAGCCTGGGCCGATGGGAATAACGTTCTCAAAGCCTCCGTTTGCGTTTTTGGTCCGCTGGAAAAAATGAGATGATATGTTCAGTGGTAGAGAACCCTTTAACACCAACAGCCTGGAAAACAAACAAAACTACATATCCTTTATAAAAAAAGTGGTGCCCAAGAAACGGATTTCGGTTTTTTGTTGGACCTGAACAAACCCACAGGGCACCCACAAAAAAGATGGCCCCATCTCGCGAAGGTACACCCTTTTATTTGGGGTTCTATGCCAATTTGGGGAGGGGGGGAACCTGCCAACTTGGCCCATTCTTCCTGCCATGAAATCTCAGTACTTGTAAAACTGGCTGGAGCTCAGGATGGGGAATGACCAAGTTTGGGTTGGGAATGAATCGGAAGGGGATTTCTTAAAGGCCATTCCCTGCCTGTCGAACCAGCATGAATTCTTGTGCTTGGTCGCGCAAGCTCGCTTCAGAAATCTATCTAATTTATGCCAAGGGGATTGTCCCTTACCAGGCCAACTTTTTGGAAGCTCGGAATCCGATTCCTTTGGATTACCAGAGGCTCCAGAGGCCAATTGGGGGAGCTTCCGGTTGTATTAATAGACCTTCCCGTAACAACAAGCCCCCCCCAGCCGACCCTCAAAAATGCCTATACTTATTTCAAGATACCAAATGCGAAAACCATACTCAATTCTCCCGAACCCAAATCCACACAGCGAAACTCTGCAAATAGATTTATTAGGGGTCACCCTGGTCTGACTCAAAAGTTGTGATTATTCTGAGCACTTTTTCCCTCAAACCCAAAGGGTTGCCTTGCGTGACAACTTTTCTATTATTAGGGTCTCCATTGGGTTCCCTGTCTTAGCTACCCAAAATTGAGTTCTCAGCGCTTTTTCCCCCCAACCAAAACCAAATGGTTGCACTGCGTGACAAGGATCTTATCATTGGGGTCTCCACTAGGTTCCCTTCAGAAGGTCTAGGTTGGGTAACAAACCAGGCTTTTAATTTGTGATGAGGTTTATTTTCGTGAAAAATATCATTCTCTTTTAACGTTCATTGCATTTTGACTTGTTTTCTTTCTTCTGTACATCAAAAGGGGTTCCCCTTTGCCGGTTGATGCCAGTACTAAACAACGCAGTCTGAAACAGTTCTGGCCCAAACCCAGGACCCTAATAATTAAAACTTCCAGGGGTTATTAGAGGGAAAGGCTTAACCAAGGATATCAATGGCTTTCTAGCATATTATAGAGGCCACATATACAAGTCACCAATACTTGCTGGCTCTACCGAGGGAATGACCCCTATAAACCAGCCCTTGTGGTTGCCTTTTGAGGGACTTCTGGGTTCATGCCCAAAACCCTAGGTCATTCCGTACTGAGAACCAGCAAGAAGATTGATCCATGGGACTGTCTTGAGTAAAAGGAAACAAACTGCCTTTTGCAGGGGCCCTAGTTTTGATGATCTGTTCAACAGGCAGCCTTGCAATTTCAATCCGGCGGCGATTCTACATTCGAAGTGCCAAACTACTAAGTGTAATAAAACTGTTCCTACCAACCCCCCAAATGCTCCACCCCAACCAAACCTCCACTTTAGGCCCATGGGCCTAAGCAATTGGCATTACCTGGAGTACTTGAAAACAAAAAGTCCTGATAAGATCATTGTTTAGCTCATGCAGAGTGTGGATCTCAGGCAATCTAACATTATCCTGTGAGTTGTAGGGTGGCTTCGTGAATTTCCGACTAAAATAGAAACACTTGGCTTAGCGGCTGGCTTTGCTAAAAGATCCTAGGGGCCGTACGGTTCCGCCAAAGATTTGAAGAACATGCTCCCAAGACTGAAGCTGATCTACTACGTCAAAGTATGCCAGTGCAGGAAGCCCCCCGTTTGTATGGTGGGGCTTCCACAAATGGCAAACCCAGCTGGTGGGGTGGGGTCAACCTGGGATTCCAGTAGCAAGCAATCTGCTGTTGCCAGACGACTCGACCAGCATTCGAGCAGGGTTGAAGCACCCCGACAGAGCTGTTGCAAAAACTAGTTGTGCATCGCAGAGCACTTGGTCCAACGTCTGCAACGCATAAGCCACACGGCAACTTGGCCAACCCACAGAGGCAAGCAAGCACGCATGTGTAAAAAGCAATTCCCTAGCAAACACACAAGCAAACAAACAAGCAGACAGAAAGACAGACAACAGACAGACAGACAGACAGACAGACAGACAGACAGACAGACAGACAGACAGACAGACAGACAGACAGACAGACAGACAGACAGACAGACAGACAGACAGACAGACAGACAAACAAACAAACAAACAAACAAACAAACAAACAGACTGGCACACTGGCACACTGTCACGCAGGGAGGCAGGCAGGCAGGCAGGCAGGCAGGCAGGCAGGCAAGCAGCAAAAAGCAAACTAATCTAGAAAGTTAGTAAGTAAACAAGCAAGCAAACAATCAAACTGACTAATTCACCAGCCATCCAATCAATTGAGTAACAGAGTAACAAAGCAACAAGCTACCAAACAAACACACTGGGGAATAGTTTGGGGGTTGGTTCAGTCTTGCTTGGGAAACCTCTTGACTCAAAGTGTTCATGGTTGAGGAGATCGCCCGTTTTTGTCCCAACCGCAAACACGTTTGTGTCACCATATTTGATATCTTGACTTTTTGGCTTGTGGGCCCCCAAACCGGCAGCGGGGGTTGAAAAAGACCATGAAAGAACGAAGAGGTCCCCGGTACTTGTTGCTCGACGAAGATAATTGTAAGTAAGCACACATTGATCTCATAATATTGACAAGCAAATGATATTATCCAAAAGGCCCAACATATATCAAAATATATCATGCTGGTAAATGCACGGCACTCTTCCTGCACCTCAAAGAGTAGGAATTATCTTAAGAGGTCAGGTGCTATGAGGGTAGAATGATTCTGGGAAACTGCCCAAAACCTATGGACTTTTGGATCTACCAACCATGGATCTTGATCAAAGCTTGCACAAGCATAGCGCAACCAGGCAGAGTACCACCTGCTCAAACGGCCCAAGCAAAACTCGGGATTTTCTGCGCTCGTTTTGTCCCCCCACGCTATGCGGAGCAGGGAACTGCTCGAAAGCCGCTGCCACCTTCGCAGCAGCCATCGGCACGAGCCATTGGCTGCGGCGGCGCGTAAAGCGGATCGTGGCGAGAGGACTTGGGACTGGACCTTTTGACCCTGGAAACTGGAAGTCCACTTTTTGCGTGCCTCCAGCTCCCCATGATACCCTAATCTCGCTTACACAGGGAAGGAGTTGGAGTGACTCCAAATTGACCATCCCCTGGTTTGCTTTAAGGGGATCCTTACCTTCATTTTTACCCAAAACCCGCTCAGCAAGTTGACTGTTTGTTGGTTGAAGGGGGACATTAAAGCACACCAAAAAGGCAACGAGGCGAAACAAGCGCATGCGTACCGCCTTTAGCACTGGGGCGGCGGTCAATCAACTCCCAACCCACCCTTCTTTGGGACAAGAGGAAACGTCTGTGGTCTGGGTGCTGACGGAGTAGACCTAGACGGCACACCTGTAATTTTATCCGTAGGTACTGTTTAATGACACAAATGGGTGCTCGACTTGATCTCACAGTACGAACCCTTCAAGGAGTTCCATATTTCCGGAGAATCCGAAATTGAGGGAAAGTAGGGGAACGAACCCAGCTGCATACCAAGCCACCCTATCACATCGGTTGCGGCTAAAAGCAAACCTCAGCGCTCGTCAGCTCGGGCTGTAGGGGACAACAACACGCTAGAGCTCTTGTTCACGAGCCCCAAAAACACATCATCCTTTCAGGAATCTCCCTTTGCCGGAATGCTTCGATGCCCTGTTGGTTTGCAGAGTAGAGTCCTGGGAAAATGGTCAGAAATCTCTCAAGGTCGAAGCCAAACGTTTTGGTCACATCAAACAAAGCTCCTTGTATGCATTCAAATATCACCCCGCTTCAAAGGATATGGTTTAGGACACACCTGCAGCCTTGCCGGCTAGGACGCTGGCCAGGGCGAGATCGCGCCTTCAAGCAAATGCTCCATTGGCCATGATTTTGGTGGAAGGGCTGTCGTTTTGGCACCGGCCATGGATGGAGCCCCCCTCGTCATTTGCCGGGCCCCCTTGGCTCCAACAACATGGCTATAAAGGGTCGCTCCATGAAAAAGGAGGACCTTAGCAACTACTAAACTTGACAAAGGAGGTGTCGGGTGCTGCTCACTTGACTTGGAGGCACCATGAAAGAACAACCACTTGGGTTGTGTTTTAATTTCCTTTTAATTATTTCTCGGGATGAAATGGCTTCATCCGTGCGCAAGGATTTCTTAGCCGGCCTTTTGTCATGTGGCTGCTGAGAAGTGCTAATTGCCGAAGCGCAAAGGGTGCATTTTGTTCGCATTGGATCGAGCCAAGTGAAAGGCTAGACGTGCGTGTGTGTGTGTAATTATATAGATATGTGTTTTTCCTCAAAGGTTCGAGGGCTTACAAGGAAGCCAAAAGGATAACAATGATGTTGGGGCCGCAAACCCAAAATGAGCGCCAACGGCTCCAAGCTTCCCCCGATCTGTGCTTCTGCCGTTGCAAGGTAACACTAGGTCGCCAGCGTTCCCAGGCTACCCCCCCTTTTTGGTCGTACAGGGAAACCAAACGGAAAACCACCATGTTGAAATCGACCAGGCCCCTCCACCACCCAACGCAAGGGTTTAACCCTAATGTCTATCGACCTAAAGGCCACGTGTTGTCATTTCACAATGATTCCAATGCTTGAAGTAAGAATTGGATCCCCAAATGAAGGACCTTCATCACGGCCTTCTCTCGCTTTACCTTGGAATCAGTGGAGTCCCTCGCCCAGAACCAATGGTTCCTAAACCGATCGCCACAAGGGTAGAAATTTGATCCATGCTATACTATTGCCCCCTGCCAAAACAAAATAACTTGTTGCTTCCCGTATGCAATTGGTCGGTAGCATGCCTGGCACAATTGTCCGCGGGCCATGGACCTGAGTTTAACTTTTCCCCAGTTGGGAAAGCACACATTTCCCAAGCTTTGTAACTCTTAGTATGGTAGCAAATTTTTATGTTTTTGCTGCCCCTCACAAAAGCTGAACAGAACAAACAACCTAAGCATGCCAGCAATAGTGATGCAAGTTAAAGATAGCTGCCAACCCTGTTTGGTCGACAAAATCCATCAGACACGTGCTTTCCACACTCCCCGCCTGCTTTAGTTCACGAAGATCTTCAGCTTGATGCCTGGTCTGAAATCAAGGGTCTGGGACATGGGTATTTTTTGTGAGGTATGCACCCTTCCTTTGGAATGCTTTGAAGGAACGCAACCATTTTGAAGCGTTCGAACATGTTCCATTAGGGAAAAGCAAATATTAGGGCTATTTAGCACCCAGCTGCGAGTTCTGAATGGTCAGGCCCTCAGACACGAAATCTGTCACAGAACCACTTACATGCTTGTTCTATAAGTACCTCGCATGTTTGCAATGGTTGATAGTCCAATCTTGAATCAGGAGCTCCCTTGCTCAAACACTATCCTTTGCAAGTTACTGATTGTCAAACCTTGCACAACTTGAGGTCAATGACGCCAGTCCCCGGTGACCATTTCAAAGCTGCTTTGTGACACCAGAGCAACATTCCGGAAGTGACGGGAACAGAACCTACAGCTTTCTTTGCTGCCCTCGCACTGATTGAAACAAGAAGTGCACATGTTGATGCTCATACAGTTGAAAGGCACGCATCCCTTGGATCAGATCCAAGATTCAATACTGGGAACCCTGCAATGACCCCCGGGTTGATTGAAAGGGGGGCTGTCCCATTTTCGGTTCATTACTGTTCGAGGAACCATGGCCCTATTAATCTACGGTGATCATTAAACACTAACATCTTTAAGCTTTGGTTGGATACTCACGGCCGTTTTGAGTGAAAATCATCATACAGCTTTCGCTCTGAGCTGGCAACCCATGCTTCAACCGCACCCCGCTATGTGCTCGAGTCCATGCTGTGCGGGAAATGGGAATGACACTGAGGTGTGCACTTCAGAACTCGCCATGTCGCAGGCACTGTACTTCTTCGTTCCACCCAAATCCTTCACCATCATTTGGGAGAGTCGCAAAATGGTGGGCGCCCTTTGGGTTGGTATTTGAAGGGAAACCAAAAGGCAACCATTAAACAAACTCCTCTATTGAAAAACATCCATAAGGGGCAACGCTACAGAAACATCCAAGTCGCCCCTTAGGCCTCAGGAACAGGAGCCCTATGCAGTGTCGACTTACATCCCCTGAATTACTCCCAGTTGATCCCAATCATAGCAGGCCAAAATCATTGTTCTTTTCGACTTTTCGTTACTTGTTTATTTCATGTTTTTTCTTTTCTCGCGGGCGAAAATACCCACGAAAGCAGGGAAGTGGATTCACTGGGACTACTAAACAGACACAGACTTTGTGAACTCCGACCTGCTCAGAATGCGCCTCGTGATCTCCTTGAGAACCCGCACCTGCGCCCCAAAAGACATAGTTGGGCTCCGAAACCGGGGTTGGTTTCCTTTTGCCATCACCTGCCACCAAAAACCTCCACCAGATGTAAAGACTCAATGTTAAGTTGCCCGGTCTCAGGTTTGGGGGGCCGAAACTCCGTCGGCCCACAGCCAGACCCTCAAAAGGAAATCCAAGTGAGCGAGGGGAACGGTAGCCAAGGGAAACCAAAGTGAAACCCGGGGAAAGCAACGGCTCCTAAGGAAGGCAGTGTTCAAACAGCCTGCGAGCTTCCATGATCGCGGAAATAACAGTTCAGTGGCGTCCTTTTCCATGGGGTGTTGCATCTGGATCCTGTACAATGCTTTGGAAGCAAGATCCTTGCAATGATCACAACAACTACGCTAACAATCTTGATTCTGCCGGTTCGCTTCCCTTTATGCAGGCACATCTGGCTGTAAACGCAGCATGTGGCTGCGTCTCAAATACAGACCTCCCTTTGGAATGGTTAGGAACCCAGTGCACATGGTCTAAACGAGCGCAAGTCAGTTTGAGATGTTGAAACTTCAAACCCTCACATCACATACTGAGCTCTGAGATGTGCCTCTTAAACCTGGTCGTTGCACTGTTGCTCAAATCTCAACCCCCGTGTCAGCAAACAGAGCAAACAGCTTTGTTCCTTGAAGCCACAACTAAAAATAAACTGAAGCAACACAGCACTGTATCAACGCCATCCGCGCATAGTAGTTGATTTGTGATTTGCTTTCAAGCACAGCAACTACATTGTAAGGGCACACATACTCCAAAAAAAATACAGTGCATCATCACAAGCAGCGTTATTAAGACCCCCAAATGAGCTCGTGTTACCCTTGCAGGCGAGCTCGGCATAAGTGCAGAAACATGCCAAGCAGGCCTTAAAATAATGGCTCCCCATTCTCTTCACGCATCGCGCTCTCTCTCTCTCTCTCTCTCTCTCTTTAGAAACTACTCATTTTGGCACTAAGCTTTGGCAAATTTGAAGAGAAAGATGCCAGAGGTACAGCCACAACCTTGGTCAACCTTCATCCCTCAGGATTCAACAATTTCTAGCATCATGAGAGGGCAACAACATTGCAAAGGCTACCCACCCTTGACCCATAGGGGCTTCCCCTTTTTTAATGCCAAGTGCAGGTTGGAACCCTTTTCCACCCCCTGTAAGACACAGTTCGTGCACTGTTCAAAGGCCTGACAAGGGGGCCTTGTGCCCAGTGCAGTTCTTGGTTATGCAGAAGTGGCAAATTGGCCCCAACCCCCCTAACCTAACGGGGTTCCCTATGTTGTGCCCTTTTTGATATCACCTTTGAAAGGTGGCACATGGCTCCAAAAAGGTCCCCCCCCTTATTGTTGCCTTTGGGTTGTCTAAAACATCACCTTCTGCGGCAAGTTCAATGTCAGCCCATCAGGGGAAGTGCCCAGTGTCAGCCAAATGGAGAAACATCTTCTGGAGCCCTGCCTAAAGCCACTCAGGTGGCCCGCCTGCTTCACCAGGCACTCCAAAGCATCCTCCAGCCTAAGCTATCGATCGACTCCCCAAATGTCGGGGTGACCTGGTGAATGGGATTTAACAAATGGGTCTGTGTCAAAATAGGGAAACATAGGGGGACCACACAAATGGACGCGTTCCTCTTGGTTTCCCTTAAAAGCACACACCACCAAATGAGGGTTCCTTTCGGATGCTACACACACGATTGTTGGTGTAAGCTGGAACCCCTCTTTGGAATCCGGTTGGAGTCACCAAATATTTGTGCTGAAAACACAGGCTTGGTACGGGCAACACAACTATGGCTCAACGTTGGTTCTCAAACAACTCTTTAGGTGTTTGCCTCTAATTCAGGAGCCCCCACAAAATGGGTGCCTCTCTTTGAAACAAACTCAAAATGGTCATCCTAGAACAAAGGCAAACCCCACTAGTATGGTTTCCCACAGAAAGGCCACATCTACAGCAAACAATGGCATATAGGTCCTTTTGGCTTCTCACTCAACATAACTTGCATCTTTGGATATCCTTGGGGACCTAGACATAGCCCAAACATGGGGGACCTTGCCATACCTGTGGGGAGGCACCTGGAAGTTTATTTTCCTCTTAGAGGGACCTCCCAAGAGGTTGAATTTAAGTGCGGCTTACACTTAAAGACCCTCGGAAAAAGGTCACCACTTTTAGGCACCGACGGCCACCACTACCAGAGAGCAAGGGGTGTTTCGAACCGCCTCCAACACGGTCCACACCAAACAAAGGTGACTGTTTGAATCCCCAGGATACGGCGGGCGAGACAGCTGAGACAAGGGGTCGCTGAGGCGAAACGGCCTTTCCAAACTCCCAACAGCTTCACTTCAACAAGTAACAATGTCGCTAGAGCCCCACAAAAGAGGCACTGCTTTATTGGTTGACCCGCCCTTCATGGCTTCCTTGATTCTGCTGCATTTGCTTCAGAAGCGTGATGACAAGGTGCTGAAAGAGGTGTGCCGGCAGGAACTCACTCGCGGAATTTTGCAATAACATGTCACGAGGACAGTGTGTCAAAAGTTATAATGAAGTAAAACCAACAAGCACACAAATATACTAGACGCAAATAAGCGCACATGCAGGCACACATGCATGCAAGCAACCTAAAAACTGACGAGCAAGCCTACAAACCGAAACGCAACACAAGCATAACGATGGGTTCACAGACGGACGGATAGACAGACAGCCAGCCAGACAAACAGACAGACAGATAGACAGAAAGCCAGATAGACAGACAGACAGACAGACAGACAGACAGACAGACAGACAGACAGACAGACAAACAGACAGACAGATAGACAGGCAGACACTCAGACAGGACAGGCACACATAAAAGCAACACGAGAAGTACAAGAAAGAAAGCAGAACAACACACACACACACACACCAGCACGATCACTCCTCACATCTCCCAGCTTTTCACCGTTACCTATGTTCCTGAAACCCTCAAACAGACAACCAACCAACCAACCAGCCAAACAAACAAACAGACAAGCAAACAAACACACCAAACCAATCCAAACCAAACCAATCCAAACCAATCCAAACCAACAATTGAACGAACAAACAAACAAACAAACAAACAAACAAACAAGCAAACGCAACGCAATTGCAACCAAACCAAACGAAACCAAACCAACCAACCAACAAACAAACAAACAAGAGACATACAGTACATCACAGCGGACCAACTCACAAACTGGTGCAAGGACTTCAATGTAAAAGCGACTTGACATCTAATCAAGATAAGCAAATTCAATCGCCATGCGCTCGTGTGGAATTGTTTGAGTGCGGACCTTTCATGACACAAACGAGCAAGAACCGGCAGCACCTTCAATTCTCTGAGCACAGCAAAGCATTGATAGGTATCAGCTCGAGTACCTCAGGGTTCATCATGGACAATGGCATGCGCCGGAATAAAACACGATGGTCTTCAGGCAATGCGTGGGATAACAGCGCATTTTGTTACGATTGCTCGCAAACCATGTTCACTGTCTTGTACCTCTACGGATCATGGCACGAGCAAGCGATCGCAGTCACTGCTCACCATGGCAAGCTACAGTTTCGACTCAAAATGTTGCAGCGCGCTTACACTTTGCCTTTCTTTTCAGCTTGTTGTCCAGCTTGCAGAAATTCGCTGTGGAGTATCCTACGTCACTGGCCCCTGTTCAACCGTCGAGCACCCACCGACTCTGCCCTCGCCCCCGGCGCTCCCAGTACTTTTTGGCAAAGCGCAGCACATCAACCAGCTGGCCGAGTAAGCAAACTCTTTGCCAATCTAATCCGCTCAGTGCACAGCTTCAGTTGAGGCGCTGTGGAAAGTCCCTTCAAGTGTCTAATGCTGGGTAGCTACTCCTGGTATCCCGGTGTACACACCCTACATGTATTCATGACCTCTAAAGATGGAAGTGTTCCTGTTGGTTATTTCTATTAAGCAGAAAAGTGAAAATGACACCGAGCCTCCATAAAACACACTCTCCCATGTGTTTGGGCCCCTCTGTGGCAAATTGCAGGCCTCACGGTGGCCAATGCTTACAGCTTGTACTGCTCGACTGCTTCGACATCCTTCGTGGCAAGCAATTTTCTCCACGGTCACTGGCTTGGTTTTGCTGGTACGTGGTTGAAGCGGACACAAAGGGACCCCCAAAAGGCAAACATGCGAAAGGGCAAGCCAAATCTGGTGTCTCAGAGCCCCATATGAGGTTCGGAGAAAAGCAACCACTTTTTTACTCATATTTAACGGGCAAAAGAGTCGACCCAAGGCGTAGAAACATCTCACGTGCGAATCTGAGCGCCTTGAGAAAATGCTTTCGACTTCTGGGGCTAACCCTTTGCAGTGGTCGAAGCCAAAAGGAAGACCAACATCCATTTTTGGGATACTACCGACTAACATGGGAGCTCCCGATTGGATCCTTTGGAAGACTTGGTTCCATTTAAGGAGGCCAATTGAGAGAGCTTCCATGATAGTCTGAGAGAGTGTACCCACGACTTTTGAGCCTCACTTGAATCCTCGCTGGAGCGCGTCACACTTCCGGCGCCAGGTTTTCTGGCTTCATCAGGAGTCGACGCGCCTGGGTCCGTCCGGAAATCAAACAACATGAATTGCAATCGCTTTGGAATAATATCAAAATCAGAAATCTGAAGTAAAGGGGAATTTGTAGAAAGGAACATTCATGAGTGCACTTGGAGGTCCTGCACAAGAACCTCCCCAGTACAAGTGTATTGGGGCTGGTCTCTAGTCAACCCTTAAGCTTTAGATATGTTGTGCGGCCGGACAACTATCCCTTCTGCTTTGTTTTGGGGGTATATCTTTCATTGTAGGGGGCTTAAAAGACCTTGCTTCAGAATCACAACACCGGTCCCAAAGGAGCATTAATGATTCCGAGGGCAACCGTATGATTCGTACACTGTAAAGGCCTAAGAATGGGGTTATGCGGTACTTAAAACCACATGCAGCCATGGTTCTAGGAGTAACCTATGAGTAATTGTTTCGCCCCTTGTATTAGTCATCCGGCCAATTCGAAGTTGCAGAAGTCAGTTGAAGCCTATCGCAAGTTGCAAGCCACAGCTCTATGGGCTAGTGGAGGTGTGCATAGTAGCTTGTCCTGTGGGGCTAGTTTGCACATACTACTCCCATGCTTCGGACTCAATTCGGTACTACACAACCCCATTGTAAGTTTGGCCAATATCGTAGTCATCTTGTTATTTCAAAGGACGTCAGAACTGAGAGGCACCTGCCATGTTCCTTGTACCATGGTCAATTGGCTCTTTGCTATGTGTATGCGCCCAGTTTCGTAGGAGCTACGTCCTCCAAAACTCATCTGAACCCCGGTTCCTCGACAAGCAAGGCAAGCTCCTAGCCTTTTGGGTGGAGTCCTGTGAAAGAAACGGCCCAAAGTGAGTGGCAAAAACCGCATGGGTTACATCCCATGGGATTTGGTTTCCACTGGTCAACAAAAACCGCCATGTGTTTTTCTGTCAATCCTATATAGTAGTAATAGTAGGTATATTTATATAACCTTCGCCATTTTCCTTTTGGTTTTTGAAGCCTGGCAAGCCCTTTATCTACAAAGCCAAGGACACGGTTGAGCACTGGGTCAGGATACTTACCATTTCCCGGGTTGCAAGGTCGGGCCGACTCGAGTTGTTCGTCGAATCTGAGGCCCCTCGCAGGTCCGGCGCCTCGGAGATTGAAGGGGGGCCCAAACCCAAAATACCAAACTCACGTCCCATCGAGTGGACTGGCCAAAAGAAACCGTTCACTTTGTTTTCACCAAAATGGAGTTTAAATCGGTATAAAAAGATAAAAAAAACAATGATTGAATTGTCCGTCGGGAAGTGAGCAAAAGGGGACATCCGGCGACAGCCGGCGTGGAAACAAGAAAGTGCAATAAATGTGTGTCCTTATTTGAGGGCAAAGTACTCGCATTGGTTGCTTGAAGTTGTCCAGAGGCCTAAGTCGAGAAACTTAGGGGGGATGATCTTGCCATGTTTCATGTTCGGATATGGCTTGGAATCCATTCCCGTGGTTCGTTTCGATCCGCAGGGGGGGGGAAAGAAGGAAAGCCAAAAGGGAACTAGTCGAAGATGTGAGCTGGACGGCCATGTCTCAACACCCGACAACCACTAAGAGGAGGACCCTCCAAAGGGGTGCTTTGAGAAGCAAAGGAATTCACCACCGGCATTGACCCCATTTTGTTTAAATGAGAAGCCCCATCTGAGCAATGAAAAAAGCCCTTGTTACCCGTAAAAGAAATTTTCTCCAGCTTCCGCAATCGCTTGCGGAAAGCTTCCGCCAATCTTTGGGTCGCTTACGCTGGCCATTTTGAAAAGATGGAGCTTACGGATAGCTTACGACGAGTTGCTCGCGCCGGATCCTCCGCGAGCAAGAGGCGCCAGCATGACAAAACAACAGCTTGCAAATGGCAAGGCGCAAAGGCTTTGCTGCGCAGGCTCAGCCGTGACATGGAGGGCAAAGTTGATAAAGGCCAGGAACCCGCAAAGTTTACCGCCAAAACGTTTAGAGGTTGCATCATTCTGTGTCTCTTTTGGTGGTCACGCATGTCGTTTCAGTGAAAGGGAACCCCAAAAATCCATTCGCAGGTCCACCATGCTGAGCCACTGCCCTTGCGCAGAACACGATGTGGCACACACAGGCGCACACCAGTTCTCGCAAGGGCGTTCTGGCGGCACGTGCGAGTGTTTGGTGAAAGTTTCAGCGTGCCCGTCCAGGAGCCTAAGGCTGTCAAGGTGCCCTTTGTCCAACTCGTTTTGAGAGGGTGCGCCTGTGTGTCTGTTTTGCCGGAGGCAAGGAGAGCGCAGAGGCAAGAGCCTGAATCATTGCGGGTCGGGAAAAAGCTTTTCGAGCCCCGAAAAGTTTCCCACCAGATCCTTTACAACGCGGTGTGGCTTTGCTTCTTCCCAGGGAACTGGCTGGCTCCCTTTTTTTCTTGCAGGTGAAAGCCTCTTGCCAAGTTTGTGTGTGGGAGTGCGGCGATTTTGTCGGACGCATTGTGTAAGCCGTTTGTAAGCTGTGCCAAAGCCTTCCCTTGCTTTGTCTGACACGGGCCCAATCACCACACTGTGTTGTAAAGGATCTGGTGGGGAACTTTTCGGGGCTCGAGTTTTTTTCCCAGCTGCAGGCTTTTTTGGGCTTCGGGCCCTGCAAAGTGCTTGCAGGTGGCAAAAGGTGCCCCACAACCAAAAAACTTTTCTGGGCTCGACAAGTTTTTTTTGTGTTTTCCAAGCCCGAGACCCAAGCGTAAAATAGTAAAGTCACAAAAAACAAGCCCGGGGCTCAAAAAAATGTTTTCCAAGTCCAAGACTTGGTTTCAAAACAAAAAAGGCGAGGTCCCCCAAGAACACTTTTTCGGGGCTCGAAAAATTCTTTTTTGAGAAAAGGGAAGTTGTTTTCCAGACGCAAGTTGCTTGGGCTACAATACACGCGCAAAGGCGCTTTCAACCACAAACGGGCGCGCAGAATCGGACCCTCACACTTTCTCGGACTGCGTGATCTTAACCACTACGCGATCCAGTCTTGGTATCCTGGGTGGCTGTCGCAAAAACTTCTTCAAAATAAATTGAAGCGGGCGTCAAAGCGCGCAGCCCCAAAAACAACTTTCGGGGCTCGAATAGTTTTTTTCCAGTCCGCGAGCTTTTTTGGGCTTCAGGGCCCTGAAAAGTGCCTGCAGGTGGCAAAAGGTGTCTCGCAACCAAACTTTTCGAGCCGACCAAATGTAAAAAAGGTGTTGTCCAAGCCCGCAAAACCAAAAACAACTTTTCGGGGCGTTCCTTGGGCTTCGTTTAACGCCTTCAACCACAAACAGGCTTGGGGAATCAAAGCCCTCGCTCCCACGGCGGGCGAGGTTGCAGGGACGTTGGCAGCCACGGCTGGAGTCGGGGCAGCAGCGAAGGCGGGTCTGGCCGTGGGGCTTGCGGGCAGCGCAGCCTACTGTCTCGCCCGGGGCACGGGATGGGTGCTCGAGAACACGGTCTTCCGGCCTCAGCAGCCGCCTCATTCGTCCGACCACTAGTTATTTTTTAATCGCTATATAGAAAAGCATTTATTCGAGCTCTCTGAACGCATCATGGGTCGCCTGTGGCTTCACGCGCACCGAGCGGTGCCCCTGATTGCGCAGCTCCGAGATTGCGCATGTGAGCAGTTTCGCAAAATCCTGAAACTCCAACTGCTCAACTCCGTTCTTGAGCAGGTTTCCGTCGCGCGTGGGAGCGGGGCGAAAGGAGCTACTCAGGATATGCTTGCTGAGGGGCACACACTTCGTCAAGCTAGGATGAGAGGCGTGATCTTAACCACTACGGGATCAAGTCTTGATATCCTGGGTGGCTGCCACAAAACTTCTTCAAAACTGGAGCGGGCGTCAAAGCATGCAGCCCCAAAAACAACTTTCGGGGCTCGAACAGTTTTTTCCAGCCCGCGCTTCGGGGGCCTCGCAACCCAAAAAAATCGAGCTCAGAAAAGTTGTTTTGCGCTTTCCAAGCTCGAGGCCCAAACGTGAAAAGGTGTAGCCGCAACAAAACAAGCCCGGGGCTCAACATGTTGTCGTCCAAGCCCGCAAAGCCAAAAAGGTGAGGTGCCAAAACAAAACTTTCGGGGCTCGAAAAGTTGTTTTCCGAACGCGAGCCTTGTTGTTCAAAGCTGGCCAACGCGCTGTGGGTGGAAAATTGTAAAAGGTTTGCACAAGCAACTCAACCGTCAAACAGCAGTTGTCTGAGCCTGAAAAAGTTGTTCGCTGAAAGAATCCCTTTCCTTGTTGCTCGAAAGAACCCATTCCAGCAATCTGATCCCATTTTCACGCCTAAAACACTGCGCGGACCAAAAGCAACTTCTACCAAACAATCTGAACGAAAAACGGGTCTGACAAACAGAGCTTACGCAAAGCTTACAACGAGTGACATGCATGCAGCTTACGCAGGACCTTCCGATTGCTTACGAATCTCGCAAAGACGCTTACGACTGCAAGAGTAATTTCCAGTTTCATCTAGAATCTAAATTGATCTACGGAGGTTTTTTTCGCCGCTCATCTGGCTGTGGCTCCTGTTTTAGGGTTCAACCACCCAAAATGGTGCTGGCGATCCTTTAAAATATGTTAAAAGCAATCAAAAAGGGATACCCTGAAAAAAGACAGAGCCATACGTCTGGTCAAAACGACTTGCCATGGATCCCCTTTTTTGGATTTACACAATCCGAGCGCAACAGAAATCGGAATGCCGCCGAGCGTCTGAGCAGGTCCAGTTCCCACCTTCCATCCTCCGCCTCGCCCACGACCCGGGCCCATTCCGCGTTCAGGTCCGCACGGTTCTTCAGGCCATGCCTCAAATAAGCTGGGCGAAAACGGGCCGCTTAAACCAACAAAAGGGTGCCCAGAAAATAATACAAACCTATACGGTGGATGGATGAAATCCATTCCTCACAACTTGGAAACCGAGGGAAAACACTGTTTCCGAGTAACTATTTACAGGGCATCATCTTTCCTGGGATTCTTATATAGGTTGTGCAGGATTTCGTCCATCCACAGTATCATCTACTGTAAGGGGGATGGCATTGAGTACACTCATCTTAAAATGCTGCTAGGTTTTGGGGTTACTCACCAAATCCTTTTGTGGTCCCACTATGGGGAATGACTCCATAGACACAATACTCAGATTCGATAAGAAATTCTTCGAGTGGTTTTGGGAATGAACCGTTTCAGGGCTCCCTTAAAGGAAGCCACAAGTGATGGCTATGTGTCATTCCCTCATTCTCTGAGAACCAGCATTGCAGTAAGTTGAACAAGCAGGGTTGGGCCCAATTAGCAATTGACAGCAGTGTCAAGTAGGTCCATTCAAATTCTCAACATGCCCCTGCAAACCAAACGGTAACTTTGTCCCAAGAACTAACTTTGAGAACCCCTTATAATTTGACCATCCACTTTAAGACATCCAGAAAATACGGGCCTCCAGCCTCCAGCTCAACATTCGTTCTCTTCCAACCGTAAAAGAGAACATTGAGGTTGATCACAAGGTCCTTTACCTGGGATTGCCATAGGAAAAACCACCAAAAGATCAACTTCCCGAGAAATGGGAGCAGCATGTGGGGGCCGGGAATATTGATCAAGCCGGCATGAAGCCACGCAAGTGCACCTGGTCCTTGTTTGGGTTACCAAACTGTTTTTGTTTTCTTGTTCACAAATTGCCGATGACTGTACAGCATTGCGTGAACCAGGCAAGCATGTATAAACACCCAGTGCAGATTTAAACCACTTTTCATGTTGGGTCGGCACGGAACTTCTGTCAGAAGCTTCTGATTCAATCATACAGCAAAATAACAACTTCTGTCAAATGAGTGCCGAGAGCAAATCCAATACAGTCAAGAACTACAAAAGAAATGCTTGAAGCCTCCAAATCCAGTTACCTATATAGTAGGTTGTTGAAGGCTGGTTCCTTAACCTACCAAACCTACCTACAAAACCTACCTACAAAACAAGGGAACTTGAATCACTGTGAAAAGAAAGTCCGAATCCCATTTTGAGAAAGTTTCTTTGCTCATTAAAGGGTGCAGTTCCAACGTTCTCTCAAAGGGTTGTGTTCGGTTTGCCACTAAATTGGTCTTCCCCAAGCGTGTAAAGTACTGCCGGACAACTGCGAGTGTCTAACCATGTTTGGTTTTGCTTGGCAAATGGGAAGCTTTTCGCTTGATTGATTCCATCCTTGGGCCCAAAGGGACAAATCCTACCGCTGAGCCCTAGGAACTGGAACCACTTTCGGGGGTTGCAAACAAAAAGAAATAACCAACTTGATGGTCGCCAAACATGGAACACAAATGTCCATGGGTGATTTTTTTCATCTACCAAATTTCGCCCAACTGGCCAAGCTGCAGCATCACCACCTGGGACGCGCAGGCTAATGGATATCTATCTAGAAAGAGCACCCTTTGGGTAGCCTCCATGCCACTGGAGACCGACTCAGTACCGGAAAACCCTGCAGGCCTACGAAAAAACTTCCCTGTTGGAGAGAGTTGAGCTTAAAGCGGAAAGCGCAACACCAGAGGTGTGGCCCTGGCTTGTGCAAAAGGTCGATTTTCTTGGTTGGCCAAGACTCAGTAGTCTGCACGTGTGTGTGTGTGTTGCGCATGGGTTCACAGCGTGAGGGCATGTTCAGCGAAACATCCGAAAACACCTCACGATGAGCACAAGAGCTCCGACCCCACCTGTCTGAGAAAGAAAATGTTCATAGCACTGACTCCCGTCCAGGAAAATTAATGGATGTGTCAAATAGGGCCCCCCTCAAACTCTTGTTTGTTTGTTTGTTTGCTTGTTTGTTTGCTTACTTATTCCCCAAACTGTTTACTGTTGGGGTTCTTAATTCTTACTAAGAATTGACGCTGTCACCAGATGGTCTGGCCTTGTCTCCCGGCTTGTTTCCTCTTTGTCTCCCCGCTTGTTTCCATTTGTCTCCCCACTTGTTTCCTCACGCGCTTGCTGGGCTGCATGCTGTCACGAGATGGTCTGGCTCGGTCAGCCCTTTGTCTCCCCACTTCTTCCCATTTGTCTCCCCACTTGGTTCCTCACGCGCTTGCTGGGCTGGATGCTGTCACGAGATGGTCTGGCTCGGTCAGCCCTTTGTCTCCCCACTTGCTTCCATTTCTCTCCCCACTTGGTTCCGCACGCGCTTGCTGGGCTGGATGCTGTCACGAGATGGTCTGGCTCGGTCAGCTCTTTGTCTCCTCACTTGTTTCCATTTTTTCTTTACGCGCTTGCTGGGCTGGATGCTGTCACGAGATGGTCTGGCTCGGTCAGCCCTTTGTCTCCCTACTTATTTCCTCAAGCGCTTGCTGGGCTGGATGCTGTCACGAGATGGTCTGGCTCGGTCAGCTCTTTGTCTCCCCATGTTTCCATTTGTCTCTTTCCACACGTGCTTGCTGGGCTGGATGCTGTCACGAGATGGTCTGGCTCGGTCAGCTCTTTGTCTCCCCACTTGTTCCATTTGTTTCCTCACGCGCTTCCTGGGCTGGATGCTGTCACGAGATGGTCTCGGTTAGCTCTGTGTGTCCCCACTTGTTTGCATTTGTCTCTCCACTTGTTTCCTCACGCACTTGCTGGGCCGAATGCTGTCACGAGATGGTCTGGCTCGGTGAGCCCCAGCGGGGATATGGAGGAGCGGGTCCCGATATGGGGGGATTCCAACTTGGCGCCATTTTTTCCATGTCAAGCTTCGTCCTCGTTTTGCATCAAACGGGTTGGTTCCTCCGGTGTCAACAATTGGTTTTCTCTGTATCCCTACTTGGTTTCGCTGAGAGGAAACCTTCCAAACAGCTCGCGGCGGGTGGATCCATCTTCACGGCGCCGAAGGCGGCATCTGCCGTTTGTCTTCTCACTTGTTTTCTCACGCGCTTGCTGGGCCGGATGCTGTCACGAGATGGTCTGGCTCGGTCAGCTCTTTGTTTCCCCACTTGTTTCCTCACGCGCTTGCTGGGCTGGATGCTGTCACAAGACGGTTTGGCTCGGTGGTCATCTCGGTTAGCCCTTTGTCTCCCCACTTGTTTCAGTTTGTTTCCCCACTTGTTTTCTCACGCGCTTGCTGGGCCCTGCAAACTTGCTGGGAAGCTTTGACCAGCTGTTCGCCGCAAAGGCTGCGCAAACTGTTGCAAGTTGCAGTGAAGCTCGGGAACGACTCCGCTGGCCCCGGCGTGATTAAGCTGGCGCGCAGAGAAGAGGGACCATGGTGATGGCCCAATTGAAAAGAAGCCACATGGTCGTCAACGATTTTTACGGAAATGTCGGTGACCGTTTCTGCTGAGCAGGGCACAACTAAGATCAGGTTTGCTGCTGGTTGAGTTAGGTGCTAAGAACAGCTCCTGACGCAATTGAGCCAGATTCTCACTGTTTGGGGTTGACGATGGTGTAATTTTTAGCGGTACCCTTTCTGGGTTGGTGTCAAGGGGGCACGAAGAGGAAAGCCACCAGAAGCGGGAGTCTCCCTATTTTGACACCCACACCCCATGTTTGGCCTTGTGGACAGTCGACCCCTATGAAGCCAGTGTTGCTCAGACAAGCTGCATGACTGCGTGACAAGCTTTTTTTCGTCAAAGGCCATACGACCAAACTAAACGGTCATAAGGAATGCCAGGATGCTTAGACCCGGCTTCCTTGCAGTGAAAGACTGAAGAGGCTAAACAGGGTTCCATTTGAAGCACCCTTTACAGGGGCGCTTTGATGTCACTCCACCACTGACACCGCCATCCAAACAAAATTCTGTGGGGCCTCTTTCAGGGTCTTCAAATGACCCTTCCCAGTTTTGGGACACCAAAAAGGAAGCCAGCCAGTTGGAGACACACCCATGGCGCAGAAATGGCTCATTCGGGTGTGTTTGCGTCTCTTGTCGAGGGACAAAAACACACGCAAACACACAAACAACTAACACAACACAAACACAAACACGGCCACAAACACCAACAATCATAAACACAAGCACCGGCACAAGCACACACACACCCACACACACACACAAACGCCAGCGCATGCGCAAACACAAACAAAAACACACAACATACACACAACCACAACATACACACAACCACAACATACACACAACATACACAAACTGACATGATATGATTGCCGTTTTGGGGCTTTTGTCATCGCCTTCGGAAAATTGGGCGTGGCTAAAAATGAAGCAGCTTGGGGGTACAGGTTTCACTCTTTGTTTCCATATACAAAGGTGAGCTGCAATCAACATCTGGGCAAGCTAAGGCTATTGTCCCAACCAAAAATAGGTGCGGCGGTGCGCCGCCCTTGCAATTCTTTACATGCTTTTGGGTAGGCTATTCTAATACCGATCGGTTTTGATTATTACTCAGGTGCTGTTTTCGGGGATTCCATTTTTCGAGCCGCCCATTTCTCCCTCCCTAACAAAAATCCAAGCTGCGAGGCCAGGCTTGAGACTGTGAACCACCGACCCTGCGTCCACCTGCCGGGATGACAGGTGCAACTGGTGAGCGCCCCTGGGAGCGAGGATGATGCAACTGTAGACAGGTTGATGCGGGGAGACTCCCATTTCTGGATCCGGATCACTCTTGAGGGCAATCCACCAGGACAAGAGGAAAGGTTCGGACGGAAGCTTCCTGCGCGGTCTTTACCTAAATTCAGACCCTGGTTTGTTCAGAGGACGGGGGGACAACAATGGTATATAGAGGTACATAGACCTTTATGAAATGGTTCCATGCATGGTGGTTTAAGACTCCATTACTAGCTGGGGGTAGCGGTTAGGGGGCCCCGAACAACACAACTTGGACTTGCTTCGGCAAGAGGTCATGGACAAATTGGGTAGCATTCTGGGGTGTGACATATCGGGTGGCCCAATGCTTTTAATACTCGTCTCGAACAAAAAATCAGTTACTCATGTCATCACCACCGCACCCTACGGCACGTCCCCTTCTCACATTTTTTTGGGAGAGACCTCCCGGGGTACGAAGCTAGGGCATCCGACTTTGTCTTGAACCAAGACGGAAGTCAAGACTAAACCACTTGCTTCAGGAGGACCGTAGCAGGTGCGAGACCCGGGAGAAGGGGGAATAGGGGAATACGGTTGTTTTTGGGGGGTGGCCCCTCGCCCACCGGCACCATATAAATAAATAAATATGATAAACCACAACTCTGACTCCCATCAATCATTTTCACGAAGCTCCCGCCTCCGCCTGACAGCTAAACGCAATGCTTTAAAGTCAACTCGCCACCCATAATATTAGCCCCTCCCCCACTCCCCCTCCCCCTATGCGTGTTGGAGCGGGGGGGGGTGGTTAAGAATATGTGGGTGTGGATTCAAAAGGCGAGGTTCGGCTAGCCCCATCTGAGCTGTGAAAGGACAACCATCTCCGAGCCTCCAAGCCCTTCTTGCCGGGCCTCACCTGCACTGGTCCTGGCAACTCGCGGACGTTGTCGAGTTGAGCGCCCCAAAGCCCATTGACTTTGGTTCTATTCCGGTGAAAGTTCTGAAGATAGGCTTTGTTGGTATCCCTGAGATGGTAGACCCCCCTTCTAAAATGGTTTTGGGGAGTAGCGAACGATATTATTGCTATGGGCTTAGGATTGGCCCGCTATTGGTTTCGCATCTTGTGCAGGTTCGGTATCGGTTTTGGGAACCCCCCTGTGGGGTTCGAATGTCTTCGTGAATTACCGGAGACCCTTCGGCTGAAGCCCGAACTAAATTGAAAGGATTCGCGAAGACATTCTGGGTTTGTCTGAAACTAGGGGAACCACCACACTGTGTGGCTTCCTTTTGGTGTTCATTTAAGACTAACTAAACTTAAAAGCCGGTGTCCTTAAAAACACACACACACACACACACCCGTATGATGAATGCCGACCAAGTCTTCTTGGGAGGGTCCGACGAACAGGAAGCTAAAAGCCACAATGCCTACGGGTCCCCTATAGTTCCCCTGACATCGCCCCAAACCTTAACTCCAACTGTACGCAAAGATGATGCTACCACCCTAAAGGTATAATAGGGACCCTACAAATAATTTGATTTTTTGCGGTCGTAAATGGAACAATGCAAACCATTTTTCTTTTTTTTTGAGGGGGGGAGGGGGCCCTTAAAACAAGACACCCCCGAATGGTCATCACAGTCCTTGTCGAGGGGGTGTGGAACAACCTCCCATCAGAGAATCCCAACGGCTTTCCTTTGGGGCGGAATCTCTGACCGTAAAGACCCCTCCGCAAAAAATGACTTGCCGGTTGAACAGCAAACCAAGGCAGACCAGGGCAACCATTGAACAGGTTGGTGTGCTTGCATTTTTGTGGGTAACCTTTTCAGGTTGGTTTAAAGGGAAACCAATTAAAACACCATTATTTGTTGGGCCAACGGAAGTCGAAAGCCAAGTACCCAACCGGCGATCGGCTCGCTGAACCTTGCTGCATGAGGAAGCACTTGGAAAACTCCACGGACCAGCCTTGGGATTGTCTCAAAAAGGGGGAACCCGCACAGCTGTTGTGGTTGCCCTTACCTCATTTCCTGAATGGATTGGCCAAAAAGAGTCCAAACTTGCTATTTACCACACAAATAATATTCCAAAAAAGTTTAAAGACCAGGCACACAGGAGGTGAGTTAGTTTCCCTTTCAACCACGCCCACAAGTTTTACCTTCAAATACCACACCCACAGATCAAGCTTTAGACAGCCCAATCCGGTGGTTTGAATCCCAAATAACTAAAGCAACCCATTTGATGGGCCTGCAGTCATGTACCAAACAACTAAGGAGTCAGGACATCGAAGGTCAGGAGAGTTCCACAACAGCTCAGAGCAACCCGACCAAGGCCATTTATTTCAGCCAATCAAAGAACAACCAAGCCCCCTTGTCATAATCACCCTTTTACAGGGTTCACTGCATTTTACCCCGAAAACAACACCTCAAACATCAAGGCTTGCTGAGACCCAAAATCCAGCTTATGCGAACAACATCTCCATGTGCACACCGTCTCCCGGTAAATCCATGGACTATAGCAGGACGAAGAGAAACCAGCTATGCGATGCTAAACACATCATGTATGATTCCCTACAAAATAGTGGTAGCTGGGATCGGCTGGACCTTGTATTTCCCTCATTGAGGCATTCAGTAACTCGAAGCTGGCACCAGGTGTCCTACTGTGGATGGACGAAATCCTGCACCACTTTGAAACCATGGGACACCAGTTTGGTGGCATTTACAGGGGAATGATGAGGGTTTCTCAGCTGGTGCAGGTTTTCCTCCGCCCACAGTAGCACTCCCATTGCGACCGGGATCGGCTTATCACCCTGCCCCGGCCATGCAAGAAATAGCACTCAAGTTGCATCGCTGGCCCTCAGAACCCAACGTGAAGGTGCCCAGGGCAAACAGCGAAACAAGCCAGGACTCAACCCCAGCATGGGGTTGTGTCCTTTTATTGAGGGCACCGCTTTTAGGGATGAGGTGTTCAGGGAGACAAACAGTTGAAAACCAGCAAATTGTTCGAGGGTCTAAATCCTATTTTGAGACAAACCCGAATGAACACTCTTAGATGATCATACTCTTCAGTTCTAGACGCCTAAGGGACCTTCGGGTCGCTTTGTGCGAGGTGGACTTGTTTCAGGCTTGGGCCAACTCTCTTCAAAAAAAACATGCTACTTATTTAGACCCTTTTGTTCTGGTTTTCAATCAACCTCCTATTTGATTCCCTTTTTAAGGGGGCCAGGCTTGGAATTCTGCCCAACTTACGAGTGCAACGAAGCTGCAGCCAGAGGAGTCAGGGCCTGCCGGCTGAGCAGTGCTCAAACAACGGGCAACAATGGAAAAAGCCGACATGGCTGTGCCTCCAAATTCGGGATGCAAAACATGAGAAAATGCAAGTGGCTTCCCTTGGGCCCCGGTCCCTCTCTGTCTTGTAGCAAAACCAACAGAGAAACCTCCATGTTGAGACGAACTCACTACAGCTCTCATACTTGCAGATTCACGTGGATCCCCGAAAGGTCCTTTAGCCGTTTCCTGCAAGACAAGGTGCGTCCATCTGGAAACTTTGCTATGATTCCAATGCTGAACAAACGGATCCCCACGTAAAGGACCTTCAGCATGGTGAGCTCCCTATACCCCCCGGTGAGCGCGCTGATACTGTGATCCTCAGAACTGGAAAAGGAAGAGACGGAACGGCAACGGCCGGGCTCGTGTCGTAAGAAGCACGCGCAGCGTTTGAGCCAAAGGGGGTTCTTTGAGGCAGTCCTCGTTGCAGCCACGCTGGTTTAGGCCTTGTCTAAGTCACTGAATGAGAGGGATGTTGCCTTACCAGCACTGAACATGGTCTGGTGGCCCTTTTGGAAGACTGCTGCAATGGCCTCGTTTTCCTATGGTTGTCAAGGAGTCGCCAACAAGGGAATCTTCCCAGCAAGGGGCCACGATGGACTCCAATAGACCTTATTAGGCGCTATAAGCCGAGTGAGCCTTCATTGGGATTTTGCTTTGGAGGGGGGTGGGGGAGTGGACAACCATAATTACTGTGGATGGACGGAATCCACTTCGCACCACCCAAGAATCCCTGGAATGATTCGATTCCCCTGTCAATACAATACCAACCAACGTTGTGGTTTCAACCATGGTTTCCTTGCGTGGTGCGAGAAGCCGCATTTCGCAAGCATCCACAGGACGCTTGCGATGGCCTCTTTGCACGGTGCCATGCAGGCCGTGGCAAGGAGAGGACCTCGCGCATTCGAGCTGATGGGGGCATCGAGGGCCTAGTTGTACTTCGACCCCAAACCATTTATCCCCAAGGGAAATGTGTATACTGGGGTCACAGGTTTTCCCTTTTGAAAATGGTAATTTGCTGGTGGCATCCATTGAAACTGCTACTTTTGGAGGATGCAACAGGGGAAATGGAGGAAACCCTGGTATGCCCATTGTATATGTAGTGTTGTATATCCCGTTTTCCCTTGGACCAGTGGTTTTGTGGCAGCGGCACCCCGCTGGGCTGGGTGTACCTAAAAGGGTTGGCTCCGATGCGAGATATACCAGAAACTGAGGATACAGTTTTGCTCATGACAACGCGCGCTATGTGAGCGTGCATCACCAAAAAAAAAACACGGACCCCAATACCCAAGCTTGCTTTGCATTCAACATATCCCTGCAGGGCAGGACAAAAAACACTGACCCATCAAAACACGGCCGTGGGGAAGGTTTTAGTCGCTGACAGGCCCTGTGTCCCACGACAACCCCCCGCATGTTGCCAGCCATGCTGAAATAATCCTCATGGCAATGGATATAGCTCTCCTTGGAAAAGTTTAATCCCGACAATTTCCACGGGGTGCATAGTGCATGACCAGCCTCACCAACCTGCAGGACAAGGTGTGTGTGTGTGTGTGTGTTGATCATGGCACGTATGGAGGAGGTGTCTGTTTGTCTCACGTCCTGAGTGGATTGGCCAGAAAAAGGAACCAAACTTGTTGTTTATCACCAAAATTGTCTTTCCAAAAAGTGTTAAGTCCATGAAGTCGGGGAGTGAGTTGCAAGGATTCCATGTGTTGCTGTTGTTTTCAAGGTAAAGCAAAAAGACCACCTGCCCATGTTGACAAGTTGAGGCTTTCCGATTCAGAGAGAATTCACATATGAATCTTGGCCCTGCATGGTCAAATAACAAGCCTGTATGCCGAAACGAGGGGCTAATGGCTGACCAGATTTCCCCTACGGGGAGGAGTTTGAATTGACTGGACTCTGTGGACACTATTTAAACTAGAGATGTGGGCCAAGCATTCAGGATTCAACTCAGCTAACTTACCGCAGGCTGACTTTCCTCGCGCAGGTCGCAGGCAATTTGCGGTGACTGGCATTTCTTTGTCGCCGCCCAAAAGATCTCAGGGCCCCGGTAACCGACTCACCGTCAAAAAACACGTGTTCCGTCGCAAACGTGTTCCGTCGCAATGCCAAGGCTCCGGGGAGGGCATCGAGAAAGCTGAGATGCACATGGGCCCTGGGCGTCTCAGTTTCCTGGGCTCCTTGTCTCAAAACAACCCTAAGGTACCAACTACAAAAAAAAGGACACACCCAAGAATTGGGGGTTGTTTCAAAGGGACAGGGACAATCTCCCCATTTGGGGGGAGGGGAGGGGGTCATCTTTGACTCAAGCCCAAAATGGGAACGGTGTTTTTCCGGTTGTCCCTTTCCAGCAACATAGGCCGAGGCGCTTGTCCGACACCCTGACCTCTGCTCCCTGGCACAAAGAGCCCTCCAGCTCGTTGGCGTGCAGCAACCTTAGATGGAAGCAACAGGAAGCAGCGGGGTTCGTGCGTAGTGCAGCCGTTTGTTGCTTGTGCGATAAGTAGGGAATGTGATGGAATGTGATGTGGGAATGAACCCAGGCTTTGGTCCCCTTAAAGAAAACCACCAGTTGGATGGTTTGTCAGGTTTAAGAAATTCCTCGCTCCGTGCTAAGCACCAGCAAGTGTTCAAGGACCATTTTGAGACTTGTCTCGTTCTTTGCACTCAGGCCGTTTCTCTTTGCTTGCGTTGATCAGCAGCTGATGTTCGTTTCGTCTGGGCTTCGGCTCGAGTGGACTCCATGTGCCCTCAAGCCTCGCTGTGACCCCGGAGCAAGGGAACCATCGCAAGCAAGCCGTACACAGCACTTGGGTGGCTCGTCAGTTTTTCGGGGGGGGACCCACGATGAAGAGGAAAACCAAAAGGAACCACCCATTTTTTGGAGGCTGCCGTAATTTGGAGGCCTTTCTTGGAAACCAGTTGCAAACAGGTGCATCATTCAACTGCGGTGTCTCCCTTCATAGCTATTCCTGAGAAACGCAACGCCTCCTTGCCCCTTCACCCTTTGGCCCCTCCCCCGTGTTATAGTCACATGCTACTTTGCAGCACAGAACCCTAAACTCAAGCTTGGTCAAGTGCTCATTTGACTTGCACTAACTTGGTGCTGCTGAAGGAGAAACAAAGCACGTGTCAAACATCAGTTCCATTTCTGCAATTGAGCGGGCCCTTGCTAGCATCCAGTACCTTGAACACGTGTGCAATACAACTGCAACCACTCCAACTCCACCAGCACTCCCCGCCAGAAACGCAGCTGAACAACATGTAACAGCTCGCCATGATTGGGTCTGTGGCAAAATTGGGAAACCTTTGATTTCCCTTCGCGCAAGCAAAAAACCCGATAAAGGTACAACCTTCAGAAAAGGCCGCACCCATGTTTGGGATAGGGCAAATCAGAGGGTGTTCCGCTTGCAGAGTCAGACCCTGACTAAGCGAGCTCGCCACAAAGTATGAATCAGTCCGTGGAAGCCCTATGTTGGGTGCTTTCTTTTGGTCTCTCTTTAAATACCAACCAAATCGGGGCCCGCCATTTTGAGAAACACTCATAATCTTGACCCCGGACTTAAACACCCCTGCTTGCTAATATGGGCGTGTTCCCCCGAAGTGATGTTCACCCCCACTACCAAGGACGCCTCCAAGAATAATACGGAGGGTTTTATTCATCCTGGGTACCCATAGTAGGTTACAACCATGGCTGTAAGCGCACAGTCACCCCTGCCCCGGTTGTAACTATGGTTAACCTCCTTATTTGCTTGAACACCCAAGGTGTTTTGCCTGCCTCGAACCGCCATTGCCGAATCGACTTGCTAGCGCGATAGGTCGGGAATGAGGAAATAAAATCGAACAAAGCTGGGGATTCCCTTGAAGGAAACCACCAATTGGACAGATTTTCTTGCTCATTCCATGTCTCATTCATTTGCGTCTCTCGCAGCAGCAAGTCGATTCGGGGCGTTGAGCCCCGTTTTTTGGCCGATTTGCAGCGTTTGGCTAAACTCCACGCCGTCCTTCGGCCGCTCCGAAGCCACCAGCGCCGTCAAACCCCCGAAGGACCTCGAGTTACTCGACGTCGAGGTGGCTTTGGCGTGGCCGGTTTTTTGGCGCTGACTTTCGTGGTTTGAGGAACCCTCAGTCGCCCAAAGAACCTCGACATAAAAGATGAGCTTTTGACTAAACATGGACCAAAAAATAGGAAAGTGGTCTTTACAAAGTGACTACAGTCCAGCAACTCAGGAAGTGAGACGATGGTTTTCTAAAACCCCTAGCAGGTTGATGACCATCTCTAGCAAAAGGGGATCATAAATGAGCAACCAAAACTGATGGACTTTTGGTTCTACTAGCGTGGCAACAAAGGATCCATGCCTTACTACAACCAATAATACCAAACAAAGTAGAACCACCTACTAAAATGGCGTACAGGTGCAAATTTGAGATTGTGTTCTTCGAGGGTAGGTTTTGGGCTTGTGGGTTATTTGGGTGTGTGCGTCTTTTCTTTGGAAAACCGAAGCCGATTTGCCGATCCCCCGATTTTGACACATAGCCGTTTGAAGGCAAGACTAGAGGCAACCCATTGCGATCACAGGTAAAGAAACCGAAGAACAAGCGCACAATTACATGGCACTCGGAAGAATGTGGGTGTGTCCTTTTTAGGGAACCCTCAACATGGCTTCGGGTTTCCTTGTGGTTTCCGTTTAAAGTAACCAAAAGAGGGTTTTCCCCCAAAAGAATGACACGCACGCCTGCGCGCACACACACACACATGTATGCCCACTGCCATCCTCCAATTTGGTGCTTCCCAAAGGCCACATAACTGGCACCCACCTGCGAACATCTGAAACCCTAGCACTGGCCATAGGGGGAAACATGGCTCTCTGTTTTTAGGTTGTGTTTAACAGAAGCAAACCCTCAAACAGAGGAAGTTCTTTGCCCAACTTTCCGATTGGGGCGCTTGTTGCACTACAGCTTATTACATGACATGAGCCGACTTGCTGAATTGACTGGACAAAGAACTTTTTTCCTTGGCCTTGACTGAAATAAGTATGGGTCAAAATTAAACCACCATGGGACCGCAGGTTTTAGTCCATGTGTCCATTTACCAGGGTTCCATTTTGGGTACCTATTTTTGACCCACTGCTAAATGAGGATACACCATTATTGCCGTCAAAGGTTTGCGATCAAACAGACATTACTTCTGCAATGACTAGCTCAGAGTGGAATCAGCGGATTCACCTGAGGCCCGAAATAATATCATTTGCAAAGGAGCCTACTATTTTGGAGCCAATTCGGAAACCCTTGGGAATCTTCAGGGGAGTAAGGATTCAGCAAGCTGAAACAAGCTTGGTACAGGTTTCCCGAGAAAGAAACCTGGTGAGGTCGCAAACCAAATCTTTTCAAGGTCACCAAGATTCGCGCAAGATTGTGGATGAAAGGCAACCTGCGTCTTAAGTAGCGGCAAACATCAGCTTCCCTCTAATTGGCGGTTTGGTGGTTGAGGAGGGGTTAGAGGTTTCCCATTTACCCTCTACAAAAGCCCGGGATTCAAATCACCAAATCACGAATTAAGGGTTACCTGAACAAAGGATGCGGCCCAGGAAACCTCGCGATTGCCATGGGCAACCAGAGGCAACCATGACGCAAAACCTAGAGGTAAGACAGGGGTCGCAGGATTTCCCCATATCAACAATTGATCAAGTTACTGGTGGTTTCCATTGAAACAATCGCTACTTTTGGAGCTTCCAAAAAGGGACACGGAGGAAACCCTGTAAGAAACCTTCTGGTTACTCCAATACTCTGCAGGGTTGGCCTCTGAACATTTGAGCCGACCCTCCACTCCAATACATATCCCTACTACCTACGAGCTTCTTCGGTAGCTCGTTTTTGTATTGGTTCCCCAAAGGTTTGCTTCAAAGCTCGCCTGATCAAACCATGGTGTTGTTTACTGGCAATCCACAGACGCGCAAGACCTCAAAAAACCCGGAGCCGCTGGAAGCCATGGACCAGTGGATATGGGAGTGTTTCCACATACTCTTTCAAGTACTGAGGCCTGATGTTCAAATCCCTTTCCCCCTTCCAGGGGAATAGATCTCGTCACGCGCCAAGTGACCCGTGTGAGCAGCTGGTATGCTGCCACACCCAGTTGTTTAGTGACCCTGCTACAAAAAGAATTGAGTTGTCTTTCTTGCCTGGACTATCTTTCACGAGTTGTAGTGAAGCAAACCAGCAAATCGGGCAAACCATGGCGCAACGCGACCGAGCACCTGCCAAGCTGCGCTTTTGAACCAAATGCCGCCTGCGCGTGGCTGTTGAAACAACTTACCCAGACCCCCGTGAGATTTCACACCTCAAAATCAATGACTTACCTTTTGAGACCTCCGAAGGGGATTGATCAAAAGGTCCTTTACACGGACCATCGACCTTCTGGAACCAAATCTACGGAATCCTCCCTAAAAGCTGGCCAGAACGACCTCAGAGCCCATCTGGGGGAGACCAAATCCATAGCTTTCAGTTGTTGGGGAAACAAAAGAGCAAGTTACCCGGGATCATGTTGGGGCCAGGAAAATTGATCAACCCCCAAATTTTGAAAATTGGAAATGTTGAAAACACGGTGCCCACTTGGCTTTGGACAACTAAGTAGACCCAGGGACAGGCGTGTTTACTGCTCTCCTGCGGGTAAATCCCTTTGCGCAGACTCACAGTATGAGTCATCTATGAGTCATCGGCATGAGTTATCCGCAGAATCACAAACTTGAAGCAGGGAATCCCTTCAGGATCTTCATGGGCAAGCTCGTTTTAATCGAGCGTACGACCTTTGGTACAGCTTGGCTTCTGCTGGGGTGCGTTGCTTCCAGCTTGTGAATCGCCGTGATTCCATTTGCCTCTATAGTAGGGAACCAAGGGAACCAGCAACCAAGGGGAACATGGATCTGGTTCTGTACTATATGGGTAACTGGGATCCATTGGGAAGGAGAATATTGGATGGTCTCTGAGCAAACATGCATCCCAAAAAGAAGATCCATTTCTTAGGACCCGTAAGAAAGGATAAATGTTCAGAGGCAATCCAAACTGGTGGGGGTCATTTGAGCAACGCCCGACACCCATGTCTAAAAGGTTACACAGATTTCTATAGGCTTTCTATAACCCAATATTTCACCTGGTAGTAGAACCCCACCTACTAAAATGCCCTTAAAGGGGTGGGGGGGGGGGGTTGGGCGCCGCTCATTTTGGACATAAGGGATTTTATGTCCACCAATTTGGGAGGGTATTCCTGATTTTGTCAATCCAGGAATAACCCCCGCCCCCGCACGTTTTTGTTTTTGTTTCTTGTGGGGATTCCTGTTTCCCACCCCCCCTGATTTTCTAACTGGGGGGTAGTAGGCATATTAATCAGAGGGTCAACATTGCAAAAAAGGGTCCTCACATGTCAAACATCACTTTACCATATCATGTTCCCCGCTGCCTAACTCACTTCCTGAGTGGGCGGCCCAGACAAAGTCCAAAAAAAACAATCCCCACAAACATGGGTCTTCCCAAAAAGCGACTAAAGTCCACGAAATCAGGAAGTTAGCCAGTGGTTTTATTTTCTAAACCCCCCAACAGGCTGATGACCATCCCTACGCAAAAGGGGGATTTGATCTGGCATACATGAGCAAGCGAAACTCATTGACTTTGGGTTCTACTAACGTGGCAATAACGGATCCATGCCTTATCGATAAAATCAAACAAGGTAGAACCACCTGAACCGCCTAAAATGGCGTCCACAGGTGCTCATGTTGGATTGTCTTTGGGGTAACCGCTGCCTGCCACTCGCGGGCCCCGGGCCTTCACGAAGCCCAGGTTGCTGGGCTTCAGGGCGAGGCGCCGGGTCTCCTCGGACGGCGACTTGCGGCTCTGGAGCCGCGGCTAGGAGCCCCGGGCTCGCTCGTGGCGATGGCATAAGACTGGAACACATTGGGACAGGTCTGTGGGAGTTGTTGCCATGTTGATTGCTTGGAAGGAAAAAAAGAAAGATGAAGAAGAAAGGAGAGAATCAGAAATGAAAGAGCGATAAAGAGAAAGTGGAAGACAAAGACGAATGAGAAATACAAAGAGAAAGACAAACTGAGAGATAAAAGGGGAACAGAAGCGTGCTCCCACCCATTGTTTTAATATTTTGTGCACCTTCCGCGCAGCTCTGCGGGACTTTGCTGTAAAGACACCAAATCGCTTTTGGTTCTCCCAGTCTTTGACTCATGGCGATGAATTTGAATAGGGGAACTCGAACTCCCTCAAAATTGGTGGTGAACAAGTCCCTGCCAAAATCATGTCCAAAGGGTCAGCCATAAGAATTCATACCCACATGCCTTTGAACCCGCTGGCGCACGGCTTGTTTACGAGGCTGATGCCCAGCGGCGTCGCCACGCTTCACTTCCACCTCCCAGCGGCCCTTGTCATTGAGCTCGCACAGGGTTCCTCGGTTCACCCGGTAAAGGGTCATTGAAGCTAGCGTTGACATAGGGTGTCTAGGAAAAAGGGGCGCTGGCATGGTGGGCTCCCTTTTTAACCTGATGCCAATCTAGGCTGTGGTTCCGATTCTCAGCTGTGCCAATCCTCTTTCGATAAGGTTTTCGGTTAGTTCCCTTTTGAAGCTGCTTAGCTATGCCCAAACGGTGTTTCTCAGAGTTGGGCATGGCTGGATGGCTGCCTTGCAGACTCAGTGCTAGCACTGTTGTAGCTAACCAAAAAGTTCCATCATGAGAGGCGTCAAGAGACTTCATGCACCGAAACCACCTTCAAATTTAGGGCAGTCCCAAGCAGAAGTATGTCCGTGTAAATCAATATGGAGCCCCTAGACTCAACCAGGGGTTTAGTCAATTGGGTTCATACTTGTCTGCACATCCGGCAGTTCAAAACCTGAGCAAAGGACCGACATCATGGTGACCTCGTTTAATCCCCGAATCGGTGGAATCGCTCCCCGTACACATTTGCAGAGTCGTCGCCTGGAGTTTGGCACTGGCATTGCGCCAGGGTGCTAATGTACCCATCACCTTTTCAGAAGTTTCTTTGGTGAAAATCGCAAATGATGGTTGCTATGTTGCACATGGTGGTTTAAGCCAATTTAGCGGCCTCCAAGTCTCCTTTTGGAATTGGGAATCATAGCTTTGTATGTATATATATATATAATATGTTCTAGGTATGTTCATGCTAAACAACATCTGGTTGCCATGCGCACCCAGCTCCCTTTGCGTCCCAACTTTGTGAAAAGCGGCCAGTCTTCCCATTGAGCTCCGGGGCGCCTTGCAAGCCCTGGATCTCCACCTTTCCCCGAGCGATTTGGAGCCCGTTTGATGGCGAGGGGTGGGAAGCCCCATTTACCCTCTAGGGCTCAAATCCCAACTAAGGACCTAGGTATCTTCATGTACCTTCCATTTTTGGACACGTCCCCTGGTGAAAGTAAAACACTGTGGTCAGTGATAGATTCCCTTTCAAACCTGGAAAAATACACACAGATTAAGCAAACAGATGTTAACCAAGGGGTTTCCCACCATCAAACCGAAAGGAACATGGGAAAGGGTTAAATGTACGAGTAACTGGGATCCAATGGGATACATTCTTGCCAAATAGAAGAACCGGGACCTCGAGAAGCCCCTGGGTTCTTCAAGTAAATCAGACATAAATAGGTACACTGAGATTTCAACCAGGAAGTAGCTGGGCCACAATTCGGGGTCGTGATTGTTTGCTGACCATCAAGCCTGAATAAGGTCGTACATTAGGGCCTTATTTAGGGGAGAGGGGGGGGGGGAGGTGGTGGGGTGGATCTCATGAAAAGGACAACCTTCAAACTGCTCAAACCCATGTTCATGGCTGAACAAGTTTGATCTGCTGACCTGAAATAAATATTTGATGGTGGTTTGCTTGCAAACACATGTTTTTGTGTGATGGCGATTGTCTTGACTTGCCCAAGTTGCACAAAATAGAATCCAAACAGCCTTCATCGTACCTTTGAGCATACCCTGGCACAAACCCTTCTGATCATTTTCAGTGGGGATGCCACCCACAAATGGAACAGAGTCGAATCCACTGAACATGGGAACATGGACGAGTCTTCCGAGAGCGATTAACCAAAGGATCTGGCTGTTGGAGGTGCTTGGAAGGGAGCCACAACGAGTTCATCCATGGGGCAGGATCGAAAAAGGTTGACCTCGGGCCCAGCAGAATGACGACCAACAATTAGTTCACCTTTTGGCATTTTTGCAAATTTTGGCCACGTGACCAAAACAAATCGCCAAGGAAAATGTCCAAAGGTCTCAGGATCAATTCGCCCACCGTGCCTTTAGGCCTGGGACCAGCGCACGGGCCCAGGCTTCCTGCAGGACCTCCTCCTTCGCGGTGATCGCAGGCTCTCCTCGGAGTTCGGAGGGTTTCGGGCGCCGCCGGGTGGCTTCGGGTACTCTGACCGTTCGATCCGCGAAGCATAGCATATCGAAGCATCCTAAAAGGATAAGTCCAACTGCGGAAAGCAATCGACTCATGGTAGCACATGCCAGGGAGTTACAACCGCAGCAACTAAACCTCCGAGCCCTGAAGTGGATGTCAGAAGTCTAGGCTCCGTGGCTTCTCAAGTTCAAAGCGCAGGGGAAAGGGGCTAAAGCAAAATACATCAGATCCGAGTCACCGTCAATGATCGCGTCCTGGGCCGCATGGACAGAGCGCTCTAGCATGGTTGTGGAAAAGACACCTTGTGACGAAGTGGGCCACCCCTGTGACTACTTGGTCACGTTAGCCAATTCCCTTGGCATCACAGTGGCCCCAAAACCCTTTTTCCCGCAAGCATGAAGTGTAGTGAGGATGGCAGCAGGCCAACGGGATTCGTAGGCTTCAACCATTCCTTGTGTTAGGATGTCTTCGGTAGGGATCTTAAGCTTGATTCCCCATTGTGTTTGGCTGATTTTCATGTTTTCCATCGGTGTTGGGTGGTTTTCTGGAAAGAGGAGCCCTGGATTCGGGTAAGGGAAGTTAGGAAGTTGCCTGAGGGTGGAATTAACTGGACCGGCAGCCAAAGCTGCGGTTCGCATGCCATCCTGGGCTCTCCCAACATCGGCGACCAAAAAGTCAAGTTCAACCGCCGAGGTGATCTGCAACGAAAAGCAACGCACAGTTTTCTGATTTGTTCAGGAACCTTCTACTCCAAAGAACAATCAGGGACCCACCTGCTCCAAGAAAAACATCAGGGACCCACCCACTCCAGGAAAAAGGAGGGAAAAAGCAAGCAACCCACTGGTCTGAATTTCCGCCGTTTCCTTCAGACCTCCCGCCTTGGTGAAAAAACATAAAGCTTCGCCCCTTTCCATCCGTTCGAAGCTTTATCGCAGGGCCTGGAAAAACCAAACAAAGAATGCGTGCATGCCAAATTTACCCGCATTTCCCCTTCAAATGGGTTAAAAGTTGGTACTATATACATGTGTATACATATGTATATATATATATATGTATATATATATATATATTTGCTAACCCCCCCCCCCCGGCAGCGTAGATATGACACTTTCCAACCAACATAGTGACAGGTAGGCTGGGGGGACAATATATATATATATACATACATAAATACATAATGTTACGTAGATGGGTTGGGATTGAAATTCGCACCCGTCCAACAGCAAAAGCAAAACCAATCCCACGTCCAGCTACCGCGATTATTTCCAAAGCGCCACGGATGAATAAGCGAATCTCCAGGGCCCGCATATGGGCCCTGTTTTTGAGGGTTTTTGGATGGGTTTAAGCGGAAATCAACACAAAAACCACCATTTTGAGGGGTCCCCTTTAAAAAAAAATGGCTTCCCTGCCGCGAAAGAAGACTCACTTAAGAACCTTCCCGTCGAAATAAAGTTAGCTAGTTTGGGGTGAAGTCTGAGCCCGCATTGCAAAGTTACCAACGGAACTTGACCCAACTGGGGGAGCAACTCCTTGATGGCTTCCTTTTGGGTTGTTGACAGCTGGCTGTTCAGTAATCCATTTGGGATCGCGGTCTCTTGCTTTCACTTCAAAGCAATCCCAACATTGGGACCAGCAAAAGAAAACAAGAGGGAACCAACCACTGGGAGGCGTCCCTAAATTTCAGACACACTCATCTTTCGCCCAAGTCAACTTCCCACAGTCGAGCACTTCCGGAGCTTCCACGTCAAGAGCTGATAACTTGCTTGCGGAGCGGCTGTCTCACGGCAGTGCTGAAAGAAGGCCTTCCAATTCGAGTCCGTCGACAGCCTCACTCCGAGCAATTCCATTGGAGTCCCGGAGAAATCGGAAGCTGTTGATGTTAAGACTCGGGTAACGAGGAAGTAAAGGAAAAGGGGAACAACGGTTTGAAAGGGAAACAAAGGACCCAAATGAAACCAACTTGTTTTCTAGCACCGAGAGCATTTCGTACACCACAAACCCGACTCTGCAGACTACCTAAACGGTTGTTCAAACAAAGAAGGACCTTTTCCAGGTTATGGGTCCTCATTTAGTTAATTTTGACCGGTAACATGATGCCAAAAGAAGTCATAGTAATCCTTAGTGAAGCAACACAAACGGACGTGAAGGCGACTTCAATTTTCTGGATGACCCATGTGAACTGTCTGCAAAACCCCTGAGCATCATGTTTGTGCCCCTGACCAATAAGCCCCTTCAGCTTGTCCCCTGACCTAGAAACCATACTTGACAACAGTTTTCTCCCAATGCGAAACACCCATCTCCCCGATCAGGTAGATCTGAGAACGTTGACGGTGCCCAGTCGATTCTCTTCTAAGACCATGTTTAAAGATCAACTCTCGACAACACAAGGCCCGGAAAAGAAAAGCAACCACTCTTTGGGTTGCCCTGAAACTAAAATGGGACACCAGCATAGGGCCCTTAGACATGACCAAACTGGGCATGGCACAAGTCGACAAGAGTTGGAAAAACACATAGAGAATCGTTCGTCTCCCAATGTTCGGTACGCAGTGCCCAAGTGTTGTTTCTTTTTCCAGGAAACCTGCTGCCCATGATTGCTTGACTTGCAAGGGAGACCATCCCCTGTTGAACGATGGAATCCATGTGTGTGTGTGTGTGTGTCTGTGTCTGTGTCTGTGTCTGTGTCTGTGTCTGTGTCTGTGTCTGTGTCTGTGTCTGTGTCTGTGTCTGTGTCTGTGTCTGTGTCTGTGTCTGTGTCTGTGTCTGTGTGTCTGTGTCTGTGTCTGTGTCTGTGTCTGTGTCTCTGTGTGTGTCTGTGTGTGTGTGTGTCTGTGTGTGTGTCTGTGTGTGTGTGTCTGTGTGTGTGTGTCTGTGTGTGTGTGTGTCTGTGTGTGTGTGTGTGCTTCTTTTCGGGAAAGTTGCTCTAAAGGGAAACCAAAGGACGACAGTATCGGACAACTATCATTTTGGGAAATCCTTAAAAAAGACAGACCCATTGGTGGCAACTGGGCGTCACTTTGCCGACCCCCTGTCAGATAAAAGGGACTGACCATTTGAATCTGAATCCAATGGAACATATGCAGCTGGATAAACATGCCCTCAAAAACAATTCCAGTGCTGTACAAAGGCAGGCAATCAGGGGAACAACCCCTGCAACACTAAAAAGAAAATGGTGATGGGTTGCCCACACAGGGGCTTGTTTGAGTTCATCACCACCCAACATCATGGTGAGCTCGTTTCACCCCTGAGCTCGAAAGCCATAAAGAAGGCAGAACGATGCTTGCACCTCCCTCCAAACAAAAAGGTGTTAAAACAGAGGCATTTACTTTCTTTTTGTTCCCCATTAACCTAAGCTACACCCCCCCAAAAGAAAAAAGAAAGAAAGAAGAAACAACACATGCCGGAACGCTCCCGTCAGTTCACGTCCCAGGCACGTCGCTTCGTGGCCCAGAACTATGAGGCCGCGCCGCGCCCGAGTGAGCGCCACATCCAGGATGTGGGGATCCGCCACGATGCCTGCGACTTTTTTCTTCAAACGCGCCAATGGATGGCGTAGATCCCAATATGGTTGTTTTGCTTTAGCTGCCTCGTAAACCATCCAAAAGGTAGGGTGTCTCAAAAGATAGGCGGAACATGCGGAACCAAAAGAAGGATGTGTGCTTGCTTGAACGCATAGCGTGTTCAAAGAGACGTGGCCCATGTCACATTTGGCGAGAACTCCTCGACATGTCTAAGTGCCTTTGCCGAGGCCTCCGCGAGCCGATTTGGCTTGCAAAGACGAGCACGAGTCCGGACGCCGGACGTCCAGTTCAACGCGTACACTTTGGCTTGAGAGATTTGTCGCTGTTCAGAAGTGCCGCAGGCAAAGCGCACTTTGGCAGGATATGGTAGAAGTCCGCAAATACCTAAAGATCTGACAGCTAGGGTGTGGAAAATCCCTGGAAAGGCTGCGCGAATTGCTATATGCAAAGCCCACACGAAAATGCAAAGAAGGAAGGCCAGACAAGCGAAGAGCCATGGAACTCGGCACACAGCGTTGAACCACATTTTCAAGAAATGCCTGCCTCCGCGACAAGCCGTCTACGCGAGGGCTTTGCAACAATACGGCGGATGTTCGCCTTTCTGGCCTATGCCCCAACCAGCATTGCCTCCGCAAACTGCACGCAGTCGCCGTTCTATATCAACCGTTCTTGATGAAACAACCCGCTCCTCAAATGGACCGCCTTCGGTGCAGGGTGGAGTCTTTTTTGGGTGGCGCAAAACAGGACTCCGACTCAGGTTCTTTGGCCAAAAATGTAGGAAGCGATTCCCTGAAGCTGAACGCCGTGGTTAAAGTCACAAGGGAAAAAGGCCTGGAGGTAAGGCTTCAAGGCAACATTCGGCTGATGGGAAAAAGGTGTTGTTCTGGGGAATGGCTCTAAGGATTCCAAAGCGCATTCCCGTCGCTGTGACTACGGTTGCGGGGCCTTGAAGACCATAAGATAAAACAAGTTTTCCTCGAGCATGCCACCAGTTGTGGGGAGTCCTTCTCACATCGGTGTTTTTTTGGGATGCCAACTTATATATTACAAATAATTATCGGGATGCTTCCTGCAAATTGTCGTCTTTAAGCTCAAAGTGCCCTTACACTCAGCTTCAGGTTTTCTATAAGTAACCCCAAAAACCTGATGACTTGTTGGTAGAGTCCCACGTTCTGCCGTAGTTATGAGGTTTTGCATTCCTGCAAATAATCGATGGACCCACCAAAGGCTCAGTGCCGGCCGCCGGCAACGGGAACAAAAAGGGCACTGTGCGTTTGTCGAGCTGAAAGAAACCCTCCTGACTGGCTGCGCTAACTGCATGACTTAAAGCCCGTGTTGCTTCCTTCAGGCGTATGTTTGTTGTTTTCTAGGGCACAGATTGCTAAATTGCGTGAGGCCCCCCTGTGTATACCCCAAATCCATGAGATTAGCCAAAATTCATTAAACAGCCTGACTCCTCCTAGGTTTTGGTTGCTCCCTTACTTTTCCAACTCAATCCCCCTCAACAACTGCCAATCAATCAAGTATCAAGCCTGAAATGCATCCCCAAACCCAAAAGCCAACGTTGATTTGAAGCCTAATTTTGAACGCTGGAGCTGAAGTGCAAAGGAACACATGTTGAGCTGGGCCCTTGCGTTGCAAAGGCCTCCAGTATGTGCATTGCCCCAGCCTCCAAAATGCAACCATAAATCCAAATTGGAGGTAGTGGGAAATATTGCAATATATGTAATATATGAAAAATGGCTGCAACATGATATGGGCCATAATGATTTTCTTAGCAGTGATGAACATTGAACGGTGTGCTTTCTTTTTAAGGGACCGGTCACCTAACAATGGTGGTGTTCCTCGTAATTTCCTTTTACAAGCGAGCCCAAAATAGGTTCCCCTCTAAAAACTGCCCATGAATACCCATAGTGTCCCCGTTGGTCCGTTGGGGGGATGATGTTGGGAGTTGGGATGGTGTCACACCACAGGATGTGAGTCTGGCTCAAGCAACAAGATTTGAATATGAATTCGATATGAAATCACAGTTAGTACCAGGAGCGCCGGCCGCCACATCGATGTTTTCCCCCTCATGGCTTCGTCCACTGCATCGCAGTGCTGGAAAGCGCAAATCCCTCGGCAAATTGCCAGGCCAACACAAGTTCGGTTGCTCCACATGTCCACGCAAACTCAAACAAAGGCACACTATTCTTTGAGGGTGCCGGAAACTCCAACCTCGAGCCTCAGAGCCTCAGAGCAACCGCAACCGACCTACCCTGTCTGATCAGCTGATCAGCCTACGAAATCTTCCGGCGTTTGCCGCCGGAGAAAAGTGACTCTAAAGCCGCCGACGGCTTCTCAGCCGACGGCTTCCCGGCAGCCTTTGCCTTCGCGGCGCTCTTGCTCTTGGCCTTGGCCTTTGGCCCACTGGCGGCCTTGGCGGATTTGGCCAGAAGCAATCCTAGACGACTCGTAATCCAAATGCAACCAGGTTAACCTAACTACCAGCCCGCTAGCCGCTAGCCTCAGCTAAAAAGCGTTCCCTGTCAAGTTAGTAACAGTTGGTCATTTATACAATTCGGCTTCAACAACGAATTCACGAAATAATATATACCTGGAAAGCCCGGCGGTGCTGAATTTCTGCCGCTGATTGAAATTGCACTATTGTTCGCCGTTGCTGCCAAAAAAACGCTTTTTGTCCCCCAAAACGCCGTTGGAGCAATTCGTCAATATTCAATGGACTGTCCCCAAAATCAAAGAGTTTGGAGTTGGCCCTGAACAAGTAGGTTCCTTATTACTTATTAGAGGGAATTTGGATAAATTGGGTTGATTCATGCAAGGCACTGGCGTCTTTGAAGTCGACGCTGCGGCTGCGGCCGGGGCTGCCTCCTAGCAGCCAGCCAAGCAAATGTGAAGTGACTGCGGACTGCCATCCATTGCCGACGGTGTGGTGTTCAAGTTCAAAGCCCATACTATCACTGCTCACCACTAATACTGTCCAACGCCAACATCAAAACACAATTAGAGTTTAGAATCTGTTCTGTGCCATGCTGCTGGGCCCAAAAAGCCCGTCCTTGGCCTTGGCCCCCTTCGCCTTGGACTTGGTCTTGGCCTTGTCCACGTCCACGTCACGCGTCTCCAGCGTTGGCGCCACCTGCGGACAGTAATGGGACAGGCCAGCCAGCCAGTAGCGACATATTGATTCAATTGATTCATTGACAAATTGACTGGCTTGACTGATCGACGATCGACTGACAGGTTTGCATGTTGACGATGTGCTCATTTACGACATCCACCGACCTGCCAACTACCAGCCTTCGCGCCGCAGTCTGTGGCTGCTTCGGCTTCCATGAGCGCACCCAGGGCCATGTCGAGATCCTCACTATCCTGAGCAGTCAGCAGTTGGCCATGACAAGCACTGGCACAAGAATCCCCGCGGGGGACCTCAAAATTGCAATTTATTTCTTTTTTTGGGGGGGGGGTAGCCGGGCAGCCCGCTAGCCCTTGAAATATAATCATATATAGCCCGCAGAAAAACACAACCCTTTTCTGGGACCAGCGTTCGGTTTAGTGGCCGCTCAAGCGGCAGCCGCCTCCGTGTTTCCCAACCACCCCGCCCCCTCAAAAGTGCAACAAACATTTACGTATCACTGAGTACTCAGTACCCCCCCCCTCAAATTACAATTGTTAGGGGGAGGCAAATGTGACTAACTCAGAACTCACTAGACTCACTGGCCAACATGTTTCTGGAATCTCAATAATCTCAATTCAAAATTTCAAAATTCCAAAAAAAGAAAATATATCACAATCTCTCGCGGGCGCAGCAAATCTTTTATCACAAAAAAATGGAAGGCCGGCCAACCAAGGCCGAGTGACGGACCAACCCCAAACAAAAAACACAAAAGGCGAGAAGCGGCCATCGCGGAAGCAGCCTCTGGGTTTGCAGCAGGCTTGGTCTCGGCAGCCTCCGGCGGCGGCGTGGCCATTGCCTTCTCTGACTCTGGGGCACTTGGGGCCGGGGCAAACTCCTCTGCAGCCTCCGGTGTGGGCATCGCCGCGGATGCTGTCTTCTCTGACTCCGGGGCAGACTTGGTCTTGGCAGCCTCCGACTCCGGGGCAGCCTCCTCTGCAAACTGGGCAGCCTCCGGCTCCGGTGCGGGCATTGCCGCGGAAGCAGTCTTCTCGGACTCCGGGGCAACCTCCTCAGCAGCCTCTGGCGGTGTGGGCATCGCCGCGGAAGCAGTCTTCTCGGACTCCGGGGCGACCTCCTCTGCAGACTTGGTCTCAGCATTTTCTGGCTGTGTGGGCATCGCCGCGGAATCAGTCTTCTCGGACTCCGGGGCGGGGGCGACCTCCTCTGCAGACTTGGTCTCAGCCGCCGCGCAAGCAGTCTTCTCGGACTCCGGGGCAGACTTGGTCTCGGCAGCCTCCTCCACAAACTGGGCAGGTTCCGGCGTGGGCAGCGCCGCGGAAGCAGTCTTCTCTGACTCCAGGGCAACATCCTCTGCAGACTTGGTCTCAGCAGCCTCTGTCGCCATGGGCATTGGCGCGGAAGCAGTCCTTTCTGAGGCCTCTGGGGCCTCTGGGGCAGGCTTGGTCTCGGCAGCCTCCAGTATAAGCATCGCGGCGTCAGCCTCGCCAGGAGCCTGATCAGGCTGGCTAGGCTGCTCCTGATTGGCGGCAGCGGCAGCAGCAGGCTTTGGAGCTGGCTCTGGCGTGGGCTGTGTGGACTCCGGCTTGGTCTGCTCGGTCGCTTCCTTTGGGGCCACCTCCTCAGCAGCCTCCACATCAGCATCAGCAGGAGGCCCGGGCACGTTGCTGTCATCGTTGGCTGCATGCGCGGCCGCAGACTCCGTCTTGACCTTGTTCAGTGGCCCAGATCCGACATCATCAGCAGACCAAGGCTTCTGCAGCTTCAGCAACTCCGCCAAAAAGGAAACCCTGTCTGGCTGCATGAGTTTCTGCCAGAAGTCAAATGCCACATTTGCAGGGCACAAAGCATTGAACATTTGCGCACGGAGAAACGTGCTTGGCGTTGCGCAAGTCTTGCTCAGGACCAGCGACCCAGGCGGAATGTACACTAAGTCGCCCGGCATCACAGTCATAAAGGAGACAAAGTTGACCTCATTAAAGAGATCAGGCGCATCCTGGTCCTTCAGATTGCAGATCATGGCGGGGATGTCCAAGGCCACCTCAATGTCATGGTCGGAGTGGCAATCGTCAAGAATGCGCTGCATGCTGAACACAGCCATGTAGCACTTCCTCAGAATTGCAGCTCCGGTTAAAGTTGGCGGGTGAGCAATGGTCAGACCGGCCGCAAACAATCATAATATATATCAAATATCAAACAAACGTCAAAAATGGTATGAAGTCTTAAGTCTTAAGTTGTCAACATTCCATTTCACATTGAGGCGAAAACGACGACGCCGGCAACAACTGACTGCGTAATCGAGAGTCGTTCCCTGCAACATGATCTTCACCGTGCCGAGGCCGAACGGCTCGCAGCCTTCCTGGGCCGACTGGATCATGGTCATGGATCATGGATCACGACATGCTACGGAGGGCACACTGATACAACAAAGATGGATCATGGATCACGACATGCTATGGAGGGCACACTGATACAACAAAGATGGATCATGGATCACGACATGCTATGGAGGGCACACTGATACAACAAAGATGGATCATGGATCACGACATGCTACGGAGGGCACACTGATACAACAAAGATGGATCATGCATCACGACATGCTATGGAGGGCACACGGATACAACAAAGATGGATCATGGATCACGACATGCTATGGAGGGCACACTGATAAAGTCACTTATACAACAAAGATGGATCATGGATTCGATCACGACATGCTACGGAGGGCACACTGATACAACAAAGATGGATCATGGATCACGACATGCTATGGAGGGCACACTGATACAACAAAGATGGATCATGGATCACGACATGCTATGGAGGGCACACTGATACAACAAAGATGGATCATGGATCACGACATGCTACGGAGGGCACACTGATACAACAAAGATGGATCATGGATTCATCACGACATGCTATGGAGGGCACACTGATACAACAAAGATGGATCATGGATCAACACTGATACAACAAAGATGGATCATGGATTCGATCACATGCTATGGAGGGCACACTGATACAACAAAGATGGATCATGGATTCGATCACGACATGCTACGGAGGGAACACTGATACAACAAAGTTCAACAAAGGTGCTCAATTCAGTTGAGTTTCTTGCACGTACCCTGCTTTGTAGCCCACAAGGTGTAGCTCTCGCAGAGCCTTGGCAGCGTCCAGGTTGCTGGACCCGATGAGGTCCCTCATGCCCTGCGTGTCGGCGTCAGCCTCTTCAGTGCTACCCCCGATCTGGTCCAACATTGCCAGGCGAAGCGGCTCCACGTGCGTAGCCGGGAGCGGGGCAAACAGCTGGAGCTCCTTTCTCGACAAGAAGTTCTTGTCAAAGGTTGGCAGAAGCTCCGAAACTCGCTGGCGGCTGGCATCTGTCTGCTCCGAGAGGGAGGAGAGCTGGTCGAGCATGGATTTCTTCTTGCCTTGGAAGCCCACACGCGCATCACAACTTGACGGCAAATGACTTGAAGGCAGCCTTGCATGACCTTTCCGTGACGAAACACTCTGTGGTATACACTGCTCCCCCACCCCACCCGCCAACCGCTGGCCACAATCAATTGCGCCAGGCAGCGAAGAAGGAACGGCTTGCTCGTGACCTCCGGCGCAACGGACACCGCAGTCAGCTGGATCTGCTTGATGTTCGTAGAGGTTATCGAGCGGAAAAAAGCGCAGTCCGACTTGGTGATGTGCTCCAAACAGCCGTTGCCCGCCCGAGCCTGGCCGAGGCAGTGAGAAGAATCGCTGACGTGAACGTGGCCGCACTGCACAAAACACATTCAAGGCCAAGACTGCCAAGACTGGACCAAAACAGCTGCCCATCAGAATCATAATCACACGATTTAGAATTCACAAGCCAAGCCGGGCCCCAGGCTTGCCTTGGCCTTGGCTGAAGTTGATGCCGCCTCCGCCTTCTTGGCCTCCCGCACCTTTTGCGCCTCTGCCCTTGGCAAACCAAAGACAGTCGATTTTGTTTAACTCAGTTTTATCTCTTGGCTCCCGCCCCTTGCTGCACTTGCTGCCCCGATTCAACTTCAATTGGCAATTTGGCGTTTCATTTATTGTCCACGTGTTTTAACGCAGTGAAAGAGTGAAAGATGTGCTGTGGTCACCGTGGTCTTGCAACTTGCAAGCTGTTGCCGTGCCGTGAACAACCCAATCCTAATCCGAGCGCATCAAACGTGTCCTTAGTTCAGACATGTTGGGGTAGTTGACGGTTGTACTGTTACTGTACAATGCCAGAACTAGCTTGCCAGAAAATTAAAATCTAGAAATTAGGACTAGAAGTCATCCAACAACACGCAATGGCTCACTGCAAGTTGCCGATCGCACAACAATCATGGCTTATATTTCTAGTGAAGCGCCGATGACATGGCCAAGGAAGTGTGAGAAGACTCGATGTTGCCTTGTTTTTGCGGCCTGCTACGGCCCAGATTCAAAACACCAGTTCAGTGACACTCACAGACACTGAACACTGACGGAAATCGAATGCAATGGCAAAAAAACTACCTTTCCTTGCTTGCCTTAGCCTTTCAAACAAACTTCAAACAATCAAATTAGTTACTACATCAGATCATCAGACTACATCGTTCCATAGTACCATACCTGATCATGTGTGAAACAACAAGCAACTTGTTTGGTTCACTCACACGGACTCACACGCCGAGTTGTTACAGAGCATGCCTGTTTCTAGCAACTTCCGATCATCCGAGCCACTGTTTGGCTAGCTTCTTCTCCAAGTTGAGCCGGCTCTTCCGTGTGGCTTGGCAGAAAGCCTGCGCAGGCGGGGCAGGCAGGGCTTGGTGTGCCCGGCCGACGCATGTTGCCTGCGGGTTTCAGTCTGAGGGCTCAAGTCCTCCAATGCAGCATGCGGCATGAGGATCAAGTTCAGATTGAAGTCACTAACACAAAGTGGCAAGAGGCACACAGTTTTGCTGAACTGACCGACCGTGTAAGAAGCACTCACACACACATGCAAACGCGTGCAGTGGAACTGGGTAGGCACCCGTAGGCCGTAGACTAACTGTTGACGAACTGATTTGTTTAACAAAATATTGTGAGCCAATCTAAAATCTCAAATGTGAGAGTCTCAAGTCTCAAGCGTGCCGCACCTGCCAGTTCTTGCCCACTTCTTTCACAGCAGCCATCATGATCTTGACACCCGCCAACGCACCTTGGCGCTACTGGCTGGCATGGAATCTGAACCGCCCCCGCCCATCCCCAAGGATAAGACCATTAAGGCATTGGTTGCGACCAGTGGGGCTAGGCTGGGCACTGGGCGCCGCACCAACGCAAAAAATGAGTTCGACAAAACCAGCTTCGGCCGAGGCACGGTCGTACTGCTCCACGCAGGCATCCAGATCTTCGTGAGTGAAGACATCTCTGATCGCCTGGTCGATCTTCTGCATTTTGGCGAAGGACATCATGTTCTTCAGCTCCTCCACGCTATTGAAGTAGCCTCACTCGGACTCGGAGCCAAGCCGGAATGGGTGCTCACGACTCACAACACAGCAGTGCAGATTCCAGATTCCAGAGTGCGGAAGTTTACAAGCACACAATCAAAATTCAACATCAAACTTTGTGACGCAATCAGACACACGTACACCTTGCACTCACCGTCACGAATCAGCAATCAGCAAACCGCGGCCAAATGACCAGATGCGACCAAAAAAACAACAAACAACAGAGTCACACTCACACACACACACACACTCGCACACACAGAGTCATGAGTCGCAGTCGAGTCACTCTCCAGACTCCAGAGTCCAGGCCAGGGCCCCAATTTGTTCACATAATTCACGAGTCACAATACAAAACTTAACAGCTAAACCTAAACAGCTAACCCAGCTCGGTGACGGTCACGGTCACAAACATGCCACACACACAGCACACAAACGCACAAACCTCAACTTCAATTCAATTCATTCATTAGCAAATTGAAACTGCTGCAAATGTCGGGCCAATGTTGATTTGCAATCGAAGAGTTAAAGAGCCTTCTGGATTCTGAATAAGCGCTCAATTCCAGAGCTGGCTGAGTCCAATTCCCACAGCTCAATAATCAAGCTCAATTCAATCCAACTTCAACCCCAAAAAAATATGAAAGCCAAGCGGCTTTCCTCGGTGATCAGCTCTTGCAACGTTTTGTCGTCGCCAGTGCCCCCGGACCACGCAGTCAGCACAGCCAAGCGCGCTCGCAAATCCACCTCAGCTTTGGCATTGGCTCTGTAATTACAACTTTACCGGAGCCGGAGGCATGCAGAAATGAAGTTGATTAAAAGGGAAGGGCTGCCGGCTGCCGGCTTTGCCACTGCAGCAGTGATTCACAACCACGTGATTTGAATGTGACAGTAATACAGTACAGCTCAAGTTCAGATTCAGCATATGCACAGACACAGAAGCAATGAAATTGTCATTAAATGGACCAGTTTGAATCAGTGCTGGCAAGCTTCCAAGTATGGGCTCTTGAGCATGAGCGACTCGTCGGATTCGGCATCCGGGTTCGTGGCAGCAAGCGCGGCCGCTTCTTGGATAACCTTTTGCGCTTCCGTGTCCCTGTTCACCGCGTCCCTGTGCACCGTGTTCAGAGCGGTGACGAACCTGGTCCGCTTCTGCAGCTTCACGATCTCGAGGGGGCGGGTTCGGTTCTGGCCCCCGGCCCCGCCCCCCCCCTTCGCCCTCTTGTTGGCGGTGGGATCATCGCCGCCGACACCCCGTTTCGCTCCTCCGCTGCTGCCAGCCGCCGGGTCACTTTGCAGGTCTGCGCAGTTCGGTGGCGGTGGCCGGTGGCTCTCAGAACAAGTGTGAGTTTGTCGGATTCTATGACTGCAGACTGCAGGGGGGCCGCCCTCTACATGTACGCCGGGCATTATTTTATTGATTTGCTCCCGCCCGAGGGACCGGGGCGAAGGATTGTCGAAAACGAAGTGAATTGCTGGATTTGTATGTCCTGTCCAACCGACCCATCATGTTGAATGTATAAGTATGCTTCTCAATCTCAAACCAACATTTGGCTGCTTCTCAACTTCTCAGGCCGCGTTTGAAACTTGACACACACAGTCACACAGTCACACAGCACAGCACACACTGCACACACACTGCGCACACACACACACACACACACACACACACACACACACACACACACACACACACACACACACACACACACACACACACACACACACACACACACACACACACACACACACACACACACACACACACACACACACACACACACACACACACACACACACACACACACACACACACACACACACCGCACACACACACACACACACACACCCAACTACCGCAACCGCAACTGCCCACTGCCCACTATATGTTTTGTTTTCAATCTTATTAAAACGATCGGCGGAAGCTGAAAACAACACAAACCTGACCTGACTTGTGCTGACCATACAAGATCATACAAGTACCATCCCGTCCCCGCCTAGCAAACCAGCCGCAGGCTCGCTATTCAGCGTGGTGTTGATGGAGGCTGACAGCTTCTCCTCAGTCCTTGGATCGGCAAGCTGCATTTGAAGGCTGAAGCTGGAAGGCGTGGGGCCGTGGACTATTGGTCGTGACTGTACAGTAATGGGTTGTGCAGGGTTGTGGCACCTGCTGGATACCCGGGACCGGACCCGGGGCTGTCGCAACGCGCCAGGTTACCGACCCGGGGCCCGACGTTGCCAGGTGTCGGGGCCGGGCCCGGGTCCTGTCGTCGGGGCCCGAAGTGCCAGGGTTCGGGTCCTGTCGGGACCCGGGCGTCGGGGTCCGAAGATGACTACGGGAAGATGACGGAAGACTGCGGGAAGATGACGGAAGACTACGGGAAGATGACGGAAGACTACGGGAAGATGACGGGAAGATGACGGAAGACTACGGGAAGATGACGGGAAGATGACGGAAGACTGCGGGAAGATGACGGGAAGATGACAGAAGACTGCAGGAAGATGACGGAAGACTACGGGAAGACTACGGGAAGATGACGGAAGACTACGGGAAGCTGGCGGGACCGGTGTCGGGCCCCGACGTGCCAGGTGTCGGGCCCCGACGTGCCAGGTGTCGGGCCCCGACGTGCCAGGTGTCGGGCCCCGACGTGCCAGGTGTCGGGGCCCGGGACCGGCCTGTCGGGACCCGGGTGTCGGGGCCCGAAGTGCCAGGTGTCGGGGCCCGGGACCGAAGAGCCAGGGCCAGGGGCATGGGTTGAGACCCCGAAGTGGGTGCCAGGCGCTCGGGACCCGGCGTCCCGGGACCCGGCGCGCCGGGCCCGGCGCGCCGGGCGCGCGCTCCGGAGCGCGCGCCGCTTGGGACGACTACGGGAAGATGACGGAAGACTACGGGAAGATGACGGGAAGCTAACAGAAGACTGCAGGCGGAAGATGACGGAAGACTACGGGAAGATGACGGAAGACTACGGGAAGATGACGTCCCGGGACCCGGCGCGCCGGGCCCGGCGCGCCGGGCGCGCGCTCCGGAGCGCGCGCCGCTTGGGACGACTACGGGAAGATGACGGAAGACTACGGCAAGATGACGGGAAGATGACGGAAGACTACGGGAAGATGACGGGAAGCTGACAGAAGACTGCGGAAGATGACGGAAGACTACGGGAAGATGACGGAAGACTACGGGAAGATGACGTCCCGGGACCCGGCACGCCGGGCCCCGGCGCGCCGGGCGCGCGCTCCGGAGCGCGCGGAGCGCGCGCCGGACGACGGAAGACTACGGGAAGATGACGGGAAGATGACGGAAGACTACGGGAAGATGACGGAAGCTGACAGAAGACTGCGGAAGATGACGGAAGACTGCGGGAAGATGACGGAAGACTACGGGAAGATGACGGAAGACTACGGGAAGATGACCCGGCGCGTCGGCGCCGGGCCGGCGCCGGGCCGGCGCCTGCCCTCAACAGCATCCTCTGCATTACCAGCATCATCTCTGGAACTTACATCATTCCGCAACATCCCCTGCCTTGCCACGAGTCCCACTGCAACATCCGTCAAAATCGCCCGACAGCAGTCGGCACCCCCTGCCAATTTGCCAACATTCCGCCAACACCCTCTGCATGTCTGCATGCCCAGCATTCCGGCATTTGCACACAAACCGGAACCCGGTCGACGAGCCTCAGGCCCCAAAAAGACCCAGCGTGCGAGGCGTGCCAGCGGGGCCGGCATGTACTCTAAACTTGTGGTTGAAGTCATGACTGCTTGGACCGGACCTGAATTGAATGCTTGATTGGACAAGTACGTTGAACGCGAACAAGCCAAGCATCCACCGTGGGCCGTGGGGTGACCACTTTCCATCGCGCGTCAACCAATTAGCAACCGGTTACTTTAGCACATTGGTTGCTCGCTTGCTGTGTCGCTTTGCTCCAGGGCCGAGGCGCAGGCTGGGATACGGATAAGGAACTGTCTTAGCAGTGGCGCTTCGATGACTTCGGTGCAATTGAGTGCGGTGACGATGGGGTTTGACCCCCCTGTGAAATGTAACAGTGCAAAATTAAATGGCATCGAAATGATTACATGAAATCATGAAGGATGGTCAGGCCAGTCAGTCAACAAGTTACTCTAAGGTTAAATGAATGTGCGGTTGGCCCGTTTGGCCGCTTGGCCGTAGGATTTGCATGTTTCCCTTCCCTCCCCGAGACAAGCAACTCACGCTTGCGCCACAACGCCACACGTAGATAATGTTGATAGGGAGCTGACTGCCCCTACCCCCTATGCCTATGCAGCACACAATTCATGCCCTGTGCCCAGAAATCGATTTCAAACAAGCGTCGTCAACTTATTGGCCAACCAAGTTGTCAACCAAGGCTCGGCTTTCGAGTGGTGCGGCCCGCAGTTGTCGATGACGAGTGATCCACGTACGTGTCATCCAGGACCTTCCGCGCGACCGGCACGGCCACCATCTGGACTGTGATCGTCCGCCCGCCGACCAATTCCTGTGCAAATGAGTCGAGCAAAGCGAAGACCCAGACCCAGGCCAAAGCTGCTCGAAGTTTCAAACTTAAAAGGAGTCGGCTCGGGAGTCGGGAGGCATGGCATTGCTCGGAAGCTGGGCTGGGTTGAGGAACATAGCATTGAACGCAGGCCCATTGAGTTGGGTGGCTGGGGGGCACTTGGGAACCTTGGGGTCTGGGGCCGGCCGAAGCCCAAAAACGAGGAACCACAGGTACCGGAAACTGCGCTCCACTGGCACTTCTTGCGCCTGCTGATTGTGCTTCCGCACAGCATGGTCTCTCACATCTTGGTGCCACTTTTTGCCTTGGCTCTTCAGACGGCGCCGATCAAGCTCGATCATCATCCGAACAACTTTGAGACTTGGCACTTGGCGCGCTGTAAACTCCCTGGAAAAATCTGGAAAAGGTCACGATTTCCATCAAGGACGCTCTGGACCCAACTCCCAACTCCCAACGTTGGCCCTCACTCAGCCCAAAAGGCATACCGCACTAACTTCACTAACCGAATAATCTCAACAAACCGTCGCTATATGTTCCAGACAGTATAAGCTACTAGTTCAAGTTTATACTCAGTTCTGGGTGACTGGGTGGAAGTTGATAACATTGCATCCGAATCCGAATCGTCCGAATTCCGAACAACAGCCACATCGATCTGGGATCGGTAATATTGCAGCCAAAATTCTGGCCTCCATGGCAGTGAGGCGTCTCGGCGGCTTGAGGGTCTGTGTGTAGTGCTCCACGTAATCGTTGTAGTCCATGAACAACGATTCGCCACGGTTCACCTCCCTGCGTCCCTTCTGGATCGTCCTGGGCGGTTGGCCGGTTGCAGAGCAAACAACAAAAATGTGTTTGCTCAAGTCAACCAAATGACGACACGGAAACTCAATTGTGACAGCGTTGGCGTCGTTGGCGTCGTTGGTGTTTTTGTTGTTGTCGTTTCTTGCAGTATTGAAGTCGTGGCTGCTTTTGTTTCTGCGCCGCGCCCCGCTGCATCAATTGTGCCAAAAGGCTCGATCTCCGTGCTCCAATCAAACACGCTGTTCGCAGCTTTCCTTCCGCGGCCCCTCGAAGTAGACTCATGATGTCTCAAGCAAAGCCGGCCGTAGGCAACCTTAAATCAAAAACTCGCACGATGCAAGCTTCAGTCACTTCAGTCTCACGTGTGTATGAGTATGAGTCAGTATGAGCATGAGCTTCAAGTTTCAGACTCAATCCAACGTGGCAACGTCCGGCAGGAACTCAACAAGAAACAATTTACATTATACAATTTACAATGATTCATGTCAGTTGCAATGAACAAATCATGCTTCCACCAAATTCCACCAAGCAAGTAAAAATGAAGGCAACCACACACGCGCCACGTCTCTTGGACTGCCTGGACCCGTGCTAGATGCCAAGCCACAGCATCTTCGTTCTTCAATTGCCTGCGCAAATGTTGAGTCTGAAGCTAAATATTAAACATCGTACGTCTTTTTTTGCCAATGTTCAAATCCGAATCCCGCCCATGCCAGAGCCAAACACAAGTCCATGGTCATGGTCGTGCTTCTTCCTTAGCCAATGTTCAAATCCGAATTGCCAGAGCCAAACACAGGTCCATGCTCGTGCATCATGCGCCCATCTGTCGTCCACACAATGCCCCACTTACCCGTACCCGCCGCCCAATTGCCTCAACTGCGCTTTTGTTGGAGAATCTGCTGCAAGGAGCATTGCTCTCTCGCTGTTGCGGCAGCCCACGTGCCGCAAAGCCAAGTGGCTGTCTTTGCAGCGTTTGACCTCGCTGATTGGAAGCTCCTGCCATGTGCTTGAGGCTTGACAGGTTTGCATCGGTTATCTGGACTTTTGCAATCACGTCCACGGCCACGGCTCAAGACCCACAGCCATCTGAGTCATTTGAGATCATCTGAGGCTGAGTCTGAATTTCGTTGATTGTGAAGTTCGTGAATAAAACAAGAGGGATTTTAGCTGGGCGTCTGGGCGTAACGGACTATTAGTTGGGGTGGTGGAGGTTGAAGGGGGTGGCAATGGCAACACGACGGATTTCCTCCTGACAGATGTCACAGAACTCGCCACTGCCGTCGACAATCCCTACACCCAGGCTGCCGATGCCATCAGCAGGCAACTTGCCAGTGCTGCTGTCACCATCCACAAGGTCTCCAAAGATTTCAAGCTCGCCAGCGTCAGCCGCCATGTTGATAATAGGAAGGCAGGTCCGGGGACTTGGGCCTGTGGCCGGTGGCCTGTGGCTGGCCAAGTGAGCAGGCATGGGAAGCTGGACGTCACAGCAGGGCGCATGACATGCGAGGCCAGTCAGCATGAATTGATTGCTTTTTTTGTAGGTCCGCAACGTGATAAGCAAGACTAACAAACTTTGTTAACTTCATTCTGACTCTGAACCCATGTCTCATACCTAGCCTTGCCTGCCCAGTCTACTTCATGCAACCTGGACCTGCGATGTGTCTTTGTGAGGATTGGCAATGACTTGCTTTCACATTGGTTTTGCCCCACGCCCGCGCAAAGCACAGGTCGAACCCCGAATTGGCCCCGAATTGGCCAGCCGAGCCGGCAGCCAGAGCCACCAACACCATGCGCAGGCCCAGACTGATTATTTGCAACCTCACATATTGCACGTGTTCCAGCCAAGCCCGGCCAGGGCCATATCAAAATGGCACACAGCGCCGACAGCGCCTCTAACCAACTCAATCTAAGTTCATGGCGCGGCAAAGCTAGCAAGAAACATACAGCTATCTGGTTTGATCAAACTTGAACACCAAAAACCAAACAACTGTCACAGTGTCATGCCTACACAAAAGTTTAGCCGCATGCCAGTGGCCTGCTCTCAGGCTCTCAGCTATTTGAAAGACCCACCTTGCACTTGCACTGGCACTTGCACTGTACTTGTGACAACCAAATTCAACCAAACCCGAAAAAAAGCGGTTCAGTTAACAACTGATGTTCGATTCCAAAACCTGGTTTTCAGACTTCAGACACCGTGTTTGAGATTACAGCTTTACGGGCCCGGCCCGGCACTAGCTCTTATTTATATTTGTATTTTGCTAGGTAAAGTACAGTACTGTCTTTGATTTGTATCGATTGGTAATTTGCGTGGTTGAGTTGGATGTACAAGTTACAAGTTACAAGGCAGGAACTTCAGGCTCACGGAGTGCCGGAGTCTGGGTCTCTTGGCCGACCTTCTTCTCAGTGTTCGCCAGCAGCCAAAGCAACACAGCAGTCACCTTGGCGTTTGCAGTCTGCAGCGACCAAAGCCCCGAGCCGCAATGCCCCAGCCCTGCTGCACAAACAAGTAACCAGCAATGATAGTCATTGAGTCATGCCAGTCATGAGTCATGCCAGGATGTTTCCGTAGGCTAGTAGGGTTCGTCGCATGAACCTTTGTCACTTGTCACCAGTCAAACCAAGATCGAGGCCGGCACCACAGGCATGGCCATGCCATTGCCAGCCAATTCACAGCAGCGCGATGGCGAAGGCAAGTGCTGCGCGCGGGGCTGGGGAGAGCGACGAATCAGTAATGACACCGGCACCGGGACTAGAAGCATCAAGATCCAATCCCAGCCCGGCCCATGCCAAAACAAATGTGTGCGTTGTTTACGCCACTGCCTTGTAGAATGGGTATGGAATCCCCATGGCCCGGCAGTGTTCTGGACGAACTGGCAGAAGATGTACCCCGAGCTTCTCCAGTGGCAACAGCCAACGCTCGAGTTGATCTGACCAATACACCTTGGATTCTTGGAGGGCTGTGTGGCTGTGAGAGTGAGACAGTGCAGTGAGAACCAGCAAAGAGTTTCAGAGTTTTCGACTCTCAAGGGTGGCTCAGTGACGCAAGCGCAGTTCGAAAAACAACTCAGCCTCAGCCAAGCCGCAGCCTGAAACTAATTTAATGCCGTGATTTGTCGTGGCATGCATGAACGTGTCATAATACATGGAAAGTCCAGCCCGGCCCAGCGGTGCTGAATTGCACTAATTTTCGCCGGCAGACAAAACCATTTGTCCCCAAAAACGCCGTTGCCTGGAGCAATTCGTGAATATTCAGGAACTTTTTGTGAACGGCCAAAAACGGCACACAAAACAACGACCGGACCGGGGCCCGGGGGGGAAAATTCATGTTCTCAGACTCCCTTGGCGCCCCTTGGGCGTTCCAGGTATCATTGACTTTGCAGCCAGGTGTCCCCTCGCTTAACAAGGCAGGTCATCTCGGAGTGCCGGGCAAAGGCGACCACATGAGGATTCTGCTCAAGGTTCATGAAGACCGGGCTGCCCAGTGACCTCCATTTCGCAACCTGCGGCGCTGGGCCAGGGACCCTTGGCAAAGTGGCACACCGCAACCATCATGACCCAGGCCCAGAGCCAAGCTGCAACCTTTCGTCAACAAGCGAAAAACAAAACAATGCAACCACGTTGCTGAATCCAGAGTCATGTACTTCCTGAGTGAGTCAGTTGGACTGGATGGACATTGGATAAACAAGCCAACAAAAGTTGCAACAAAAGTATGGAACATGAACCAGTGATGCAAACTCATACTAAACTATTAACTATTCATCAAATTTCAATAAACAAATGAGTTCAATGTGACTCTAATGTGACCCTGTGCTGCCGTATCATGGTGGTCTTGGGACCGATCATGAACGATGCAAGTAATTATACCCCTCGAACGAGTGTTGATGACAAACTGGGGCGTTGGTAGCTGATGACTAGGTGCGCACCATCATGTGCTGCCGAGTTTCTCCAACTTGACCTGCTGCCCAGGCGGGAGAAGATTGTGGAAGGGGGAGTTCGGGGCAACCATCCTGCCCTTCGCCGCATTGTGCCGCTCCTCCTCCACCTGGCAGGTGGCCCCGCCCACCCACTGGTGACGGATTATGAGCATCCCTCTGAAATCTCTGAAGCTCTGAAGTGACGACGCCACTGGCACTGACACACATGTGCACACACACACACACACATGAGTCTCGGAGACTTAAGAATGCAGAGTCAAGTCACTGCTTGCTTTTAGCATTGTGAGGCGAAAGTGGCGAAAGGTTACTGCTTGGTTAATCCGACTCCAACCCCAGACCCAAACTCCAAGTTGACAGCCTGGAAAGTTTGAGTTTGTTTGACGTTTGAAGTTTGAATGTTTGACTTCCACCGACTTCCACCATGTCACTCACTCCAGGTTTTCTGTGCTTGTGCTAGCAAGGTGCCAGACTCCTCCACGCTCTTCAGAAACGTGTTCGCCACAGCCGCTCGCTCGAGGCGTGTCTTGCCCAACAGCCTGAGCCGCCGCAGCGGTGACAGTGGAGTGAGTTAGAATGGGGCGAAGTGGGGGGGGGGTGAGGTGTGGCAGAGTGGAGGGGGGCTGGTGAAATGTTACTAAGCAGCGGGGTACCGACCTAGCTAGGTATGGACCAGCATGAGCAGCTTCGTCAGCCATGGTTCTCCCAAGATTGTGTCGGTGTTAAAGTTGGGTTGAGTGTTTCAGTGTTTCCGTGCATTTCCAAATGTGTCCGTTGGCTGAATCACTGAAGGCCTTTGATGTTTGGGCCTGATGATGATTCGTGATCCCCACAAAGTCAACCAATTTGGATTTATTTAGATTTGATTCCCAATTGCCAGTGGCCCTTGACTTGGCGGATCATGACCCCTGGCTGGAGACAGCATGGTCGGCCGGCTCTAAGACGCTAACGTGAGTCTGTCCAGGTGGTCACCGAAGCAGTGCATCGCCGAGTGATGCATGTTCATCAGTGTATCTCTGCAATGGGCTTCTATGTCGGCGCAGCTGAAGAGGGTTGGTCGCACGTCCGGAATCAACCCCTGCTTGGTCATGGCGTTCTCAATGAGGTGCATCGCCAATTCTCCGCCTACTAGCTCACGCGCAGTGCAGTGCATATAAAATTGAGGCAAGCACAGGCTGTCGGATTGCCACACTCTATTCTTGAGATGTGCACTTCAACAACGGTCGGTGGGACAAGGGTAGAGCCCAAGCCACCTCAAGGCACTCCAAAAACAACAGTGAAACTTACAGTGAAACCATGGCCGTGACAATGGCCTGTGGTTTGTAGTTACATCAAGGTTTACTCTGGTGTACTTCAACAACTCATTCACCCCTCTGAGGACTCTGAGGCCATGTCTTCCAGCCCCGCTGTAGTGCGTGTTGAAGTACAGGTTGTTGATGTTGTTGACCAAATTGTTTTTGGCGCTCGCGGGGTCGGGGTGCCCCTCAATGACTTTCCGCATGAACACCTTGATCGACCCGAACCGTCCGACCCACATGGGCCGAGGGGTGTCACCGGTTTCAATAGGCATGTCAACACTAACATGACATCATGACATGGGGTTATGTCATGTTATGTTGGAAAAACTCATTCATGCGCCGTGCAACTGCGCAACTGCAAAAGTCCTATCTGCATGCCTGGGACCTCGGCGCCCTATGACCCGTGCCCAGTCCCCACATATAGCACACAGCCTACTCTACACTCTACTCAAATGATAAAGTTGAGCTGATCTGAGATGAGATGAGTTTATTGTGTTTGCTGAGTACCGAGTACCCCCCCTTTCCGGCGGTCCAACGACAAGGGGCAGGTGCGAACTGCCTTGCTTCGAAGATGTTCGCCGGGCCGGCTTCCGTGACAGTGCCGCCCGCATCACCGACATCACCCTTAGGCAGCGCACCGCCATCATTGCCCGGGCGGCCACCGCTAGCCTCGAAGAACGCCTGGATGTTGGCCCGGGTGGTGTCACGCAAAGCTGGGTCCAGGTCGTCAACAATGACCTCAACAGTCAGACCATGATGTGAGATCCGGGAACTTGCAAGTGTCACTCTGTCCAACAAATTTCACATTTCAGTCTGCCTACTCGCCAAGCCAAGCCAACACTGGCCAACACCTCTAGAAAAGGTTGCACCAAAAAGCACCCGAACCACGATTCGAGATGGAGTGGTTTACCGAAACTCACACGTTTTAACACCAAGACCAAGCCTAACCAAACACAAAATACGACTGCTTATGGGGAAAAATACTCAGCCCAGCCCAGCCGGCCCAGCCCAGCCGACCTCAATATTTGAAGCCACATCATCACATCACAATCATTCTGAAAAACTAGCGAATCAGAATCACTTCAGGGAGGATCAGAACACCCGCTATGTGTACCAACTTTGAGTGCCGCGACTCTCTCCCCCTTTCCACGCAGTCCCCAGGCTTCCCCCGCCAAAGCCTTGCACACGTGTTGCGTAAGTTCCCGTAAGGTCCGCAAAGATATTAATAAGTGGCCAGCGGCCAGCGATTGTCCCCCAAAGCCAACCAAGTCGAGGTTGCACATGCACGAAGTTCCAAGCGGGCAAGCCTGTGAAAGCACGGCCGTTTCATGAAGGAATGCCCGAAAATGCCCGAAAATGCCCTGAAAAGTACCTATTGTGCTGAAAACACAATGTTTTCAGGGAAACACGATGTGTTTCGTGGCATATCCATAAAAACCAAGAGGGCTTTATATATACATAATTTTGAGTCTGGGACTCTAGGTTTGTCGTGGTGGTAACAATACACGGTTAGATTGTTCGTTCGTGGGTTCTTGGGCCGGCCGGTCCATTTCCCCAGGCCCTTGAGGCCAAGGCGTGACGACTCCGCTTTGACGCTGCTTTGGCTTTGGCTTTCCCGGCGCCACGCCGCTGCGATGGTTCCCCACACTTCCGCTTTGCCATGGGGCACTGACAAAAGTGTTCCGCACCGGCACCGAGGTATGACATGTCAATGTCAAGGGGCCTCTGCCAAGTTCACATAACCTTGTGTTGATTCAATCATCACGGTCCTCGGGCCCCTTGGGCCACTGCAACTGCTGAACAACAACAACCAGCTCACATGATGACCGTGGCTCCAACCTGCGATGACACCACAATTCACGGCTAACTCAGCTTCATTCATGTGTGCCCTTCCATGTCCCCACCCCCAGATTTGCCAGTTGACAAGTCATTGTTGAGCCACTCTATTTTGTGGCCATGCGTCAACACGTCTCAAGCACATGATGATTCGCATCCTGGAGTGGTGGAACCGGTGGATCCCAAGAGGTCGAATAGCACGGCGACTCAAAGTCGAAGCCTCAGATTCTGGCAAGTTGTGGTGTCGTCAGTGGGATGTAGCACACTGTAGCACTGTGCATGCATCACAAATATGCAATTGCTAGCATGTTCAAGGTCAATTGGTAATCCAAAGTAAAGGAACATATTGTTCAATATAGACGAACCACGGTATCCGGGTAATTTGGAGCAATTTAGCACCCAAAAACGCAGTTGACCTGATTTAGCATGATTTTGGAAGTGTTCATGTGAAAACTTGGTTCCCAACCGATTCCGACCGGTTCCGACCGATTCCGGCCGATTCCGACCGATTCCGACCGATTCCGACCGATTCCGACCGACTCCGAGTGATTCCGACCGATTCCGACCGATTCCGACCGATTCCGACCGATTCCGACCGATTCGGTCGGAAAACATGGCCCCGACCGAACTCCGACCGAACTCCGACCGAACTCCGACCGAACTGGCAAAAATTGCCACCCCCCCCCCCTGTAAGCCTCCTGAAACGGGACTTTTCTCATGTAAAAGCAGCTCTGCAGGGGGGGGGGTGGCAAAATTTGCCACCCCCCCCCCCTGCAGAGCTGCTTTTACATGAGAAAAGTCCCGTTTCAGGAGGCTTACAGGGGGGGGGGGTGGCAATTTTTGCCAGTTCGGTCGGAGTTCGGTCGGAGTTCGGTCGGGGCCATGTTTTCCGACCGAATCGGTCGGAATCGGTCGGAATCGGTCGGAATCGGTCGGAATCGCTTGGAATCACTCGGAGTCGGTCGGAATCACCCGAAATCGGTCGAATCGGCCAGAATCGGCCAGAATCGGCCGACATCCTAGTTTTCCGACCAAACTCGTCCAATCACCATTGTTTCCGACCAAAACTGCCTGATCGCCGGAGTTTCGGGTACATACTAAACTATATTCATGTTTTTGTTTGTCATGATGCATGAACAGGTTTCAGCGTCACCCAATATCATCACACGGTCCCAGACTACAACACCGATGTGTACTATCATAATCAGCGAATCAGTCTGACTGCCGTTGAAACTGGAGTTCACCAAACCCAGCCAGGCTACACACCGTGCGTCTACAGGAGGTGATCGGGCACATCGGGCCTCCGCAGTGTGGGATTGGGAACAAACCCTGCCCAACTGCCCAACCCCCCTGTTGCCGTGACAATAACTCTATCCACGTGCCTTGGCAGCTCTCGTTCAAGCGCTACGAAGTCCGTGGACATAAGCTCGGCAGAAGTCACGGTCACCTAACACCACGGCACTGTCAAAAGATCCAGACGCCAATCATCGATCGGAACTACCCAGCAACCCTAAAACGCATGACAATGTCGTGGCTAGCTTAAAATTGCAAGATCAACAATCAACATCAGCTAAACTTGCTGGCTGCAAAGTGGCCGGCACATGCGGACCAAACTGACGGCCCGCTCCCTGAAACACTCAAAGTGCCACAAGGATAGGCAGCCAGGTCCAATGACCATCATGACTTATCACCAAAGAACAAAGGGAGGCTCCAATTGATCTTTCCTTTTCAAAGACAATTGCAAAGGCTAGCAATTCAACGTCCAAGCCCAAACCAGGCCTTGTATTTCATGTGCTCTTCGCGGCTGTGGATGCTCACATCGTGACATCCTTGCTTTTATGGTCCAATTATATAATTTTCTATAATGAAAGGCTTTGTGCTCCAGACTCCAGGCCAGCATGTAGGGCCGAGAACACCTAGAACACACTGAGACCAATCTGCGGAAAGCCTTCTGGCTTGTGACACTTGTATAAAAAAGATTGGGGAAAAATGCACTGCCTTTTTGTGATGGGCGATGGCGATGGGGCACCAGCGCAGGCAAGTTTCTACAGGGCATTGCTGAAGAAACGCAACGGGCCTGCCATTGGAGACGATGCTGACTCAGAGAACTACGAACTGCAGCTCCACGCTGACAACCCCAGCAGCACGGCGCAACCCAGACAGCGGCGCAAACGTGCACGCAAGATACCTGGGGCGGTGCCAGCAGCACCACAACAAGCTCTCCAGGCACGTATTGAAGATGACCTGGCAGTTTCAGGGCATTGTGAGTGCGAGTGCGAGCCCGACAAGCCGTTTGACCATCTCTCTGCAAACCAGCCAAACCTAGTGCATCACTGCGCGCACGAGGAGCACACGGAGTCCTGGTCTTCGTCTTCCAGCGATGGCAATGACACTGCACCTGGTCCCGATCACATTGTTTCTGAGTCAGAGTCGGTATGTATAGTTGATGTTCCGGCAGGCAGTGGCAAATCAGCAGCGGCACCGCAAAATCCCACAAGGCGGCGGCGAAGGCAGAGCCACACTTCCACTCCCGTGCCACCGACCGTGACTACATCCACGAACACATCCGAACATGAACAAGCTGTGCATCTCGCAGACATCGTCCACGATGGTTGTAATGCGGCAAGCCTCGGGGGCGACGTTGGCGGCGGTGGTAGAACTGACAGTGTGCCTGACGCCTTGTTTGCGGACCAGGCGAGCTCGAGCTCAGCAGTGCCAACTGCAGGCGGGGCTCCGGTTGCGGCTCCCGATTCTGTACTACTTCGATCGGTCGGAAGGCAACATGACCAGCAACCAGCGCCAGCTTCCCGGCCCCCAGTGCCAGAACGTGGCAAGGGAAACGGCAGAGGCAGCCGCCACGGGCGGTTGGGCGTCGGATTGTCCTCGGCGCTGAACGAGCGCACCACGTTTTTTGGACTGTTCATGTTGTGCTTCCGCGAAGACAAGTACTGCTACTGGGTGAAGTGCCCGTTTCATTCGTTCAAACGAGATGGGCGGCAGTATGTGTGGCCTGGCTTGCATTGTTACAACTTACAACTTACAACAGTTCGTTTATTTTTATGTGTTGTTGACTGTTGACTGTTGATTCCAAAATTTCCAAACGGCCAAACTTTGCAAACAAGCCACTAGCGTGGCTTTAATGCATGTTCGAACTTGTGTGTGATTGTACTATTGTAGCATGGTCAGCTGGGCTGTAAGCTGATGTGGATTCAACAAAAAATGTGGAGATGTGGGTGGGCCTGGGTATAGGCGTTGGTTTGAGCTCGATTCATGCAAATGGATGATGCTTCATGGTTGTGCGATGATGCTACGTACCGAGGTGCAATCGCACACTGTCGGTCAGAGGCCTCACCGAGGAGTCGGATGACCACAACCACGAGGTCGCAGTCCGGCTGTTAAAGCTTTGGTGCCACCAGGGAATGAGCTGAAACGTCCCATGTTCGTCCAACCTGCCCCGCCCATACTGCCCACACCGGGCCTTGCGGCCAGGCTCGCACTGTGGGGCAAGATCCGTCAGAAGAGCTTCGTAGTATGGAAGCGGCCCTCCATGAGCGATGCTTTGCACACCTGGCAAGCAAATGCAACTGACTGTGACTGTAGACTGTAAATGACCGCTTAAGTGACCAAAACTATCATTGTCTCAATTGCAGGTACAGTACATGCGAAAAAAAACGCAACAACTTGTCACTGCATTGACTCCACATCACAGTGATATCCATGCATTTGTTGATTTTGTGTTGCCTGTTGTGATGCAGCCTGTTGGGCTCAAGCCTAAATATTCGCAACTCAAGGCTAACAGTGTGCCAGTAGGGATTGATGGAACTGGCTTGGGCTGGCAGTGGCAATGACAGGGGGGCGGGAACTCCGGCAGGGGCCAGGGGCTGCCCGCCTTTTGAGAACACGATTGCAGCGCGCATCATCACCAGCAAATACACTTTCATGGTCTTGGTGGCCCTCAGACAGGGCTCGGTGTAAAACACCAGGGCGCTGCCAGGGGTGAGCGAAGGTGACTTCGATGCGCCAGGGGCTCCGCCGCCTTTCACCACAACCTGCAGAAACCGCAGTGGTTGCGACTTGTGATTCGTGTGACGGTGTGACTCGGTGTGACGCTGTCACATCAAAAAATCACTGTCTCTGTCTCACCAGTGGTTTAAAAAAATCACAAAACACCTGGGTCGGGACGGGATGGTCGGGAGACGGGAGCTGGGAAGGTTGGGTGGGGGTCCCGGTGTTGGGCAAGCAATAAGCAGCCGTGTTCACCAAGACGACAGGCCCAGACCCAGCTCAGCTCCGAGGAACCATGTGATCGACGTCAACCAATCAATCAATCAATCAATCAACCAACTACTAACGAATCACCATCATCTTCCATGTGCAACACACGCTCGAACGACTGAGAACCCCGCATGCTCCCAGCCATTCTGCAGCTTCTGAAAGAGCTCGAGCACAGTCATGGCCGAATCCTGTGGCGGCCGTGCGGCGCATTATCTCATTCTGGTTTCATTGTCCACGGGTCGGTTAGTTTGAGTCTGGTGCTGGCTGGCTTTGGAAAAAAATCATTCAATCAATAACATTTTTGTTTTACGGCTTGTGCCTGTCCGGTCAACACTGTCAACATCAATCCGGCTCCTCAACATTCTCTCGCACCACATAGACTTTGAAGGGGTTCGTCAGGACGTATTTCACACTCAAATGGTGAGCCTTGCCAGGCGCGGGCTGTTGATGATGGAAACAACCAAAGGCGCGGCGAGGCAAGTGAGTGAGGGAACCGGTAACGTCGCCGCTTTCCGTTATGGGCCCGGTGTTGTTGTCATGTGTAATTCGGTCAATTCAGTCATTCGGTCATTCAAGAATGACATACGACTTCCCACGCGCATGCTGCATGCATGATCATACATGCTGCATAACTATGACGCAATCACCGACAGCCCAATGTTGAGAGCCCGGCTGCGCTCTCTGTCAGCTGCAGTTCGCCCTCATCACACTGGAAGAGTACACCAGCCCGCATCAGCGCTGTCACCACGGCATCGTCAAAGATTCCGCGTGAAAGCGACCTTGATGAGCCTTCCACAGCTGCACGGTCGACCAGAGTTTTGAGCACAGCGCATGCTTCGTCATGGCGAGATGGGTGGATGTTTGTCATCGCAATGAGGGGAGACACCGCTATTGCTGGGGTCACTGTAAAAGACTGGAGGGAGTCCATGATGTCGCCCGCGTTGGAGTGGGAACCATCGAACCTTGAGAAGTTAAGTTGTGTTTGAAGTTTGAGGTTCCAATTGGATTCCAAATTCCATATTACACGCAAGAAGAAACGGCCGAAGACTCAAACTAAAATGATTGATTACCCCGGGGTTTTTGGCTTTGATGGAGTGACCGTGGAACGGCTTAAGGAAGCCAGAACTGAACTACATCACATCACAATCACAACACAACTATTAATTATATACCGACTCAACTCCAAGCGACCACTGCCAGATTGACTGGGCGCGCGCCTCGCCAGAATTGCCCACAACCAGATTGCCAGGAGCTGCGGCTGCCGATAGGTTTTGCCTTGGCTCTGGGTCCGTGCCAAGCCCGTCTCGAATTGCCAAATACAACAACGGCAACCGCAACAGCAACAGCAACAACCACAGCAGCAGCAGCAGCAACAACAACAACAACAAGGAGGCAACCAAGGTCAGCGTCGGCTAAACCTGTATCTCACCTCACCGAGTCGAGGTGCACTTGTTCATATAGCTTTATGACCACCTGGTCTCCAGTGGCAAGGGCGCTGCTTCCGACAGCTCTTTTGTAGCCCGCCGGATGGAAGTGAATCACCTGGGCCATTACGGCGGTCGCTTTGCACTTGACTTGTACTGGAAATGTGTGCTTAACTTGGGTCATGACAACCTGTCACAGCTACTGCCTGGACAAATGTTTGTCGATTAGAAAGAAGCCACAGGCCGGCCATGAGGGGCAACTGGCACAGGCCGTGAGGGCATTAGCACGTGCGTTTCATTTTTTCCCGTAAAATCCAAGGGTCTATACAAATCTAACACGGCTGCAGGGTAGCCAAGGCACTCTGAAAACCATCAACTCGTTTGGATCTGCTTGGGGCTCCACGGCCTGATGGTGTTGCTCTCTGTCGGAGTCACTGTCCACCAGGATCACTGCGTCAGAGTCAGCGCCGCCCGAAGTCCAAGCTTGAGGCTTATGAAGAGTGAGCTGCAGCCTTGGATGCGGATGAGTCAATGGGCGACTGAAACCGTGATACCAAAAGCAAACACACGTCAGTGTGACACGTCACACAACTTAACCAACAAACAACTCAACGGTTCGCCACGTGAGTACTGCTACTGGGGGCAAGGAGCTCTAGCGGATCCTGGTGAGATTGCCGATGGACCACTGCTCCACCAAAACTAGCCAGGTGCGGGCTCAACAAGCGACGGGGAAGACCGTAGAACTGGTGCAAATCGCACACCCCCTGAAGGTGCGCCAACATCAGATGCTGGAGACTCGCCGAATCCACATCCAGCGCTGTTGGCCTTGAGCGAGAGGGAGACAGAGAGACAGGGAGACAGGGAGAGAGAGAGAGAGAGACAGCGAGAGCGGGCAGGCCAGAATTGGGCCTCGGGACTTGGGACACTGACTGCTAGCTGCCATTGCCAACATACTAACAGCGCTTCAACTCACATCACAAAACCATGAGTAAAGAGGCGCCAGTTTGGTTTCTACAGTTGCAAGTTGCAAGTTGCAATAATCAGTGATGCACGGCACGGACCACGGATCCCGCAAATAAAACACAACTTGCCTATTCAGAACTGAACCGGGACACAACACAGGCTGGAACGAGGACCAGAACAGAATCGTCCCGTGTCACAGTAGTGTCACCGTCACCAGCCACCAGCTCAGCGACCCGATCAATCTTTGCCAGGTTACGTCCAATCGGAGCCGAACCAGAGTCTCCAGCTGACATTTTTGTGCGGCGGATGACATCACAAACAGCTCGGTTGGCGGAGAACTGCAAGTCCTGGGCGGAGCGGCTGAGCCGTCAGCTTTGGCAACCGCTGATACTGGGCCAGAGTAGTTGCCCCTTGACTTGATGTACCTTAATTATATATGTTCTTTGCAATGGACCCGGACCTTGCCCACAATCCAACGGGACTTGCGACTCTGCTGACTTTTGTCAGGCGGCCATGCCTGTGCGGTAGATCAAGTCCTCCCGTTCTGTCTCGGAAAGTGCACCATTCGGCCGCGCGTTTGGCCTCGTTGGGCATTGGGAATTGGGAACAGTTAAGCAAATTTGATGAAAAAAAACTGAAGTTGCGTGTGACGCGTGATTAAACAAATGCACGCCTGCACCTGCGGCCTGAGGCCTGAATCAGCCTGAGTCTGATAATTCAGTAACTTCAATTCAATTTTAGTTATTCATTGAAATTGATCACTGATCGCCAACCGCGCTTTCTGACTTCCAACATCATGACTTTGACTCATCGAGTAATGTGAGCGACCCACGGGGACCCACGCACAAACCAGTTGGCCGAGGCGCCCTGCTACGAGTTCACATATTTGCTGGTCACACTTGTTGGTCGACACCAAGTAGGACAACTCATCGATGGTCTGCAAGGTCTCCTTGCGGACGGGATGGCAGGCACTGAGTCTCTCGTCATGATATTAGCACGCATGGGCATGGACCGCATGGATCATGGATCGTGGAACTTTCCCAAAAACTCACAACCCGGACCGGACCCGGACCCGAACTCAAAGACCCACAGCTGCGACAGCCACATCAACCTCCTAAGTGCTATCAGGTCAAAGTATGTCACGTGCACTGTTGAAGGAGTGTCAGTATTGACAATCATGCCGCCTGCCTGGGGACTTGTGGCGAGGCAATTCTCCAGGTACCGAATCCGAAGGTTGGTGCTGATCAACGCTGTGGAGAAGTGCTTTTTCGCCACCTCTTTGACACGAGAGTGATCGCCTTCAATATGCTGTTCGCCTAGGCTAGGCGGCTTGAGAGTGAGGGCCGAGCAGCCATGCAGCTATTGTTACTTGTTGCACAAGTTGCATACTTAAGAGACTTACCATTACCGAAAACATAATTGGCTTCACATAGCCGTAGCAGCCTCAATTCCTCAATTTGTCCTCAATGACACTTAATTACACAGACCGTCTAACTGCAACTGCTGCTAAGCATGTAACCGTGCCTAGAATTTCTGCGTGGCTTGGCGTTTTGGCTGGCCAACAACCGAATTAACCCTGATTGAGTTTGCAGCAACTGGACTGGATGCAAAAAACATCACGGAGACCGTCACGGAGACGCGTGATCAGAATCAGAGTGGCGACAATGTGTCCTGTAAACGGCAAGTGGCTGCACTGAATCATCCGAAACCCGTGCAGGAAGGAAAAAAACCTCGGCTTAACTTGACTCGGCAGCCGACTTTGTCAACAACGCTCTGTCAGCCACCAGCCACTACCCGCCCATCTGATGCAACAATCAACGATGTGTGGCTTGCATGCGACATGGCATGAGACCAGTGGTCAGTGGTCAGGCCAAAATTGTACACAAGGAAGTCTTCAAGTATGTACGTCACTCCAATTCGCAGAAATGTGCTTCATTGTGACAGCCAAAGCCCAAGCGTCTCTTGCAGGTCGTCTGACGGCACGATGTCCAAAGCATCCAGGTCATCACAGCAATGCCCTCGGGCAAGAGCTTCAACAAGTGGACGGAATGATTTTTTTCCTGATGACATGGTGTCCCGGTGCTGCAGAAACAGCAAGTTGAGTGGGTGATCCCGGTCACCAGGAACCTCAGCAGCACGGAAGCATGAAGCAAGCGCTGGAAAGAAGTACGCCATTAATAGCCATGCAAGAGCAGTAAAACGGACACTCAGTGACTCAGCAGAACGAACTAAACAACCGACATACACGTATTGAACGGTTGAACTGATGCAAGTAATTCAATTGATATGAGAGACAATGATTTTTGATTACAATTGCAAAAGCTAGCCTTGCCACACTGTGGATGTGGATCAGTGGATCAGTGTATTTGATGAATCTGAATCTGAGGCTGAAAAACTGTCATCTGCCAGGAGTCTGCCATATGTCACACGATGTCACACACTAACTCACAGGGCCACATGGCCACACACAAAACTCATGCACATAAGCCAAATGCCGTTCGACAAACATGACGTCACGAATGGCGACACGTCGAGTTGCTGGCTCTTGTTGCCACAGCCGCAACGCGTCACCTGGGCGACGTGGTTTTGAGCTAGGCGGCAGGGATGGGGCATTGGGTGGGCAAAGGAATTTCCAGACTCAGTTGCGGACGAGCGCACTGTGAGGCAGCAGCAGGCTGCCAGTGGGCCAACCTGGCATCCAACACGGGTGCACAGTGGCACAGTAGTCACTGGTTTCTCCATGACCCTCATAGTGAAGCCACCAGCCGCAGCCGCCAACCCAGATTTTCTTTAAATCGACTCCAAACTTGCTTGGATGAGCGTTTGCGTGTTTGTATACATGCATTCAAGAGACATTGACGGTGACAGTTGACATTGTCAAGTTGACATGAGACAAAATTTGCTTTGGGCTCACTTTGGACTCTTGGAACTTGGACCATGCTCATCCGAAGCCTACTTGAATGAGCATCGGATGTGACATGCTACTCATCCCTAAGACGCCGATCCGATGTACCAAGACCGAAGGGTGGCCTCGACCCCTGAATTGTTGTTTGGTAACGGTAACATCATTGGAATCAAGCTGATCTCTCAGCCGAGCAACCCGGTGAGTTTCCATGGCAACTGGCCCCAATGAGCAAATTTGATCTCCAGATCGAAGCACGCCCGCGTGTAGCCAATCTCGTAGCAGTCCCAGAGCGTCTTTCTTTGGCACTGGTTGAGGCTGAGGCCTCCGTCAGCCATCAGAAGATCTGATGAGGAAATCGAGGTCCACTCGCGCAGTTTTCTCATCTGGTCACCGGAAGCAAGCTCCGGGGCACGTCTGCCCCGCAGAACACAGGTCTGCGACCTGGTATTCGTGGGCATGGGTCATGGGGGGTCATGGGGTCATGCCAATGGGATGGGACCCGAAGATGGGAACTTTCTGTCGGATGCAAGCAATGAAGCCAACCCCTCAGCGAGGCGGGGCCATTTGAAAAGCCAAGGCGCAAAGCACAACCATCCGGACTGCCGCGCCTCATGGCCGCAAAGCTCAATCGAATATAGTTAGCACAAAGACACAACTGGCTGAAGTTGAGACTGACCAGCCGGGCTTGAACAATCGACATTCAACTTATTCAACAACGGGAGTGAGAGCACCGCGCGCCAAGCCCGACCCGACCGTCGACCCAATCAGCACAATCCAAGGCTCAATTTGGCGTAGGAGCGGTGGACGTCTTGCTCATGACACGCGCAGCCGCCAACCCAGCTTGAAATGAAGGAGAATATGTGACCTCATACGGGCATGTGGGTCCTTCATTGTGACAATGACTTCCTCAATCATGCTTGGTTTTCAAGAACACAGGCAATCCTAATCCTGGCCCTGGTTCCTGGAATCCTGGCTCATGGTCCCAAACATCAAAATTCCCTACAACCTTGAACCTTGCGGACCTTACCTGATGCCTGTCAATGCTCGCACAAGAATCCCAAGAATAGGGCGACTCGGCAGAGCTAGGTTTCGCATTCTCACATTAGTGCCGGGCAACAAGCCAGTTCAAGGGCAAGCACCAAGCCCAAGCCCAAACACATCCAACAAAGCTTGGCACATTTCAAACAAGGTTGCGAGCCGAAGCGATGATCAATGGACCCAGTCCTTCCGGCGAGGATTCGATGGCGAGGATTCGTTTTTTTCAGCGCTGATTCGAGTTGACGAGGATTCGTGTAAAAAACGCTTGACGAGGATTCGGGTTGACGTGGATCCGTGTCAACCGACGTGGGTCAGCTGCGCATGCTCGTGGTATATTCGCTGAGTTTTGTTGCATGGCATGACTTTCCATTTCCATATCGCAGATGCCTCGGGCACATCTTCGCATGATATTCGCTTTATATACTGTTGCAGAATCCGCTGGAAACAGAGTTTGTTCAGACGATTAGTTGCGTGACATGTTTTGTCATTAGCACAAAGCGTAGGATGCCTTGGGCTCCTCCTACAGTCTCTATAGCCCGTAAGCAAAAATCAGGAAGCCGCTTGCTCCTAAATGTGCTTGATTGTACGCGAAAAGAAGGTAGTCGCTAGCTCCTGAAAGCTTGCACTTGCGCGCTTTGTGCCCACTTAATCAGTTTCAGACATTTGCATGTTTCACCCCGCTCAAAAAACAAATGGCATTCCTGTTTCCACTCCCAGGCCGCAGCGGTGACGCGCGAAGGAGATGAAAAGAACACTTGCTGCAAGGCGCAAGGCAAGGGCTGTCAGCTCCAAAAGGAGCGCAGGGCTCCTCCTTGTTCCAAAAAGGGGAGAGAGAGAGAGAGAGATGACGAGAAAGAAAAAGAAGAGAAAAAGAAGAGAAAGGGAAATATGAAGAGGAAGAGAAAGATAAAAACAACAAGAGAGCGGGAAAGAGAAAGAAGTGAAAAATGCGCAAGAGAAAGAGACAGAGAAAGATGAAGAAAGAAAGATAGAAAGAGAGAGAGAAAGACAAAAAGACAGAAAGAAAGAAAACATAATAAAAAAGAAAGAAAGAAAGAAAGACAGAAAGAAAGAAAGAAATAACGAAATAACGAAAAAATAAATAAAGAAAGAAATACCTAAACACATAAATAACGAAACAAAGAAGGAACATAAACAACGAAAGGAAGACATAAAGAAAGAAATAACTCAAGAAATAAAAAACACAATGATATAAAGAGATAAACCAATACAGAAAACAATGAAATAAATGAAGAAAGAAATGACGAAACAAATCAACAAAAAGAAAGACATGCATAAATAACTATAAATAAAGAAAGACAAACATAAATACCTAAAGAAAGAAAACATAAATAAATAAATCAAGACATGAATTTAGAAAGCAAGGAATAACAAGACAAAGAGAAAGAGAGAAGGAGAGAAGGAGAGAAAGAGGCAAAGAGAGAAAGATAAAGAGATAAAGATTGCAAGAGAGCAAGAGAGAAAGAGAAAGAACATGACAAATAAAAAGACAATGAGAAAGAGAGAAACAAAGACAAAGACAAAGTGAGATAAAGAGAGAAAGAGAGAGAGAGAGAGAGAGAGAGAGAGAGAGAGAGACAGAGAAGGGGAAAACAAGCCTGCTGCAAACTATCGTTCTTCTAGTTTTGAAACGTCTGCCAACCGGCTTCGCCGGCTTCACGGGTGTACAAACTGTTCCCTTTCTTTTACTTTTGTCTTTGGTTGATGTTTGGTACTTGGACCAAGCCCTGGGACCCTCCCATTTCCCCAGCATTGCCCTGAGATTGCTTGCGGTGTCTCTCCTGTTTTTGTTCCTTCGCTTGATGTTGATTTTCTTTGTGCCTTTGCAGGCGTCACCTGGCCAACATGTCGCAGTTATGTTCAAAACACTTTTCATCACCTTTGCTTTCCCTTTTCTCATGGGAACTTTGTTATCTTCATTGCGTTTGCCTTCTTTGGGTTTGGTGGCGTGGAAATTTATGAAAACATGATGAACCAAAAAAAATGGGTTGCTGGCTTTCAATTGGTCCATTGGCCAGGGTGGATGGTGCTGGAATTATGCCAGATAGTATGAACATATTTTTTGCAGGCGTCCCACTTAAAACATGATATGGGTCAACTTGTTTTTGCAAATTTTGATCAACGATGCGTTGGATCAAAATTGATCACAAATGAATTGCTGGGAAGCACGTGGAATTGAGAGCGAACCCCAAACATGGAACGCTAACTAGTTTTCCCTGTGTGGTTGCGAGTTCTAGGGCAAATCATGTTGGGCCATCTAAAACCCCTCGAAAAGAGGGTGTCAACCCCTCGAAAAGAGGGTGTCACCCACGAGTAACCGCGACTCCTTGGGAAGAGGGTGTCACTCTTGGCCCAAAACCCCTTGAGAAAAGGGTGCCATCCATGATAATTATTTCGTCGAAATACTTTAACACATAAAAACATGTAGTCACCAATTTGTCTGACACAAGTTTGGGCTGCAAAATGTTGAGACCACAGAAAGTTGTAGTCCAAATATGTTCCTTAATTGTATTGCATTTGTCAAAAGATGTTCAACTATCCCAAATTGTAATTACCAACTTATTTGTCAAGCATTTGGCCTGCAAATGCTTGACGCCGCCGCACATGTGTAGTCCAAATATGTTCCTTAAATAACAAGTTGCTGTCAATTCTTTGGCCCGCAAATGTTTGAGGCCACAAGAGGCTATAACCCCGGATTGTCCCTTTCTCTATTTTTGAATGTGTTGGCCCACAAAAATGTGTAGTTACCAATCCCTTTTGTCATACATTTGGCCTGCAACATGTTGAGGTCACAGCGCATTGTGGTCCAGAGATGTTCCTTACCCGTACTTTGGACATATGTTGGCCCATAGACATGTAGTCACATGTTTTGTCAAGTTTTTGGCCTGCTAACTTTTGAGGCCACAGGAAGTTGCAGTCCAACAAATGCTCAATGTCAAGCATTTGGCCTGCAAATGTTCGAGGCCGCCGTAAATTTGTAGTCCAAATATCGTCCTTAATTCAACAATTGCAGTCACCAATTTGTTTGTCAAAGCTTTGGCCTGCATATGTTTGAGGCCGCAAGAGACTGTAACTCCGTTTTGTTTTTGGAATTTGCTGGCACATAAAATTGTGTAGTTTCCAATTTCTTGTGTCATACATTTGGCCTGCAACATGTTGAGGTCACAGCGCATTGTAGTCCGGAGATGTTCCTTAACTATACTTTCAACATATGTAGGCACATAAACATGCAGTTACATGTTCTGTCACATATTTGGCCTGCAAACCCTTTGAGGCCACAGGAAGTTGTAGTCCAACTATGTTCCCAATTGAACGGTCAAATCCTTGGCTTTGAAATGTTTGAGGCCACAAGAAACTGTAACCCAGGAATGTCCCTTTCTTTTCTTAAATTTGTTGGCCCATGAAATTGTGTAGTCACCAATGTCCTTTGTCATACATTTGGTCTGCAAAATGTTGAGGCCACAGGAAACTGTAGTCCAGAGATGTTCCTTAACTATACCTTCAACATATGCTGGCCCATACACATGTAGTCACATGGTTTGTCAAATAGTTGGCCTGCAAACGCATCCCAGAAATTCCCTTCTGTCAAATATGTGGCCTTCAACAGGTTGAGCCCACAGGAAATTGTAATCCAGGGATGTCCCTAAATTATATTTCCCATACATGTTAAATTGATGTTAAATTTTAACATCAATTTAACAACATTTAACATCAATTGTCATTTACTTTTAAAGGTAATTGGATGTTAAATGATGTTAAATGGATGTTAAAATTTAACAACTATTTAACAATCATATTCCCGGGTGATGCCCCTAACCGTTTTACTTTTTTGTGTGGGTGGCCCCATAATGTTGCAGGACACATAGTTGAACAAAAACACAATGGTGGCTACATGTGTGTTAATTGAGAATTGTGGACTACAACTTCCTGTGGCCTCAAAAGTTTGCAGGCCAAATATGTGACAGAACATGTAACTGCATGTTTATAGGCCTACATATTTCGAAAGTACGGTTAAGGAACATCTCCGGACCACAATGTCCAGTGACCTCAACATGTTGCAGGCCAAATGTATGACAAAAGGGATTGGTAACTACACATGTTTGCGGGCCAACAAATTAGAGAAAGGGACAATCCGGGGTTATAGCCTCTTGTGGCCTCAAACATTTGCGGGCCAAAGATTTGACAGACAAATTGGTGACTGCAACTTGCTATTTAAGGAACATATTTGGACTACACATTTACGGCAGCCTCAAACATTTGCAGGCCAAATGCTTGACATTGAGCATTTGTTGGACTGCAACTGTGGCCTCAAAAGTTAGCAGGCCAACAACTTGACAAAACATGTGACTACATGTTTATGGGCCAACATATGTTGAAAGTATAGTTAAGCAACATTTCCGGACTACAATGCGCTGTGACCTCAACATGTTGCAGGCCAAATGTATGACAAAAGGGATTGGTGACTACACATTTTTGTGGGCCAACAAATTCAAAAATAGAGAAAGGGACAATCCGGGGTTATAGCCTCTTGTGGCCTCAAACATTTGCGGGCCAAATAATTGACAGCAACTTGTTATTTAAGGAACATATTTGGACTACACATGTGCGGCGGCCTCAAGCATTTGCAGGCCAAATGCTTGACAAATAAGTTGGTAATTACAATTTGGGATAGTTGAACATCTTTTGACAAATGCAATACAATTAAGGAACATATTTGGACTACAACTTTCTGTGGTCTCAACATTTTGCAGCCCAATCTTTTGTCAGACAAATTGGTGACTACATGTCTTTATGTGTTAAAGTATTTCGACGAAATAATTATCATGGATGGCACCCTTTTCTCAAGGGGTGTTGGGCCAAGAGTGACACCCTCTTCCCAAGGAGTCGCGGTTACAGTTGCCGTAGGTGACACCCTCTTTTCGAGGGGTTGACACCCTCTTTTCGAGGGGTTTTGATTTCAATTAAGATGGCTCAACATGATTTTCCCTAGAACTCGCAACCACACAGGGAAAACTAGTTAGCGTTCCATTTTTGGGTTCGCTCTCAATTCCACGTGCTTCCCAGCAATTCATGTTTGATCAATTTTGATCCAACGCATCGTTGATCAAATTTTGCAAAAAACAATTTGACCCATATCATGTTTTAAGTGGGACGCCTGCAAAAAATATGTTCATACTATCTGGCATAATTCCATCACCATCCACCCTGGCCAAGGGACCAATTGAAAGCCAGCAGCCCTTTTTTTCTGGTTCATCATGTTTTCGTAAATTTCCACGCCACCAAACCCAAAGAAGGCAAACGCAATGAAGATAACAAAGTTCCCATGAGAAAAGGGAAAGCAAAGGTGATGAACAGTGTTTTGAACATAACTAGAACATGTTGGCCAGGTGACGCCTGCAAAGGCACAAAGAAAATCAACATCAAGCGAAGGAACAAAAACAGGAGAGACACCGCAAGCAATCTCAGGGCAATGCTGGGGAAATGGGAGGGTCCCAGGGCTTGGTCCAAGTACCAAACATCAACCAACGACAAAAGTAAAAGAAAGGGAACAGTTTGTACACCCGTGAAGCCGGCGAAGCCGGTTGGCAGACGTTTCAAAACTATAAGAACGATAGTTTGCAGCAGGCTTGTTTTCCCCTTCTCTGTTTCTCTCTCTCTCTCTCTCTATTTATCTTTATCTTTCTCTCGTTTTCTCTTTATCTTCGTCTTTGTATCTCTCTTTCTCTTTGTCTTGGTATTTCTCTCGTTCTCTGTGTCTTCCGTTCTTTCTTTCTTTATTGTATTTATTCATGTCTTTATTCAAACATTTCTTGTTTATTCATTCATTTCTTTACTCATTGATTGTGTCTTTCTTTCTTTATTGATTTATTTATTCCTTGCTATGTCTTTCTTTCTGTAAATGATTATGTATTTATCTTTCCCTTTCTTTATTTTTCTTTCTTTCTTTATTTCTGTCTGTCTGTCTGTCTGTTTGTCTGTCTGTCGTTCGCCATTTGCTTTCGTTATGTCATTAGTTCTTTATTTGTTTCTTTCTTTACTTCTGTCTTTCTTTCTTTCTGTCTGTCTGTCTGTTTGTCTGTCTGTCGTTCTCCTTGTTCCTTCGTTATGTCATTAGTTCTTTATTTCTTTCATTTACTTCTTTCTTTCTTTCTGTCTTTCTGTCTTTCTTTCTTTCTTTCTTTCATTATTTCTTTCTTTCCTTCTTTCTTTATTTCCTTCTTTCTGTCTTTCTTTCTTTCTGTCTTTGTTGCTTTGCTTTCTTTCTTTATGTCTGTCTTTCTTTCTTTCCGTCTTTATGTCTTTCTTTCTGTCTTTCTTTCTTTTCTTTTATTTTCTTTCTTTCTCTCTTTCTCTCTTTGTCTCCTTCTCTTTTTCTCTTTTTTCTCTGTCTTTTGTTCTTTATCTTTCTTTTTCTCGCTACCTTTCTTTTTGTCTTGCTCGTGTTCTTTCTCTTCCTCTTCCGCTGTTCTTCTGTATTATTCTCTTCGTTCTCTTTCTCTTTCTCTTTCTCTCTCCTTTTAGGAACACAAGGAGGAGCTCTGCGCTCCTTTCCTTTTCATCTCCTTCGCACTTCACGGCTGCGGCCTAAGTGGACAGCAAACCGACGCAACAAGCCGTGATTCCGGCTGTCAGAAGTCAAAACTTTCTGCCGCGTCTAGCGCATAAACTTGTCCACCCTGTGGCACCTAATGTGAGAAAGGATTAGGAAAATATATGGAGGTAAGATGGATACTCTACTGACGTTAGGATGCACAACTTCTTGAGAGCCTGAAAGAGAAAGAGAAAGCGAGACCGCCTAAAATAGCCCAACCTCTTTTTCCTGGCGGGCTCGTGGCAAAAGCAAACAAAAAAGAAGAGGAGGCAGCTCCGTAAGTTCCACTTTTGCAGCAGGATTGACCGGGCGCAGGACTGCGCAGCTCGCTCGCGATAGACAAAGTGCGCCTGCATCACCGCAGCTCCTTTCATGGTCCATGTGCTCACAAACTCAGCCTTCTTTTCAAAACGAATCAGTTACAGGATGCTCACAGCCAATTGGTCAAGAGCACGCACGTGCTAATGTAAAATAATACTGATGTTGCTCATTCCAAAATTGTCAAATTTAACTCATCACGCATTCCCTTCGCAGGCCCAAGGAAGCTTAAGCTCCTGTTTTTTGTTTGCAGTTTGACCCGCCGAATCAGTGTCAACCCAACAAGGGCTCATCGAAGCCCTGTCACGTGACGAGGATTCGTCGAATCAGTGTCAACTTGGATCCTTGCCATCTTGGCGTGGATTCGACGAATCCGTGCTGAAACCGGCGCTTATTCGAAGGTTTCAGCGCTTGCTCGAGTGGATCAGCGCTGATCCGACACAAAAACCCTACTTTTCCTTGTCAAACCAGCGCTGATTCGCGAATCAGTGCTGAAACCAGCGCTTAAAGAAGGACTGGGGAGTAGGCCAAGGCGCCTACTGCAAGGACAACTCGGGCGTACTGCCAGTCCCTGAGTTGCAGCAGGGCTAGCCCGGTTTCTGCCCTGGTGTCAGTGACCGGTGACCTATGGTGGCCTGCTTCTCACCGCCGCTCTACCGGCTCTACCGGGCAATCCGCAAGCAAGGCGCAGAATCCGCGTATTGTTATCCGCTAATCATTTAATCGTGGGGTGAGTCATTGGAGTAGGTTTTGAACTTCGAACAAGCTACAGTATAGTCCCGCGCCGTCTATGATTCTATGTATTTCGATTTTCCCTAAAAGTTGAAAACTTGAAAATTGAAAAGGGGGTTTATCTGACAAGCTGGCAGCACGGAATGCCTGCCAAGGCTCAAATCAGAGGTCACGGCCTCTGTGATGCCGCGGATGATGGCCTCTGACCGCTTCAGCTCGATCTGATCGTCCACGTGCGCGCCGCCCACGTTCGGCCTGGGAGACGCAGCGCCGGAATTCATGAAGCTGAAGCTGGATTGAAGAATGGAAAAAAAAACGTTTGTCAATTCCCGATTCGATGGTTGGTGTCGTGTCAGAAAAGCCGAACAGCCCCCGTGTACAAAGGACTTGGGGATGAACTGATGAACTCGGATGAACCGTGATGAACCCTTCATAGCCGAGTGGAGGGGCAACAGTGGTAACCGTAGTTTTGGTGTGTTTTGTTTTGTGTAGCAGGTTTATGCCAATCTACCGACAAATGCCCGCCCTCAAAGCCTCAAACAAACATGATATCTGTCATCACCCATCACCCATCAGAATAATGTTCTCAAGTCCCAGTCCCACACGAGTCACCAGTCTCCATGCAGTGATTCCAAAGCGCCCTCAAATCCCAACGAACTCACAGGCAGCCACTTTTTGCACGCGACTACTCGCTGGTGGCCATGCATGGCCGTGAACGCCGTGGCTGGCTCGCCGCTTTGCCCTCGCCTCGAAAGCCTCCATCCGATCCATCCCTAGGGTCCCTAAGGGTCCCGATTTGTTTTTGGGCCGACTCCAACTCCAAGCTCCAAGCCTTCAAGTTTTCAAAGGTGCCTGAGGGGCTGGGGTGCTCCATTGCGTGCATTAAAGTCATGACCCTAAGGGACTTAGGGATTGAACTTCCATTGAACACTTGAATTGATCTTGCATTGCACAGGCCAGAGGCCAGGGTCAAGAGGCCCAGTCGTAGCGATTCCGGGGCCTAATCTAATGTGGGCCATGGAAAATCATGGCTGGCTTGAAGTGCCAGCGATTTTGCGGCTGCGGTTGCGGCCCGGCTCTCTATCTACGATGGGCTTTTGTGGATTCTGAGCGAGAGGCAAACCTAAGAAGCTCACTTTGACTTTGAATTTGAATGGGAGGTAATCGGTCCGGTCCTAATCGGTTTGGGGTATCATTATATCAATTGTATCGTTCCGATCCGATCCTGAACGATTGAAACTTAATGTCTTTTTGGGGCGCACCAAAGGGTTTAGCCTCTCACTCATCGCCCCCTATATTTTGTTTGTAGCAATCTTTTGGTACTGAAGTGCTGAGTGGCTGATTGCTCAAAAGCCCAAACCGGACCGCTATCTACTGCGCATCTGGCGCTTCGCCATCACGAAGCCGACCTATGTGCTCCCTCAGCTCCTCGACCGTCGCGCGCTCGTCCACCACCATCCCTCAGGTTGAAACAATGGCGGCAGGCAGTCAGGGTGAAAGCTTTTCATCAGTTAGTCGAATTAGTATCATGTCCCCAGGGCTTGTCGGGGCATACCCTAGGCGTGCGTGATGTGCGAATCACTGAAACAACATACTCACTGACTCACTCATGCTATATATTCAAAAAGAAATTTGGTGAGCTTTACAGCTTTAAGAGGCTTGAAGCTTCATCCATCGGGGCGAGAATTTAATGTTGAGAGTTCAGTTGAGAATTGAGAGAGTTCAGGAAGTTGAGAATCTCGAGAAAGAAATTATGTTTGTTTTTGTTTATGAACCAATGTCGACCAGAGTGGTATGAGTGTGTCGGCCAAGCTTCGAAGGGCTTCTGCCAGGTTTGAAGCCTGATCGATGCTGATGCCCTCATCCATGGGCTCCATCAGCACGACGTCGCCGTCCGACTCCTCCAGCTCGACCGACTCCCACTCATCCGGGTCCGCGTCCTCGACCATCGCCCCAGCCTCCATTGCCGCACAAACACAAGTAAAACGGAAATACGGTATATGTTAAAACAAATCAACAGGACCGGACCGGACCAGACCCCAAAAGAAAATCAAAAAAATGCAAAATTGATTGGGCTGGAGCCTTCGCCTTGGCCCTCGCCGCGATGCGCGCAAGCTTTGCCGCTTGCGCTTGCGCAAAGGCCTCCGAGGGCGGTTTGCGTCCGCCTCCGCCGCCTCCGCCGCCTCCGCCTCCGCCTTTGCCTTTGCAGAAGGCGCTTGCCGTGGCCACCACGGTGACCGTGGCGGCCGGGAACCCCTTGCGAGGGGGCACAGGCACGGGGCGTGCCTTTGGCGGGAACGGGGGAAACGGGGGGGACTGGGGCCTGGTGCAGGGCCTGGCCTTCTTTGCGGGCCGCTGCACCAGCTCCTCTGCTGCTTTCTTGGCGGGCTTGGCCGTCTCGGCCTGGGTGACCTGGGTGGGCGGCTCATCAACTTTGGCCTCTGCTGCTGCTGCTGCTGATGCTACGGCTTTTGCCTGGGCATGCTGGGGCTTCTGGGCCTGGGCCGCGGCCTGGGTGACCTGGGTGGGCTGCTCATCAACTTTGGCGTTGGGCTCTTGATCCTGAGCCGGAGCCTCTGCCTTTGCTGATGCTGCGGCTTTTGCCTGGGCATGCTGCTTCTTGGGCTCTGCGGCTTTCTTCTTCTGGGTGGGCTCCGGCTGCTCAACCTCTGCTTTTGCCTTGTGGACGGCCGGGGCGGCGGCAGCCTGAGCAGGCTTATTGGGCTCTGCCACTGCTGGTGCTTTCTTCTTCTGGTTCTGGGTGGGCTCCGACTCCGGCTGCTCATCAACTGGGACAGCCGGGGCGGCCGGGGTGGCCGGGGCAGGCTTCTTGGGCTCTGCTGCTGCTGCTTTCTTCTGGGTGGGCTCCTCTGCTGGGACGGCCGGGGCGGCCGGGGTGGCGGGGCAGGCTTCTTGGGCTCTGCTGCTGCTTTCTTCTGGGTGGGCTCCTCTGCTGGGACGGCCGGGGCGGCCGGGGTGGCCGGGGCAGGCTTCTTGGGCTCTGCTGCTGTTTTCTTCTTCTGGGTGGGCTCCGGCTGCTCATCAACCTCTGCTGGGACGGCCGGGGCGGCCGGGGTGGCCGGGGCAGCCTGAGCAGGCTTCTTGGGCTCTGCTCCAGCTGCTGCTTTCTTCTTCTGGGTGGGCTCCAGCTGCTCATCAACCTCTGCTGGGACGGCCGGGGCGGCTGGGGCAGCCTGAGCAGGCTTCTTGGGCTCTGCAGCTGCTGCTTTCTTCTTCTGGGTGGGCGCCAGCTGCTCATCAACCTTTGCTGGGACGGCCGGGGCGGCCGGGGCAGCCTGAGCAGGCTTATTGGGCTGTGCTGCTGTTGCTGCTGTTGCTGCGGCTTTCTTCTGGGCCTGGGTGGGCTCCGGCTGCTCCTCCTCTGCCAGAAATGGGGCTTTTGGCTTGAGGACGGCCGGGGCGGCCGGGGCAGCCTGAGCAGGCTTGTTGGGCTTTGCCTTCTTCTGCGCTTGGATCTTCTTCTGGACCTGAGCCTGGGTGACCTGGGTGGGCTGCTCATCCTGGGGCTGCTCTGCTGCTGCTGCGGGCTGCTTGTTCGCGGCATGTTTTGCCTTCTGCTGGGCTTGGGTGACTTGGGCCTCAGCCCTGGCCTGGGCGCTGCCGCTTCCGCTGCCGCATGTTGCTGTTGCGTGAGCGTGCGCGGATGCGGCACCGTCGCCGCAGCCATCGCAATCCACAGCCACTCTTGCGGCTGAGGCCGAGGCTGCAGCATCCTCCTGTGGCAGTGGCAGGTGGAACAATGATTGTGATGAGAAAGGTGCTCTAAATGTGATTCTAAATTGAAGACTTTGGCAATTAAGAGCACAACTCAGCACAACTCAACAAATACAAATGACAAATCGACAAATCAGAATCAGAATGAAACAATATGCAGATCGACTATGTTTTTGACGGCCACATTTCTGAGGATTCTGAGAGAAATTCTGAGGTGGAGAAAACCCTACATCTGACTCTGACGAATACCCGCGTCTTCCAGATTCCAACATGTGCAAAATTATTGATGTTTTGTCAAAAACTATGTTTTGACCGAACGGACCAAACGGCGATTATTTCGCCTGCCGGCAGTTTTCAGTGTTTGAGCAGCCGGCGAAAATTATTGGAAACTTAAACAAACGGCGTTAATTTTACAGTCGCGAGTCGGAAGGTCCGGGTATGTATTTGTCATTTACTTACAAAATATGTATTTTATTTGTGTTACCCAGACTCGGACCGACCAACCTCCTTCGGCCCGGCCTCCGCAAGCTCCGTCGGGGTGTAGTCGTGATCCTCCTCCCCACCAGCCTCGGAGCTCGCCGACATGCCTCGGCTCGGTCATACAGAGTCAGGGCGCAGTGCAGTCTTGAACTGTCCTATGACCCTATATACCTAGACTCCAGACTCCAGGACTCAAAACTTGCATTTTTGCTGCCTGTTGCTGAAAAAGCAATATGTTGTGTCGTTCGCTCCTTTTCCATCAAAAGTGTTGCTTCAAAATCTTGCCAGAGCGTGATTCGTGATCGGCAAATGTCGCTTTTTGGTCGGGGAATGTGACTGTGTTACTGTGTTTAATAAATTTTAAACAAAGAAACACAGTGTAACACAAATATAGTTTTGAAAACCGTGAAAACCGGTAACCCGGTACACCGCGTCACCGTCACGAGTCACCACACCACCCTTGAAAAAACAAACCGTGCAACCAAAGCTGCACTCCGACTCCTGCGCCGGCTCCGCCGCCGGCTCCACGCCCAGAGCCTTCACCACATCCCCCAGAAGCCCGCCGATCTCCTGCAGCATGGCCATCACCAGCTGCAGCCGCGCCGCTGCTATCACCCTCCTGTCACGCTGTGGGTGGGCAGGTGGGAAGTGGGGTGTTGTATGATTGATGTCATACTATGATGTATGAAAAATTAAGCAAAAATACATAAAGGCCAAAATACTTGCTTTGTTCGAGCGCGACAACTGACCGGCTAACGGCTGATGCCACACGACCGCGAGACCGAAAGGCTCCTGCCCCTGCTGCACCCTGTTGACCGATCCATGGCTCGCACCGCCGAATCGCTGGCCAAAATGGGCTGAATGAAGGAAGAACTGAAACACTCCAAGAAGTAAATGACTGCAATTTTGAAGCTCATGCAGCACTCATGCAGCATGTAACATCATGTCGTGTCATCATGCATGCCGATCATCATGCATGCCCTTGAGCCAAGCCTAGCAAACACTGAGTTTTCATTCATGATGCCCCCAGTCAGCCCATGCCTGCCAATCCATGATAATCCATGCTCGAGTCCGGGGAGGGGCCAAAAACACGCATTGGTTGAAGGTTGAACGGTTGTTGAGTCCAGGAAAGGTATGAAAAGCAAGAGGTTTGATTGATTTTGGGGCTTGGCTTAAACCAACCACACCCCCTTCCTTCATGGAAGCCTTCCATCAATCATTAATCCCCGAACACCTCAACTCGCCTGATTAAACATCGAAAGAAAAGAAGTAGTTTGTTTACATCCCTCCAACCCTCTTTCAATCATGTTAAATTTCCCGGCCGATTGATTGGGAATTAAATTGAATGCGGGCCATGATGTTTAACTTCCTGGCGAAAATGCCTTTGGACTTTCATTGTTCTGTCGGATGCCACATTGTGGCGCGACTGAGCGTGATTTGACGTGACTATCAATCACATGTAGCCAAATTGCAAAATTTAACATTCATTTAAAGGGCCAACGCCCCGCCCCGCCCCACTGCACACCATCTATTACCATGATTGGTGTCATTGTGGTGTGATTTTGAGTTGGCCCTGTCTTCTCACAGGGATATCCAAAGTGAAAAAATCATTGGATTCTTTCAAACTTCAAACTGTCAAAACTGTCCAATCGAACTGGTTTTATGTGTTTCCGCCGTGCCGGGGCGTACCTACCGCGCCCAAACCTGAAACCGTTGACGGTTCGTGCTTCCACCCCCGCACCCCAGCCGCAAGCTATTGCAGCCATGCGGCTGACCGGGATCGGCACCGCCGCTGTCGCCAGCAGCAGCAGCAGCAGCATCAGCAGCTGGGGCCACGCTGAAACTCAGATGGAGTCGGGCCAGACAGTGGTCGGGATTGGGCGGGGGCCACTGCGGGGGCCACAAGCCATAACCCCGTGTCCGGAACCAACTGACTGAAGTGACTGAAGTGACTGAAGACTGAAGTCGACTTGACTGAAGTTGACTGAAGCCACAAATCCTTACACTGCCACTCGTATCTCAGGCCAGGAAATGAAAATGAAATGGGTATTGAATCAACAGTATGAAATCTGAGTTGTTCCTGGGACCCTGAGCCCTGAGCCTGTCAGTCCAAACCCTGAGTTTGATATTTAACTTGGTCACTTTCGCCGTCGCCAAATGCTTCATTATGATGCTGATGCTGGTGAGACATGAGATATGACAATCTGTTGTGCTGTGTGTGACAACTGTGTGTGTGTGTCAATTGTTTTTCCGGTTAAAAGCTATCGGTTTGCAGTTTTGCAGATGACATTTCCGAGTTCAACCGTTCGAAGATCGAATTTCCAGTTCCACCTACGCAACCAAAGTGAATCAAGAGACAAGCGCCGCAAACACTATTGCCATTGCCAAGGTGCGGGTTCATGAAGCGCCTTGGGTCCCAATGGCGTCGGAGAATGTGCGCAACCGGCAGAAGGTACTGCCTTGGCATGGCGTCCGTTCGCCCCCAAATGCCAAGCGCTTCCAGCCCAGCCCACCGTTTCCAGCGTCGAATCGGGTCTGGAATCCTGGAAATCTGGAAACAGCAAAAGGGATAGTAGTAGCCAGACCCCGACCGTCCCCGACCATCTTGAATTCCATCTGAACTTGAACTTCATCCGAGGTCCCTAGATCCCTGGTCGCCCCTGGGCCCCTGAGTCCCTGATTCCCAATTCCCACAGCCAAGTTGGCCAAGCAACAGGAATTCCATGACGCTGTTCCATCGCCAGTGCAGCAGTGAAGGAAACGATGTCGAAAAACACTCTGCATACATCCTCGGTTGGATTGGCGAACCGGCGCATCTCTGAATCTACTGAATCTCTACTCTACAGTCTCGTCTTCACAACCAGCATTGACCAACAACATGAACATTCAGTTACAGTTACATGCAACCGAATAAGTGTGGCGAAGCGTGTGAAAGCGGGTGTGGTAGGCAGTGGTAGGAGCAGGAACAACAAATCAACAAACCTCTTGCTCCTCTCAGCTGCCAAGCATCGTGCCCGCCAGGCAACTTCTCCGAAACCTAATGCGAAGCCTCGGCTGGCAGCCGGCTGTTGATGGGGTGTTGGGCTGAGGAGGGATTGATAGTCGACCAAGGGGCCACTTGTTGACCACGAGGGGTTCCAGGCATTTCAGGAAGCCTCTGTACCACTTCTCAAACCGCGGCAAAATGGACATGATATCCTGGGCCGCATTGTGGCAAATATGTTTTACCTGAGTCTGAGGGACAGGGCGGCTGATGCTAACTCGCTGAGAAATCAGGTAAAGGAAGGAACTTCGGAAAATGACTGGCGATGTGTAAGTCAAGGGTCCCCAGGCACCATTATTGCAAAAGGCAGGAGCCGGGGCCAGGTTTCTTGTTGAGGATCCCATGGAAGGAGCGGCGCAAGGTGCTGCATTTGCTCCACCTCCGCTGCTGCCACCACCTCAGCCTGGGCTGCCAGCGCCGCAGCTGTTCCTGCCAGCACCTGCAACAACAGTAGCTAACAGTGGCTGGTTCAAGTCCAAGTGCAAAGTCCTGGCTTAGAATGTTAGAACACTAGTAGGGGGCACACGGCACACGACCAGACGGTCAACAGTCAATCGAATCCAATGAGATTCTCATGTGTGTCCAACTTTCCAACCAACCAAAATAACCAAAATGTGCAATAACATGCAATCCACCCACGGCCCACTGGCCACGACCCGCACCTCAACAACCCTCCAACAACTTGCCGCACTGTGGCATAGCGAAGGGAACCCCATCCAGTAGTGGTGACCTTCACTTTCATCTTAGATCAGAGGCCTACGTCTATAACTGCTGAACTTTGACCTTCTCTTCTGTTCTGAACTTCTGAACTTGAACCATGACGTGTTTCGCCTTAACTGGTCAATCACCCGCCTCACCGCGGGCCAAGCATGTGCTCTCGCAGAACACCCCTTCTGTCAGCGCAGCGAAGTCCACACCGCTTGCCTCGGAAATCAGGAACAATAAAACTAACGTGCGAGCTGGGAACTGGAACAGCACTAGCTGATCACACGATCACCCTCAGCCCTGGCCCCCTGTTCTCTCCATCTACCTACACATCCCCTCCAGCCGCTGGTCAACTTGCTACCTGAACTGTTACTCCAGCCAGCTCTCAACCAAGGCAACGCAGCAATCCAACATCAGTCAGCGCCAAAATTAGTCGAAAAATGTATTACGGTGTATTCATTGCGACGTTAGTCCCGGATCGCTGTTCAATATGTTTCTCAGGATTTCTCAGGTTGTATTTTTTTTGGGCCGGCATCGCTTTTGGACACCCGTCCGACCCGGGTATCGTTGTTCGAGAGTTGAGAGGCACCAAAAGAACACATGCACATGAAATCTCACTGGGAATTCGAGTCCGAGTCCAAGTTGCAGCGGGGATCCTGGACTCAGTGCCAAAGTCTGATAAGAATGAAATAACCCGTAGGGAAGCGACCTTCAATGAGTCAGACCCAACTTGTAGGCGAAGTTGATGAAGAAGCGCCCCGAGTTTGAACGGAAGGCTCGTGCATCCGGATCCCAGGCCGCATGGCCTTAAAAAGCACAGGGATGGTGAGGTGGTGGCCAGTGGCGGGTGAAAGTGATGGGGCCGAAAATTCAATACAAGGGTGTCAAGGACCAAGGCGGCCAAGGGCCAAGGGCAAATGCGGCAAAGGAAGCGCTTCTCACCTCACCCCATCCCGAAGATGCTTACTCAACTGATGAACCAATGTATCCGTGATCCACAGCAGAGTCAATGAATCGCTGGAACAACGAATCAAACCACGGATCCGGGAATCTATGCGCCGCGCAGCGAACCAATGCATCGAGCGAACAAATATAGACAAGAACATATATTATCTCATAACTTAACTTAACATAACGTCCTAACTCATAACACCATGAACTCGAGTCCATGAGTCCATGAGTCCATGAGTCCAGGAGTCCAGGAGTCCAGGAGTGCAGGAATACCCAATGAGCCAATAAGTCCGGTCCAAACCCATGAGCCAAGGAAACAAGGAGTCAAGGAACCTAATTGCCTCAAATTTGCCAATGAACCTATCAATAGCATCCAAGAAAATCAAACGGGACGCGTCCCATTAAGAGTCAAGAGAAATGCTAACTCAACACACATTGACCCCAAAACTCCAGAACTAGCCTCTGCTGGGCTGCTGGGCTGTTCAAAATGGAGGGTTGGCTGAGTTGGCTGGCTGGCCAATCTAAATCCATAGCCCATGAGAAAACCGGGAACCAGGGAAAGGAACTTTGAGAGGGTGCCCAGTGCCGGGTGACGTCTCCCAACGCTCACACTCACGACCACTCAAAGACTCAAAACGCCCCTTTCTGGAAAGAACCCCACCACACCACACACCACAATGCTCACAGAAAGCGACCCTTTCTCTTCCGTTTAAACCAACCCCAAAAAAGGCGATAACCAGGAATAGCGAATGACACACCCACCAGCCACTAAACCAACCATGGCACTGCACTGCACTGAGGTGCAGTCAAACTCGATTTTGGGAGGAACGGATTGGCCGGACTCCGGGCTAGACTTGACTTGACTGGAGATTGGATGTCCGGCATGTCAGGGCAGCGCGACCCTAGACAACAACCTCGAACAATGACCGTGAACTGTCACGCCGCCCGCCGGCCAATTCCCCACCTAAGCTGATGACGTGCACCGCCAGCAGTCAACGCAGTCGGCGACCGACTCCAGGAGCGCCGAGCCCAGCATGGCCTCATTGCTCTCCATGCACTTGCGCACGTACTCCGTGACGGACGTGACACAGTTCCTCATGCTGGCGGGGGCCTGGTGTGCGCCCTTCTTTGTACGAGTAAACGCTGATTGGATAGTGATGACTCAGCAGCTTTTTGAGTCATTTGGCACTTGGCACCAAAACAACATGAGGTTGAGTTGAGCTGAGCTTGCTTAAAACAAGCATGGTCAGACTCAGACAGACCTACACAACATAATGTCCAGCGCAGCAGGATGCGACAGGCGTGGCGTGAGTGGCATGAAGCACTTGACGCAGGAGCCAGGAGCCCTTTTAGAGTTTAACAACGGAAGCCAAGCTACTTTTCGAGGGAAATCTTCTCCATCTGTGTCAGCTGGTAGTCCTGCCCCGCCTGGGGGCTTGCGTCCGTCACCAAGCTCAAGAAATGTTGGCGCCATCCAGCTTGTGATAGATGACGTTGCCTCATCCTTGCAAGCTGACAAATGTGAGCACTAATCAAGAGCCGGCAGCCCGCCGGGCAGCACATCACCACTACAGTTCATTCCACACCCCATAATAATTCAATGGGGCCTCCTGGGGGCCTCCTCCTCCTCCCCGGTCATGTCCTAACCCTAACCGGGCCCTAACCCGAGGTTTTTTGCAGGAAATTCAGGGGTGGAAATCGGTAGCCGGCCCGCTGTGGCAGTGGCAACCCTTCAAGACTAAGCCTGCTGCAGGCACATGACAATGTCAATCTTGAGGAGTGATCGGGACAAGGTCGAAGCGTGGGGAACCTGCTGCAAGTCCTGCAGGAGGCGAAGGTAAGTCGTGTCGTCAAACACCTGGGCTGGGCAGAATGGACAAGGGAAGGGCCAACTGGTTCGTTGCCTTCATTGCCCTTCCCAACAATCACAACTGCCGGCCAGCCATCAGCCAACAGGTCGCACTTATTCCGGTTGGTTGATGACTGGCTTCGGAGAAAATAAGTTTTAAGCAAACAGCAAAACCAACTAACCATAACCATATAAGACTGTTTCTTTCAATTTAGCGATGCCGGTTGTGTTTCGGCAAGATTCCAACGCCAGCGCGTGCTTTACAGCTTTCTGCAGGTTACCAGCGTTCCGCAGCATGAGTGAGAAGCCTGGGTTGATTGAATGCGCAAATCAAAATGCAGCGCTCCCCACCCTTCCCTGCGTCCCAGCAACAAACAGCACGGATCAGCCCCATCAAGCTGTATCCTCTCCCGCCCATGGTGCGGGAAACCAGCAGTTTGCGACTCTGTGGCTTATTGGCTGATGCGATAGCCTCAATGAGCTGGTCAGCCTCCGCAGCCTTGTCCTCGGGTTCCGTGCAAAGACTGCAATAGGGCAGAATGGGGCCCAACGGGGCGAAGGTTTGAGTTGCAAGCAAGTTTTTGGTGCTCGCGCTATCACTAGAAACAACAAACATGCATTGACACCACCGCCGCCACTGCGCTATTTTTTGTGCGGGCGAGCGGCTGCAGGCAAATGTGGACGCACCAGTGCCCGCAGCCTAAACAAACAAATGCATGATGCCATGCAACGCTATGTACATGTATGTAGTTTAGTAGTGTAGTATAATATCAAACTCAACTGAACCGGCCTGGCCAATTTAACCAGTGGCAATTTGCAATGACAACAAATCCAATCCAATGTTACCAGGGCGCTTGTGAATGTCGCCATGCGCTGCGTCTCCCAGAAACGCAACAGACGCCATTGGGCCATGGATGCCCACAGCTGCTTCTAAGAGCCGGAGCCCAAATAGCTCTGCGGCGCCCGTTGGCAAAGCCAGCAGTTAACAAGGTCCACGCGCTAATTCGGGAACCCTCGCTCAAATTTCAAACCATTTAAATTGAATCCCATGGCATCCATACATTGCACATGTGCACTCATTGAGCAATCCCTTCTCATCCCCCCCCCCCCACCACAAAAAGAGCAGTTTAACCACTTGGATCAAGGCGGATCAAGCGAGTTTTATTTTTTACAAAACATCCTGGGTGTTCTGCGGTGTTCTCATGCCAACAATCCTGCTTCGGGTGGATGGAAAAACTCAGCCCCTTAGGCCCAAAACCTCACGCAATTTAGCAGCACAGATCAGGTGCCACCAAAAAATAATGAATCATTTCTCAAGACAGCTGGCTTTTCATGTTGTTTTGGGGGCACCAAAACGTGAATCATCTACTCTAGCCAACTTGAAAGCCGCCATCGTGTTCATGCTTGATATTGGGAGTGACTTTGACCGAAAGGCCCACATAAAGAAAGGCGAACCTGAGTGCGCATTGAGCCTAGCGTTTGAGATTCGCCTCAGGACCCCCCCCGGTCAAAACTGGATGGAACTCCTGTGTTGTGAAACCAACCAAAGAGGGTTTCTTCTTCTCAACAAAAAACAAATAAAACAACAGAACACAACACTCGGCACGAGTCTGCGCCTAGCCGGCCCTTCATGCCCGCGCCACCTCTCCTGGAAATGGGAGCCACGGGTTGGGCGTCTGTAGGGGGTCTGTAGGGGTTATAACCAACCAAAGGACGAGTCCCCTTGAGCAAGTCGGAGTGCCCCCGATTCATTCTGCTTATGGCAAGATATCCTAAGTATCCCAAAAACCCAGCAAAAACGCACAAAGAGGTGCCATTCCCTTCAATTTCCCCAAGCCGCGGTATGGAACTGCTTCTGTGAAACCGGAAGGCCTTCCCAACAACTAATCTTGCACTCAAAGGGGGGAGGGTTCTCTGGTGTGCCTGAAGTCGAACACCCATGCCGACCCTCTTTTCAAGTTTCTTTCGCCTTGAGGGCTGGTGGATGTGTGCTTTCTGGGGGCTTGGTTGTGCAAAATAGCTTTACCATCGTGGAAGTGGACAGGAGCTCCTTGAAAGCTGGTGGTAGTCTTCCAAAACCCTCCTATGCACTCCAATGAGTGTTGAAAAGGGATGTGTCAGCAAACAAGCAACGTAGCACAAAGGCAAGCAATGACTGCATACTATAACGGCCCAGATATATTGATATGTAGACTGGGGGGATGTAGCGTACTTTAAAACTACATTAAGTCGTGATGCGGATGCGTGCTTGGCGCCCTGAAAAACCTCCTACTTCGGACACCTACCAGCTGCGAATTTGTCTGCCTCTCTGTGTTTTTGTCGGTGGTGTGTCTGTGTTTGTTGTGAAGGGTGCCGTTTCAGCTTGGTGTAAAGGGCTCAAAGAAAAATCACCGTGGTCGGGGTCTCCTTACTTTGACACGTACCAATTCACAACTGTCACCGTTCAATGTCCCGCACGTGGGATGTCCTTGAGTAACCCTCCTCCAATTATTTTGTTCCCAGACCATTTGGGCCCGCACTTATTTTGGTACTGGTAATTGATTTTAAATGGACTTCTCCAAACAATATTGAACAAAGGAAGCACCTCACTGGGTGTCTGGAAATGATGTTGCAAGTGTGTCCAATGTCTTCCCCCTTTTTAATAGACGGTCTCTCGATGGTCTCTCCAAACAGCACCTTTCAATCCAAAAGGGCCTCGCGCATTGGACATACCAGCCCTGACACCGTTCCAAGAGCTAATACAACCACTAAGACGAGATTCGTGTCTTGGCTGCTTCTCACCCCTCTGCAAAATGGTTGAACTTTTTGCAGGTCCAATTCGGAAAATCCCACCAAGAAGTTATAAGTGCAAAGAACCTTACCAAACAGCCATCAAGCTGTGCAGTTCATGACAATCACACCTGACCTCCGGTCTCTGCTTCTAGGTTTGCCCTGGAGAGTGCACCCCTGCGGATGAACCACGGAACCTAACATGTTGTTTGTTTTTGTTTTTTAAACAACAACAACATCTTAAAGGGGACACCCATTTGAATTGTCACGCGGTTTCAGTTTCAGTGTAAAGAAACATGTCAAGTGGTTCGAACCCCTCACCTTCTTTCCTGTTTCCTGTAGCAAATCAAGTTGCAACTTGCAATGGTTGAAAAGGAACTAGACATTTTTTGTGTGCTCATTTGGAGTAATTTGAATGTTGGAATTTGGAATCCACTGGAGGCTCAATGGAAAAACCCTACAGTTTCCAAAACGCTGCCATTGAATGGAAAGGGAGTTGACGGGGCCTGGAATGCACAGACATGTTCTCCTCACGGTACTCAGCAGCACGTAGTCCCACTCGCTCCCCTGTGCGGTAGCCACCTGGATCGTTCCAAATTCAAGGCCACTTTTGGCTTCGCCTTGCGGGTTGCATACGACCTTCTGATTCCGTGCCAAAGAATTAGCTTGAGCACTTCAAAAGTGAGCCCTGTTGCTCTCTGATTGGTTGAAGCATCTCTGTTGGGCTAGACACTCCCAACAAACGCGGTCTGAAACTTCGCCAAGGGGCACTTGCATCTGGCTGATGTGCTAAACCTTTCTTACGCTGCACTGCCCTGGCACCTCACAAATGTGCCAAGGGGCTCCCATCTTGATTTCAGCAAATCCGCTGCACAATCAGCAGCTAGAAGCTCCAAAAAAAAGCCTCATCACCCAGCCCGGACCAAGAATTTCAGAGAGTTCTGGACAATCCTGGGCCTGCAAATGGAACCTTCGGTTCCCATTTGGGTTCACAAGCAGAGCTCGTCAAAATTTAACGCCTCGCTCCAGAAAACAAACACGGCACAGGAAACGGCATGGGGGAGTGTCCAACATATGATTCTTTTAAAACCCTAATGCCACCGTGTGCCTCCTGTTACAGGGGGTACCAGAAAGGATTCCTGCTTTGGGCCAGCCCCCACATGTCCAACCCAGTCGCACTGCCGACGTGCACGTCCTCGCCGCTCTGTCGCAGCAATTCGCTCACTCGGACCACTTGCGCGCGGTACCAGCCTCAAAGGCTCAGGGACTTATTTGGCAGCTATAGGCGTCAGGCTTGCGAAGGCGGCACCCGGTAAAACATGTTCAGAAAAAGAGGAAAAAAGGCGCGACCAACTTTTCAACCCTTGTGCTTGGTCGTTTTGAGGTTGAGAGCATGGTCATCATACCTCAAACCCTTGCAACATCAAGTTCTGAATTTTTCAAGCATCACGCCAAAAGGGGGAACATCCAACTGTTGTCACGAAACAACATAAGCACATATCAGTGTATGCACCGCCCCCAACTGACATGGCATCTGATAGTAACACCCCCATGTTCATAGCCCAGAACAAGGACACAAGAGCAAAGTAACATTCAACAACATTCAACCAATAGAAAGACAAATAAATAAAGAGGGGTAGAAAATAAAGAACATGTAACATGCTAAATACAGAACAAACGCGGCTATAAAGAAAAACAACGACAAGATAAAGGGAGAGAGAGAGAGAGAGAGTGAGTTAGAGGACGAGAGAAAGAGAAAGGGTAAAGGAAGAGAAAGGGATAGAGAGCGAGAGAGAGAGAGAAACCGAAAAGAGAGAGAGAGAGAGAGAGCAGAAAAAGGGAGAGAGAAAGAGAGACAGAGAGATCAAGAAGAAAACAAAATGAAAGAAAGACATAAAGAAAGATGGAAAGAAAGAAAGAAATAACAAAAGAAAGGAAAAAAGACAGAATAAAGAAAGAAATATAGAAATAAATAAAGCAATCAAGAAACGAATAATAAAAGAATTATAACAAAAAAAGGTAGAAGCATACATAAACAAGTAACGAAACAAATCAAGAAAGAGAGAAACAAATAAAGAACAAATGAACAAATACAGAAAGACCAGGACAGTGACAGAAAAAGGAAACAAATACAGAAATGACGGCAAATGAAGAAACATAGAGGAGACTAGGAACAACAAAAACAAGCGTGCGTTACAAGGGGGGTCAATATAACTTGTGTAGACACGCCCATCCGAGCCATGTCTGGACCAGGAACGCAGAAAAGGCGCTTATCTCAATTCCAAAGAGTCCATGGCCATTCGTGCAAAGCTCTTGTTGTTTTGTCACGCGCAAACTCAATGAAGTCAGGTAGTCAGTATATATGACAAAAAGATCTCGCGGATTGAGCTTGAACCAGACAAAGTTGGAATCTGTTTGCAGGGTCGTTCACTACAACGGGACCAGAAATGGGTGCTCTCCAGAAAGAAGGCGCGCCCATTTGCTCCAAAAATGAACTCTCAACGTGGCTACGTGTGTTTTCTATCGCGGCGCAAATCTTGTGACGCAGTTGTGTCATGGGGTCCTTGTCACGCAGGCGTGCAACGGGAAAGCCGTGCTTGACAGGTACCTGTAGCACTCAGTAGCGCAGAACAACAAAGTGCTGCAGCTCCAGCTCCTACTCAGTGCAAGTACCGTGCGCAAAGCGCGCCTCCGCAGCTCCAGCTTGAAATTTGCAACTCAACGCAAGCCACGACGGCAGAAAGGGGGGGCCGCTGCCCTGGGCTTGGGATGGGTCTGTAACGAGGTTTGCAACGGCTACGTAACGATGCGTGTCACGAGGTATAGCACCAGTTCCGACTTTGGCAATCTCTCTGAAAGTTGACTCTTCAGCGAAAGCATGCTCTGCAAAAGTCTGCTCTGCAGGCACTCATGGGCAATCACTGAGAGTCTGGGCACGCATCGGGATATGTAACGAGGGCATGCCAGCCTAACTGTTTTGTTAATGTGAGGTGTGTAAAGAAGGTATGTAACGAGCCAGAAAGTCTTGCCACATTAAGAATGTCGGCCGGGGGCTTTGCTAGAGACCCCTCAACAAAAACTCTCTGCCAAATGGGACCCTCCCCGTTTTGATGGCTTCTAGAGGGAAACCAACCGGCAACAGGGCTCCTGATACTTTTCTTGAAGCCAACACCCCTGCCGAGGGAAACTGATGTTCAACAAAAAACGCCAACAATGAGAATATAGGGGCCCCTGACCTGCCGAAGAATGCTGAACACCAACCAACCAACAAACCAAGCAACCAACCAACCAGGCGACCAAGCTACCAAGCAACCAACAAACCAAGCAACCAACAAACCAAGCAACCAACCAACCAAGCAACCGAGCAACCAACCAACCAGGCAACGAAGCAACCAACCAAGCAAGAACGCAAGCAACCAACCAAGCAAGCAACCAAAATTCCACCCTTACCGCCCCACTCGGATCTCGGTGAAACTCCGAGCGGCACAGCACCCCCACGCTTTTGGGGCCCGCCAGCTTCGCCAAGCGCTCCGCCACCCGTGCCGCGCAGCTGGCCTCAGGGGGTTCCTGTGTCTAGGCCAAGAAGCTTCTGGGCGTCTGATTTTGGGGAAGCCAGATTCACCTTTCAGCAAGCCAAGGGGGGGGTTCCCGATGGGTAGAACATAAACGAGGGATGCTTCCAGGGAGAAGAACAAAGCCACACCAGAGTTGTGGTGCCCAAGGTTCCTGCCAGTTTTCCCTCCGTTCCCAAACAAATGGATCCACACAATATGGGCGGACCTCCCTTTATGGCCGGATTTCCCGAAAAGGCATTTCTACATTCGCGAGAAGCCCAGAACTTGGGGCTTCCCGGCCACTAAAATGGCGACCTCAGACCCACGTGTCAAGCCCAGGAGCTCAGGGAGTTGGAGAAGGTTACTGGCGACCTCCATTTGCTTTTTGGTCCCCTGCGAAAAAGGAGAAATTATGTCCAGTAGTGATAGATTCCCTTAAAACCAACGGGGGAACATAACAAGAAGAAGATTTGTTTCAGCACATGGAAGTTGAAGGGTACATCTAAAGATCACGAGCTTCGGGACTTGGATGTTCCAAATCGGTAGGTAATGTTTTTTTGAAGTTTTCTGACTGGCCCAAATGGAACTAGGGATTCTGTTGGGAAACCAAGCCTACAACAGACCCCAGCCGAATCTAGCACGATGGTTTGGGGCCTTGTGCAAGTGGTTTCCAACATGATTTCCATGGCACCCCTTCTTTCGGTTGATTTTGAAGAGGAACCCTTTCCAAAATCACGACAGGGCACTGGAGGTCTGACCAGCGCACTGGAGGTCTGGCTTCCAAAAAACAAGGGCGACGCCCGCCTCTATGTCGTTCATTCGACTCCCTGTGCCGCTGTCTGCTGTGCGGGTGTTGCTGACCTGCTCGCCTCCCGAGCCAGCGCGGGGTGGCAATCAAAAAATGGACCCACCTACAAAGAAAAAGTGAAGCCGACCAACGAACCAAACTGACGACTCTGCAACCTTGGAGAACACCCCCAGTCCCCTTTAAAGGAACGGCAAAAGGAGGTTGCTCACACAATGGTGTCACCGCGCTCAGAAGGGCTGGCCCTATTGACCCATAGAGGAGAGGCTCGAAGGAAAAAAAGGAGTTCTGATCTAAGGCTTCTGAGAACCAATCTGGTAGGGGTGCGCGGGACCCAACTGAGCAAAAGAAAAGACAAAAACAAACATTCAACTTCAGAGTCCCCAACGGCGCTCCGCCAGCAGAACATCGCTTCTCCTGCGTGAAAATTGCCATACCGTCTTCTGACTTGCTCGGGTGCGCGGGGCACTGCAAGCCTCCCTTGAGCGCACATCACTTCAGGCAAATAGATGGAACGCTTTCTGCGAAACTCATTCAAGCCAGCAAATGCTGCAAGCCATAGATTGCAACTTCCCCTGAGAGTCTGTTTGAAACGGCTCTTCCCAGACGTCCAGTGGCCACGCAACCCAAAAACATGGGTACAGTGTTTGGTACTTCTGCAAACATCCATGAACACTGGGAACCATTGGTACCTTTTTTTGGTACTTGATTCCAGAAAACTGCACACATTTCAGGGGGGGAGGGAACTGGGGCATCCACATCATGAACATGACAACGGCACGACTCGTAAAACAATGGGGAAACGGGGCACTCTTCAAACAAAGAACTGGGAGGGGCAAAGGACACCGGGCCGCCCGAGACGCGTCCGCAAAAGGAAGAAGCACCTGCAGTACCAGTGTCCCAGACCATGAGCGCCATGGGCCGGCCCTGGAGCGGTCAAGATGTCCTTCCATAGGTCTAACCAAAGGAGAAAAATATAAGGGCCTAAAAAAGAGAATGGGATGCTGAGGTGCTTTCGATGCATGATTTTAGGACTAAACTATTGGTATTGGCTTAGTCCATTATATTCTATATGAGGCTGCGATCTGTTCTCTAACTCAATCACAGTGCTGCTGGTTACCATTGTAGGTAGCAGGGAGAAACCATCAAAGGGGTATAGCTTTTATCCTGTGCGATTGTAACAAACGAACTGATAGCTTGAACAAGGGGCTTGCGTCCAAAGCCGATTGATTTTTGGATCCAACAACATATGATGGCCTATATGGTACAAGCGGCGGGCGCTCTCTTCGTTGATTCTGAAGGGCTTGTATACTGCAGAGATATGGATATCTGTGTGTATGTCAATCCAGATGAACAATCCAACTCCTGGAAGGTGATTGGATGGTCTATCCATCCAGAGCGTCCATGAGGAGGAGCAATCACAAGCAAGCCACGTTTGCCCCCATCAAGGAAACACATCATACAACGATTAAAATCATGAAATGCGCGGCAACAACATCATGTGAACTGTGAATCCCGCTCAAGAGACACACGCCCGTGCCATTTTAGCGAGTTACTCAGGGGCTTCGTCTTGTGCATTGAACCTTGTACCCCGGTCGCTTGTCCAGGCACCGAAGGTAGAACAGGAAGCAAATGAGTCATAGTCAACACTTCATATCAAGCGGGTCAAAAAGCAGCTCCGTTTTGGAGTGATTTTCCCAAAATACTGTCCAAGATTAGACGAAAAGCCGGTCCAAAGATAAACATCCGCCCGAGATAACAAGTGATGGTGATTGCAGAAGCTGCACGTCACTGCCAACAGCCAAGAAGGGATTTCAAGGCCTTCTGGTTGAAACTGAAACAATCCCGGCTTCTTCTTGCCTGGCTAGGATGCTCCAGCAGGGTCGGACTCTGTAGCACGGAGTCATCGTCAAGTAAGCGGCCTGGCAACAGTCTACCCAGCACCAAATTACAATGAGACAAATGGATGAGAGCTCAGCAAAATCCAATGCTGGGGCGTCTCCAAACTCAACCTGTCAAAACAAAACGCCATTTTTGTTTGGCTCTGCTCAACAAAGCAAAAAGGGAACTTCTTTTTCAGTCTCGCTTTCAAAGAAGGCCGCTGTTGTGTCCCATGTGCAATTTGGGGATCACATTTCCACAGATTTGCTAGGTGAACAGGCACATAGGTTTTGGGCTTGCTCCAAATACCCACTTTTATGCAGGTATCATGGAAAAACTTGCTACTTGAAAGGAGGAGTTTACAAGGAAAACTTGGTTTTCTCAGACACTACCCTGAAACAAGCGGGTATTTGCAGAAGGGGTACCCAAGGGGTACCCTTTGAAGGGCAACTGGGAGCTGGGGATATTGCTCAGAATCAGAATGGTTTCCATTTTGTTTTGTGAGAACCTGTCTTAGCCAAGCAAGACTGGCCAGTGGCAACTCGCTCTCGCGCAACCCCACGCTGGACACGTCCTTATATGCCAAAAGAACATGCAATGTGCATGGTCTTAAACTCAAAACTTGGTGGACAGAACAAGCATGGGGAATATTTGTGTCCCCCATATTTGTGTCCACCAACTATTTTCGAGGTTGTTCCAGCAATCTGCAATTTTACAATACGTCCAAAACCTCAAATAAGGGATCCCCAAGTAAAGGATCTTTACCATGGTGAGCAGGCTTTACCCCCGGATCGCCGGATCGGGATCGGGGAGCTCGCCGTAAATTATGCAGAACCATTAGAAGTCTCAGTGACACTTTCCAGTCCTCCATAGAACTGCCGCGAGGGGTAGGCGCTGATGCCAGGGTTCATCCCTCGGCAAGTTGGACCACAGGTACATGATAGAAAAGAATGCCCCACAAGAGTTGGTGTCCTTTCCCTTTGAAAGGTCTCCTCAAGTGATCAAATCACTTGCAGGTTCGAATGAACCCGCCGCATCACATTTGAAGGACACAAAACAAATTAAAAAAATCCCTGAAAAGCGCGGAGACAAGAAACAAAAACGGGGTCAATGTGCAATTTCCTGACTTCCTTTTGAACAGAGGCAAAATGTCACCGATCCAATGCCGCATCGCACGACTCGCCGGCCCCAATATACCAAACGCCGCAAAGGATCGACTTTTGAAAAGAACAATTCAGGAAATTCAGGAAACCGCTTCTCCCAAACCGAGTACGGTGGAAACGCGCCCAAAATCCTGGAGGGGCTTCCAGCACTGTTCCATCGGGAGGCATTTGGAGGCACCGACGCACCCATACAACGGGGGGAGGGGTCCCTGATGGCCTGGTCTTAACAACTGCGGGCTGGATATTTTGTGACCCTTTTTGGCTCCCGACCTCACCCCGACTCCCCACCACAAGGTGGCAGGCACACACACGCACGCAATTTTGGGCCCAAAGGGGCAGAAGCCTCGTGCTGCTTGATAACCATTCCACGCACCCCTGGCTCCCATTGCCCTTGTCAGTGTTTGGTCATTGGGGTTGACGAACAGGGTGTTTATTGGGGATGCTAACCTTACCTGCAAATTGCTGGTGCGTAACTAGGCAATGAGATTTGAACAGCTCTCAATTTCACAAAGGGGCGGGCAAGTTGGACGTCACTTTCAGACACTTTCATGGACGTTCCAGCCCAATGCGAACAATCCCAGTTGCCATTTCCCAGACCTCCAGTGGTGAGCTGTATGAAGGAAATGAAAACTCGTTGCACTGGGCTGGGACTGTTAGAGTGACATCCAAACTCCACTCTGCGTGGTTTGAAGGGAGCTCTCAAAAGCAATCTTGAGAAAAGCCAACCAACAGAAGACCAACTTGTTCTTTGCCTTTCGTGTAGTCTTCCCCAACAGTTGGAGACATGTCTTTTTATTGCTGTTGTTTTCTTGCTTTGCTTTAAACAAATGAATAAACGGAAACTGTAACCAGAAGGAGCCCGCATGGATCCCAGCGGCGGTACTGGATCGCCAAGAACTGGGGGTCCCTCTGCATCGCCAGGCGCTCGAAGAGGCTGATGGCCATGCCGCTGGACTGGATACGGTCCCAACGGTTGGCGTCAAGACGCGCGAGGTTCACCAAGCCGCCAGCTGCTTGCATACATTCCCTTTAAAAGCAACAGAAAACGAACTCTAGCAAATCCCTAGGGTTCAGCCCCAATTAAAAGAATGTTTGGCCCAATTTGGATGATTGAACCCCCTTAAACGGTGGTGATTATATTCACCCCGATGGTTTTAGTGGTGGTTTGAATCCCAGGGAAATGGAAGGCTTTGCAGTCGGCCCACAGAAGCTCGGAGCTCTTTCCACACGACATTGGTTTTGGGTGGACCGCGTTACCAGGTTTTCAGTGTGACAATGGGTGTGGATTTTGCTGGGACCCGGACCCTTTGGCGGGCATCATGACGGGGGTTTGTGTCCACCAACCACTCTCGATCCAATTCTTAAAACACATATAGCCCCTATCTCAGTAAAGCCACTGGTACCGTGGGACGTGTAGCAACTAGGCCCCATTTCCCCATTGCCTCCCAGGAATGCCCGAAAGGAAGTCCCCAAAATTGTCCAACAGAAAAATGTAAGGCTTGACCTGGGCCAAAAGGCGGCTGTTTGAAACAACACATGTATTGCCAGTTCCCTGTTGCCCCACGACATTGCTGCATGAGTATGCCGATTCAAAACAAACTTAAATGACCCGTTCAACTGGCTGATTCCGATTGAATCAAAGCGGTCTAACTTTAATGGCACTGGTTGGGTTGACATGCTGGATTCAGCTTTGTTGGGTCACGAAGGACATGCAACTCATTGCTGAACATTGCAAGTGCAAATGCCGCGAACCATTCAGCACTGCAAGTTGATAGGATGACTGTTTTAATGTTGGGAAAGACTGCTTCCCTCTAGGGAAATCCCCAAAACGCCCACTTCCAATTGGAGTTGGAGAGCATGAGGAGTTTCTTACATGTACCCTTTCACCATGACCCCAAAAGAACAGCGCGAGATGCGTACATCTCCCCGAAAAAGAAGCATATACGGATCTCTGGCGGGTCCGACTCCCGAGGCCTTTGCATCCCTGGCTGTGTCCTTGAGTTGAGATCACATCCAACTCATCTCGGATTCGAATTCCCCGTGTTTCGAATTCCCCGTGTTGCGCCGTCAGGTTGACTCCGCGCCAAAAAGTTGGACATCCCACCGAAAGGACCCATTCGGCGAAAATTAGTCTGGCCTCTGCCAGCTGGTTCTTCAGAATGGGCCGCAACTGCTGGTGGTCACCTGAAGCTCATTTAGGCTGGACGCATTTCACAGCGATGCGATGTCTATAGGAAAGATAGGGTACCTTTCTTTTGATAGTTGACTTTAGATCTGAAACCTGGAAAACCCTTAACTTATATGTACCAAAGAAAAATGACACCGCAACAACAGCACGTGTCTAGCAGTCATTGCTATTCCTTTTACAAAAGGCAAAAACAACAGCGTCTGAAGCAACTGCAAGTTGTGCTGCACTAAAATGGCGAACATCTTCGGAGGCGGAGGTGAGGACCTCTTTCCACAAGAAGAATCAAAGGCAAATCAGCAAATCATCGATTCAAAGGGGAGGTTGATACCGACATGAGATCGAATCCATCTGCCCTGGGCAAACACTGGCTTCACTGACCCTAAGCCCGTCAATCCATTGACCCCGAGAGGCTAGAGGCCCGAAGCACTTTGGAGCAGTCATAACCTGTGGTGTGGAAACAGTTTGGCATCAATGCCACATCCAATTCAGTCTAGCGTGTCAGAGCAAGGTTGCATTCAGCTTGTGCATAATCATTGTTGCAAAGCCACTCTTGCTCCCTTCAAGTCACAAGGCTGTGAAGCCAAACTAGCCAAACTAGCCAAACTAGCCACACATGAGCTGGTCAAAAATCATTGTGCGGGCAATGAATATGGCCCCTGTACCAGGAACCCTTAAATTGGCGGTCTAAATTCCCTACAAATGTCGCCAGCAACCCTAAGTAAAGGGAGTTTCGACCATGGCACACATGGTCAAGTCATCACTGTTTAAAGATGAAGCGCGCAACTTCCACATTGTTTGCATTTATTGTTGATCCAGAAGTGTGAAGTGTTGGCTTGTTGTTTTGACGTACCCGTTTGGGATTTGTTGGGGCCTCGTTCAAAGAAAGAGACAAAGGGGGAAACCGCAAAACAAAAAAAAAAAACTCGACCGTCCGGACCCTGAGCCCTTGAAAGGGCTTTGGGTGTCCCTATCTGCCACTGACCTGGCATGGACCGATGGCACGTCGGCTCCCTCGCAACAAATACTAACGACACAATTGGACGTCCTAACGAAAATAAGGAAGTCACTTAGTAGTGCTACGAGACATCTAGTCACTTAGAATTGCTACGAGACACACATTCAAAAAACAACACGTCATTCTGCCAAACGAACGAGTTGAACAAGCCTACTGTATTGATTCGACGAGTTTGATTCGTGCATCCCCCGTACCTTCAAGTCCAAAGATTGGAACAGTCAGTCACCTGTACTCCAAGTGGCCCATGGGTATTGGGTCCAAAGCGGGACTTGCAGCTGGTCACCCGGCCGGATGTGGGACCAACCATTTGTGACCCAAATCCGAAGGTGCCTGGACCCCTTGGGTTACACTGGTCTAAAAATCCCAAACACGCCTCACCATAAGTACCCTCCAACCACTGTGTTTAAAGTTTAGACAGTACATGGGATTTCGGACACGAAAGAAAACAGTTGTCGGATGCTGCTGATACTGGCAGCCTTTCACCAGCTATCAAAATCACATAAGCAAAAAAGGTCAAAGGAAAACACCCCCACTTGACAACCCCTGAAAAACAGTCAACAAAATGACCCCAGTAACAAAGGTCAAGGGCAAACACCCCCCACTTGATGACCTCACAACACAGCCATCGAATTCTCCTGCCAGGTGGCCGAAAAGACAGATCTGCTGCGCCCCGCGGGCAAAGGTCAGTGGGCCTCGAGCGAACAACACGCCAAAAGGCCAAAGCCACGACTGAGTAGTTGCTGCCCTGTCGCCCACTATGGGACCTGTGGTCCCAAAGTAACTTGCCTTATCCCTGTTTTTGTTGACTTGTTCAAGGTGAACTTTTTGGTGTATGGCGTAAATCCCTGACTAAAACATCCACAAGTCGAAGCCTTGCTTCTCTTTCAAAACGGCTTTGAGTCAAGTCGTGGCTCAAGTCTTGCAGCTGAGCCCTCGGCACAAGGCCTCCGGCTCTGTGGCTTGGCCTGCCTGAAGGTGTGGCGTGGTGAGTTGGAAGGCTTAGTGTTTTTTGGAACCCACATGGGAACGTCATGGGAAGCCAAAGGAACATCATGGAAACAACAAGGGAGCATCAAAACAAGGGCAAACACGTTTTTGGCAACCAAGGGAAGCCAAAGAAAACATCGCCCCAGGATGCTCCTTGTATCTCAGTAGCCTTTGACGGTTTTGAAGGGACCATTAGAGAAAACAATGTGAGCAATCGCAGCAAAAGCTAGGAACATAAGTGCATATTGTTTGTGGGCGTCAGTGTCAGGTGGCATTTATTCCCTTTCATGTGGGGGTACCAACCTACATGAGAGACATAAGGGGAATATAAATATGTATGTGTATGTATTCTAAAATGTGTGTATATATATATATTTATACATATACATATTAAAACTGATCTGTGGTGTGTGTTTTTTGAGGGACCCTTTTGGGGGTTAGTTAAAAAAGGGACTCTAAAAGGAAACTCATCATTTTGCGGGGCTCCCTATTTTGAGTCACATACCCATTTGAGGCGCGGAGTGAAGATGCGAGAAGTTCGCTTTGCAAGGGCCGTGAGAGCAGATGGGAATGTCTCGAACCACCAAAAATGGCTCTTCCTGTTGGCTCCCTTTAAAACCAACCAAAAGAGGCTTCACCGCAGAAGACACACCCAGCTGACTCCAACTCACCCGGATACCCGAGAGTACCAGCAGGCGAGAAGAAACGGACAGTCCAAACTCACCAATCCCCAAAACCGAAATCCAAACACGTGCATCTGACGATCTGGTTTTGGCAAGGTTCCAACTCGTCTTCAACCCCCTGGTTGATCAATGGGGGGGTGGTCCCCTTTCTGTCCAAACTGATCCCCTGCTAAAAGTGAATAACTTTTAGTGGCTTAAATGGACACTGCTATTAAACCCTGAAAAGCTAAAAGCTTAAGAAGATCCCAGAAAAGAGAATCCAAGCCAAATATCATATACCCTGGCCTCATCGATGATGACCTGCCAAAAGATTGGAGAACCCTCCTGCGCGGCAAACACCACCCCGAGAGCTCAAAGCCTAGGAGATGATTGAGACTCCGTCAATAGACACAAGTATCTGTTTGTGCGACCCCCTGTTGGTTGAAGGAAACAACAAGAAAGCCAAGGGTTGGGAGATCCAAACCAACCAATTTTGAGAACCCGAATTTGTACCAGGGGGCAAGAGGTCCAAGATTAGATGCTCTGTGTTGCAAAGGCAATGGTGGGTGCTGGGCTGTTCAAAATAGAATGTTGAGGGTGGCACTAAACGACTGGGTAAGGGTCCAGCTCGCGATGATACGTAGCCGTATCCTTGCATATATGTAGTTTCAATTATCTGGCTATGTAAGAAACCTGACCTCTGATCAAACATTTGCGACACTGACTACCTACTGGGGGGGGGGGGGGAATAACAACGGAACAAAAAGTCAACTCGCGTTGGTCAAGAGCACAAACTTAACGGTAACTCCGATGTTACCAAGTTTGGGGAGCGACTCCATATATGGTGGCTTGCTTCAAACATGTGTCCCATTAGCAGCAAGCAAGACAAACAAGCAAGCAAATAAGCAAACAAACAAACAAGCAAACAAACAAGCAAGCAAACAAACAAACCAAACCAAACAACCAACCAAACAAACAAACAAACAAACAAACAAACAAACAAACAAACAAACAAACAAACAAACCAAACCAAACAAACCAAACCAACAAGGTGAACAAATACAGAGACAAACAAACAATCAATCAATCAATCAAACAAACAAAGAAACAAATAACAAGAGAAACCAACTTGACATACAAACCAACAAACAAATAAACAAACACACGAACACGCAAACAAACAAACTAAACCAAACAAGCACCAAAACAAGAGCAAATCAATACACCAACAACCAACCAACCAAACAGCCAACCAACCAACCAATCAAACACCAAAACAATCAAACAAACAAACAAACAAACACCCAATCAAACAAACAAACAAACAAACAACCAAAGAAACACACATAAACGCAATAACACAACAAATCAAAACAAACAAACAAACAAGCAAGCAAGCAAAGAAACACACAAACAAACCAACAAACAAACAAACAAACAAACAACCAAAGAAACAACCAAAGAAACACACATAAACGCAAGAACACAACAAATCAAAACAAGCAAGCAAGCAAGCAAGCAAACAAACAAACAAACAAACAACCAACCACGCAAACAAGCAAGCAAGCAAGCAGGCAAGCAAGCAAACAACCAAACAAACAAACAACAATAACACAGACGTAAACAAACTAACAACACAACAAAAACAAAAAACACAGACACCAAAAATACAAAAAACAACCAAGCAACAAAACACACAGACAAACGCCCCTGCTGTAAATGGAAAGGATCAACTTTACACCACTGGATAAGTCAGGCAACTCGTGCCGATTGGCGCGGAATTTGTACATTCGACTTAAGAACCGAGGCGGATGTCCTCGCTCAAAGCCTGAGCTATGGCCATTCGCCGACTGGACACCTGGGAACCCACAGTGGGGTGTCTCAAAGACTGCGACTCCAAGTGGTTGGTTTCCCTTAGATTTCCCGTCAACACTATCCAAAAGTGCAAAATCTCGAGGGAACAACCGAGTGCTTCAGTCCAATCATGGTGGCGGAAAGCAGGCCAAATCATGTGATGTTTCATTCCCTGAGTGACCCTGGTAGATAACAAGGCTGATAAACTGAAAGGGGGAAAAAGAAAGATGCGACTGCCTGACCATGCCCGAACAACCACAACAACTTGTCTTCGACATGTCTGAGATCTTTTACACGGAGTCAGCAAATGGCTGTATAAGCCAAGATATGGTCGGAGCTTGTTGCTAAGTGGCAAGCAGAAGCACAGAAAATAGAGAACGCACGCAGAATCGACTAGTTTCCTTTCCACAAGACAATACTGCTCGAACTCTCAACAGAAGGCCTTGGACAGGTTCCCACATGGTTGTCTTGTTTGAGGATACCCCTTTTCGGAGTGGTTTCAACATTTAAAGAAACTAACCATTCTGGGCGTTCTCCTATTTAGGCACAATCCCACATGCACACGCAATAACAAATGTCAACCAAAAAGGACCTTCATGGGGCCAGTGACCCACAGTCCAGACCTGACCTGTCGAAGGGTACTTTTGCACCCTTGGTGGACAAATTGTGGTTCCATACCTGGAAATCGGACACACTTTTAGGTTTGATGAGCGGTACCATTTTGTGGGTGCATGGCTTAGTTCATCAAAAGTGCCAGCTATTGCAACGTGTGCCTTCTAGAGGGCAACTCCAAATGGAGGCATTAACCGATCAAGTAGCAAGAGTTCTTAGATTCCTGATGTCGAGGAGGCCAGGCAACACAATGACTAGCTCTAAGTCAAATCTGCTCATGGCCCACCCCAGCCCTGAAACCCCTCTGCGGTTTGTTGATCAGAGCTTTCAATGAGAGCTCAAGCACAATTCCTTTCTGAGGCAAAGAGTTGCCCTCGGAAACTGTCTCCGCTGGCTCCGTGGTTCCTCCACCGTGTGGTCAATGTTTAACTCTTGTTGATTGGAATGGAGCTTGATCTGAACATTGTGTTTGGTTATTTGCGAGACCAGTCCCCAGCAGCGGCACAAGAGTCGGCAACCACTTTCTGGCCAGTGCTGCAAAGTGTCTCAGGCTTTTGTTCGTTCCAGCTAGTCGTTGCGGTAAAAAGGATAGTGCACCCGCAAACGGTGCAAAGTGCAGCGAAGACTCGTAAGTAAAAGACCAACTGCTTGCGACCTCTGTCTCAAAACTATCGGCACGTATGCTTGGTTTCCTTTGGGTTTCCTTTCAATTCGCCACAACAAACGGAGCCCAACATCCATGGGAAAAACCAAACCAAAGGTCAAACAACGAGCAGGTGACGTCTGACGTCGAGCCGAGACACGCAGGTGGTGAAGACGATGTCTGCCTCTTTCAGTTCCGCAGCTCTGGCTTCGGCCAGTGCCTGCGTCGCGTTTCCGTTTTCGAGGCGAAGGCTACCCCTTTTTGGGATGGGTTTGAAGGGAAACCAAAGGACTCAAAGGACCCCTATTTTTAGACACAACACGCCAACATTGCTCCAAGTCGAACGGGCAGTGTTGTTAGGCTATTTTGTAGGTTTCCAATTGTTCGAAAAGATCTAAGGGGCTTTTCTTGTCAAACCAAAGACCAGCCAGGGGTTCCGATCCTCCAGTGGGAATGAATTCATTTTAGCGGAACTGTGTTAACTACAGTCCTCCGATTGAATCCGAAAATAAGATTCAGTGAACCTCCAGTGGGATTCCAGGAAACAACTATTGACCCTTTTTTAATATTTTTATGCTTGGCTGATTTTGAAGGGCGACCTACCGAACAATAAGTTGAACAAATTGGCACTGGAGGTTTGGGCAAGCTGCGAAATGCTGCGAGGCCAATTTCAATCTGGGTGTGTCCTTTTCAAAGGTTGGACACCCCCAAATGGTGTTCCTTTTGGTTTCCTTTTCCAAATCACAAAAGCAGTGGGTACCCTCATCAAAAACGGCACGCGATATAAACTTCCAAAGGGCTGCGGGAGATGGAGCCAAATTCAGAGCAATGGTCAAAGCAGTGAGCTGTCAGATGGCTTGCAGCACCTTTCACTTTTCGAATGCGCACGGAAAACACAAGTTGTCCTGTCGAGTGCTTCCAGTAGAGCGCCCAAGACCTTGTTTGCCAAGATGGTTTACAAACGGTTACCCTCTTTCCAACAATCAAACATGGACAAGGTGGCTCCCCAAACGGATCTCCCGACACCCTCCTGTCAGCTTCCATGATTCTTGGAGGGGGGGGGGGACAACAATCCATGCCCTCACTGCAAGCCCATCGGCCACAAGCTTAGTATACGTAACCCGTAACCATGGACCAAAGGTGTTGGGCTTGTCAAAGACTCTTGGGGTTGCATTATTGCGTGGCATACTCAGACCTTGGACTGCAGGTGATGCACGTACCCCAGCGTTGCCGTTTCTTTGTTTGGTCAGCTCCAAGCGAACTACTTTGCCGCTTTTAGCGGGACTAACATCTTGCGTGGTTGGTTGAAGCCGTCAAACGGCAATGTCCCTTCAATACTATATATACACATATGCTCATATATATATGCATGCATATATACATAAATCATTTCAGGGCCAGCTTCCACTGTCACTTGTAGTGACTGTGACATAAGGATACGCACAAAGAATGCCATCGTACAAGAAGCTGTGCCCGGACATCTCTCGGTAAGCCAGCACAAGCCTGAAAAACAGGTGTCAGTCCTTTCGACGTCCTCTAAGGAAAATCGGGAAGCATATTATTTTGTTTGCATCCAGGTTGACAAACAGGAATTCAAGTTCAACCCCCTCTCCCCCCCCCCCCAGTCGGTGAGTGCCAGAGGTCCTCTGAGGGCAGTCCTATCGCTCGACGAGCTTCTCATTAAACTCATGACCTGTAAGGTGGGATGTGCTTGAACCGCCATGATGCACATCCTCGAGCCATTAATTCGGATAAACTGAAGGATCATGCCATGCACACAATGAGAACCCATGGCTAGTGAACCCCTGAGTGATTCATAGGTTGTGTTTCTTTTGGAGGGGGTTCACAGCTTTTGGGCGGAACCCCCCTAATCCATCTGCCAGGGTGAATCCAAATGAACATCAATTACCAGTCTGGCTGCTTTCCAACTGATGATCCATATAATTTGGTCTTCTTTAGGGGAACATTTAAGTTCTGTACTGATTGGCACCCAGCCACAAACACACACACACACACACACACCACACACACACGCACAGTCTCTGCACTTTTTGAAAACAGTCTGCCCTTTCTGAGATCTTCAGCCCATGCCGCCTGCTGGTAAATGCTCCGCAGCTGGTCAGCGCGGCTGCCTGCCAGAGGGACGACGCATACATCCATCCGGGGCAAGGCAAAGGCCAGCCGATGCTAGAAAACGGAAGCGATGTACTGGCAAGGTGAATCGGAGCCAAAAGAGGAGATTCGGTTTTCGATCTCACAAACGTTGAAGATTCCTTCCTAGAAGCTTACCTGGATCGATAATTGCAGCTCAGGTGTGGAACTTGTTTTGTCGATCCCACCTTGATGTGTCCTCCAAAATCAGCTAGCGATATGTATTTGCACTGTGGGTGATCTACACGGCAAATTGGCAAGCATCCAACAAGTGCATACTTCAATAGCCTTGTAGGGAATGTTTGCTGAAGGTGTTCCTCTATTTCTGCGTCTAAGAAAACATGTATTTCGAACAAAGAGCCAACCAGCTCTTTGTAATAAGGAACACTTCTCAACGAAAGACACCCTCACACAAAATATTCTGAAATGCCTTGCCTTTGTGCGGGGTCGGATTTGTCTGTTAGCTGCCAGTCGGACATGCAGTGGAAAAGGGCCCTATGATATGAAGCAAAAATCACCCATGAGAAAACTCACCTCTATACAGATGCTCAAACTTACCTGGAAACATTGCTTTTTTGGGGGACACTGAGTACTTGATGGGTATTTGGCTCATGGTTGGTGTACCCGCTTGCCCAGTCACCCCGACCAAACAAAGGAAGCCCTTTGCTGGTGTGGACCTGCAAAAAAAGGAACAAGAGCCGCTGAACAACTCGGTGTAAGTCACTAAGCTTCCCCCCATCGCCCCGTCTGGCAACTGGACATGGTCCGCTTGCCACCTTTGGTAAGAAAGGAGACGTTCGCCTTTGGTGCCGTACTGGATCATGTCGCGGTAGGCTTTCTTGGTCTTCCACGCAGCCGGTGAGGCACGCCTGAATTCTGAGCGTCCCCATGAGGGCTGACTGAAACAAAAGCCATGCTTGGCGGGGGTCATTTGACGTGCTAACATAGCCCAGATGTCTGTTTTGTATATTTACCCCAACCAAAAGCGGAGCAAGTCCGGATACTTGTTCTTACTACAGCAAAAGAATCGGGACAAGAGAAATCAAGCCACTTGTTGGCCCTTGGCCTTGCAGTGAAGGGGCGTAGGTCTTCGCCATTTTTCGAGGAACCTAAAAACAAAAAGAGGCATGTCAAAATAGGGATGCGGACCCCCAAAGTAATGAGTTTCTTTTGAAGTTTCCCTTTAGCGCTCAAAAATAGTACCGCCAAAGGGAACACCGAAGCCATTTGGGGGAATCCAAAAGCCAGGCCACCCACATGGCTCCGTCGAGGCCACCAAAAATCCAACAAAACAAATGCGACGACGAGCTGCTCGCCCTCCACCGCTGCGTGACATCGCCAGTGCAGAGAGAAGCGCCGCATCTCCTGACGAGAAGGGGCGCCACTGGGTTTGTCGAATATTAGGGCCCACGAAACGGATTCCGCTGTGTCCCTTTAAATCAGCACCCCCAAAAAGGGTAAGCCGCAAAAAAGACAGACCCGTGATTCCATTACACGGCTTTGTGGTTTTGAGGGTACCCTTTTCAGGCTTGCTTAAAAGTGCAAGTCGCAAGTAAAGCCAACATGTTGGGGGTCCCCTCTCTTGTCACATGTAGAGCTTAGAACAGCTATGCTCCATTGTTGCTCCTCCGATGGTGTCGGAAGAAGTGGAAGGGCACAATCCACGCCAAGCGCCAGCTGGAAGTTGTTAATTCAATATGTTTGCAATTATTTGCACTTGGCCCAAATCTGGGTTCAAAGGCTGATTGTTTAGGTCCAGAAATGAACCCATGGCCATTTCGGACCCTTTTAATACTGATTTCCTATAATCAAGCCAAAACTAACGGTTAATTCACCCATAAAAGGGGTTGATACCGGGGTTCATATAATGCAGTCTTTGACACACCAAAAACCATACTGTCCAATGATGTTTCATATTTGGTCTTACCAAACCACATACAATATGTTCCGAGGACACCTGAGACCCCGACTGCTGATGGACAAAATCGACCTGGGGTGCCCTTTTTTGGAGGTTCGGATTCTTTTGAGACAACGCCTTAAGATGTTTTAAGTGTCACTAAACAAAAAGACGCGAGTTGTGAATACAAGCCATCTTTGGAAGAAAAAAAAGTGTGGTTTCCCAACCCAGGGGAACCCAAACCAAACCAACGGATCAAAGGACACGTGTGGAAGTCAACATGTGCCCTACAAATACACATAATATACAAGTAAGGTCCGGCAGAGCCGGGGGGCGGAAGTTTCAAAGCAGTGAACAACTATAGTTTGGAGAACTGTCCTTGGCCCCTTGCTTCTCTCTCTCTCTCTCTCTTCTTCTCTTTTTCTCTCTTTCTCTCTTTCTCTCTTTCTCTCTTTCTCTTTCTCTTTCTGTTTCTCTGTCTCTTTCTCTCTCTTTCTATCTATCTCTCTAGCTATCTCTATATCTGTTTATTGATCTATCTATCTACCCATCTTTCTCTGCACTTAAAAGTTGCGATGTTCAATCCCCGAAAGTTGACTTCGCGTACTACTTTCGTACTTAAAAGTTGCGATTTTCGAGCCCCAGCTGCGAAACTGGACTTCACGTACTACTTTCGTAGTTAAAAGTTGCGATTTTCGAGCCCCAGCTACGAAAGTGGACTTCGCGTACTACTTTCGTACTAAAAAGTCGCGATTTTCGAGCCCCAGCTGCGAAAGTGGACTTTGCGTACTACTTTCGTACTTAAAAGTTGCGATTTTCAAGCCCCGGCTGCGAAAGTGGACTTTGCGCACTACTTTCGTACTTAAAAGTTGCGATTTTCAAGCCCCAGCTGCGAAAGTTGACTTCGCGTACTACTTTCGTACTTAAAAGTTGCGATTTATCTATAGATCTACCTATCTATCTACCTCTCTATCTCCTATCTATCTATCTACCTCTCTATTTATTTATCTCTCTATCTCTTTATCTATCTAGCTAGTTATTTGTCTATCTATCTACAAATCTATCTATCTCTGTCTATCTCTGTTTCTCTATCTCTTTCTATCTATTTCTCTAGCTATCTCTATATCTGTTTATTGATCTATCTATCTACCCATCTTTCTCTGCACTTAAAAGTTGCGATGTTCAATCCCCGAAAGTTGACTTCGCGTACTACTTTCGTACTTAAAAGTTGCGATTTTCGAGCCCCAGCTGCGAAACTGGACTTCACGTACTACTTTCGTAGTTAAAAGTTGCGATTTTCGAGCCCCAGCTACGAAAGTGGACTTCGCGTACTACTTTCGTACTAAAAAGTCGCGATTTTCGAGCCCCAGCTGCGAAAGTGGACTTTGCGTACTACTTTCGTACTTAAAAGTTGCGATTTTCAAGCCCCGGCTGCGAAAGTGGACTTTGCGCACTACTTTCGTACTTAAAAGTTGCGATTTTCAAGCCCCAGCTGCGAAAGTTGACTTCGCGTACTACTTTCGTACTTAAAAGTTGCGATTTTCGAGCCCCGGCTGCGAAAGTTGACCTTGCAAAAATGCTGCGCCTGCCACCAAATCTGTGCTTGACCTTGCTAAAGTGCTGCGCCTGCCACAAAATCTGTACTTGACCTTGCGAAAGTGCTGCGCGTGCCACGAATTTTGCACTTGACCTTGCGAAAGTGCTGCACCTGCCACAAATTCTGTACTTGACCTTGCGAAAGTGATGCGCCTGCCACGAATTTTGTACTTGACCTTGCGAAAGTGCTGCGCCTGCCACGAATTTGGCACTTGACCTTGCGAAAGTGCTGCGCCTGCCACGAAATCTATACTTGACCTTGCGAAAGTGCTGCGCCTGCCACGCAATTCAAACCTTGCGAAACCTTCGCGCGGCCGTGCCAATGGGCCCGTCTCCGAACCCGTTCCGAACCCGTTCCGAACCGTTCCGAGACCGTTCCGAGACCGCCTCCGTACAGGCGTCGCAGCCGAGGTGGTTTGCGCACAGTCCGGAAGCCCAATTCACGCACAGCGCCAACGTTTTCTGCATCTTGCCATCCCCCAGCTCGCAGAGAGTGGACGCAGCACCTTGCGAAAGTGCTGCGCCTGCCACGAAATCGATACTTGACCTTGCGAAAGTGCTGCGCCTGCCACGAAATCTATACTTGACCTTGCGAAAGTGCTGCGCCTGCCACGCAATTCAAACCTTGCGAAACCTTCGCGCGGCCGTGCCAATGGGCCCGTCTCCGAACCCGTTCCGAACCCGTTCCGAGACCGTTCCGAGACCGTTCCGAGACCGCCTCCGTACAGGCGTCGCAGCCGAGGTGGTTTGCGCATTGTCCGGAAGCCCAATTCACGCACAGCGCCAACGTTTTCTGCATCTTGCCATCCCCCAGCTCGCAGAGAGTGCTTGCGAAAGTGCTGCGCCTGCCACGAAATCTATACTTGAGAAAGCTATCTACGTGTTAAGCTGGCTATATGTCAAAGCTATCTATCTGTCATGCAAGCCTATTGGAAAGCTATCTATCTGTCAAGCTAGCTATATGTCAAAGCTATCTATTTGTCATGTCAAAGCTATCTATTTGTCATGCAAGCCTATTGGAAAGCTATCTATCTGTCAAGCTAGCTATATGTCAAAGCTATCTATTTGTAGTGCAAGCCTATTGGAAAGCTATCTATCTGTCAAGCTAGCTATATGTCAAAGCTGTCTATTTGTCATGCAAGCCTATTGGAAAGCTATCTATCTGTCAAGCTAGCTATATGTCAAAGCTATCTATTTGTCATGCTAGCTACCTGTCATAGCTATATGTCAAAGCAGCTAGCTCATTTAGTTCCAGTACTACGGAAGCTTCTTGTTAAACTTCCTTTGACAAAGTCGCCATCATATGCAAGTTTGTCAGCAGGTTCTCAACGTGAAAAGCCCCAGGCAAACAGAACTATAACGTCTCCCCCCCTGCCCAAACACAAAAAGGAAACCATGCATTTGTTGAACAAGGCCTCTTGAGATGTCCAATTCCATGACTGGAAATAGGGGGTTGGGATTGCATTCTAATCAATGGTTGTGCTGGTTTCATTTCGCAAAACCAACACAATTTAATATTTGAGAGTAATATGCCCGCAACACTGGCAGTTGCCCTGAAGCGTTCTTCTTGAAAACCACCCACACAGACACCCAAACACACACTTAAACTCCCAAGGGAGAATGCTGAAGTTCGACTAGGTTTGAGTTCGAGTGGGTTTAATTCGAGTCAGCAGCAGCCGTGTAGAGCTCGTAGTGGTAGCAAGAGCGGCTCAAGGGGGGGACCAAAAGGACCTTCAGAACATCACAACCTTCTCAAAAAGTTCGGCTTCCCGAACCCCATCCCACGACACCACTGGTCACTAGCTTCGTTGGCCAGCGTTGTCGTGTCGTGCGCCGGCCCCCTGCGTGTACAAACAACAACAATAAACAACAAAACACATGCGGTTGTCCTGACACCGTCTCCCAATAGAACAAAAACAACAACAACCCGGGTCTAAGACACTTCTGCCAAGTTGAGTGGCTAAAAACTCCCCCGCGCCGTTCTCCTCGGGCACTTCTGTTGGCTTCCGGGGCTCAGAGCTGTGCTCGTTGCCTCGGAGCCCCCCCCATGTCGGGGAACACAGAGAGATGGTCTCACAATTTCTTCTGGGACACATGGCTTGCGGGAAGACTGGTCGACCTGGTCAGCTGCGAATTGCATGTTGTTTCTTCCACAAAAGGGAGGTTTCTCCGAATTGCCCCCCAGCTGGGGAGTCCTATGAACATGAAGTAAATTTCTTGGTCAGAAAAACAAACACATCCTGAAGCAAAGCAAACAAAACACACATCCTGAAGAAATGTCTCTCCATGAAAAGTCAGTCAAATCAGCAGCTTTGCGAGCCGAGGCACGTCTCGGCACCGGGAACTCCTGCGCAGCGGAGAAAAAAGGGGGGGGGTTCTGCATGCGTCTTACGGGAACAGGTGCAGGCTCTCAACCATCCCTTCCGACATTGGATCTCAGGAGAAAAAGCATGGGGATCTTTCATACAACTTTTAGAGGGTGGGTTTGTCTTAGTTGGGTGAAACTCATAGCCATCTGCAAGCTAGGCCAAAAGAGCCGAAATCAGCCAGAAAAAGCAGCATGCCTCTTAAGTGTATGAGGTTGCTTGACATCTCATCGGCCTGAACGCAAAACAAAACCGAGCCCGAAGCAATTTTGTGAAATATCACGACATCGCTGACCATGAGGTTTCAGCCCTCAAGAAGGATCCGGGGGAGAAGCAAAAACATGCACCAGTTGAGCAGCGCCCAAGTGCCATTGACGTCTGGTTCTACCAACATGGTTAGAAAGGTTTAACTAGGCTTTACTACCCATGATTCCGGATGGTAGAACCGACTACTCATTTGGGTTGGGAGGCGCTCAATTGATCTTGCCAAATTGGCAAAGAAGCAAGCATTCCATTCTCATTCGGAGGTGTTTTTTGAGAACCAATCAAACGAATCCAACCCTGCCCCCGCCCACAAAGCAAGACCCCGTGTCAGACAGCCCCAAGCGTGAACAAGTGCGCGCAACGACAACACTCGATGGAAAACGCACAAATGGCCCATCCCCTTTGGTTAGGCAAACTAGGCATGATAGGCCACTGGCCTTTTCAGCCAGAAACCCGTACCGATCCTGCTTCTCAATGTCAGAGCCATAGATCCTGAGGATGCGCAGACCTGCGAAGTCCGAAAATCGGAACATCGAGTCACTGAGCTGCGCCCAAAGGGCCCAGCCAGGTTTGTGAGGGGATGAAGGGGTCTGGGTCTGTAAGCCGAAGCCAGCGGAGAGCCGAAACCAAACTTAGAATCGTCCCTTGAAGCGCAGCAACTCAAGAAGTGAGAGCAAAGGGAACCCTGGACCTAGAACCCATACGCGGGTGTCACCTGAAGTGATCCGGATTCTTACTGAATTCCCCGATCAGCACAAGGGTAGAACCTTGGTCGGCAAACGGAACCCAAGCGAACGTTCTACCCAGGATGCTTCATCACTTTGCGGAATGGCTCGGACAAAAATGTAGACAACCAGTTCAGAACTAACCTCTAAATGGCCGGAAAAGGAGAAAGCATTTTGACCCTAGACTAGGAAGAAATCCAGCAACAAACTGGGTAAGACTAGCCTCGGTTTACGCATGCCCTGCCATACCATCGGTGCTCCACTGCGTGGCTCATGGCTACAACAAATCCGCACCGACACTCTGCGAGCTTTGAAAGGGAGAGACACAATGAAAACACGCATCTCGCAGGCTGGCATTTTCCCTTAGCGTGGAGACGAACGACTCAAACTGAAAGATACTTGGAGTCTATAGGCAAGGTTGGGGTGGGAAGTTCTACAGGCTACGACATTTGGGCTCACGTGAAGAGGGTGCCATAGAAACCTTCATCATGGGCGAGATCGATGGTGACACCAAGATCTCATTGCGAGATAAATCCGTGTTGATTAGCCGAGTTTTTGTTTAATGGACCCAGGCAAACAGTCCACTGCACTGGCTGGCTCCAAAGACACAATGATATTTGGATGTGAAGGAAAACCAAAGGACACAGTTATCCAATGTCTTCCCTTGGGCTTTGGTCCTATGATTGGAGACACACCATATTTGATGGCCACGAAAGGGTCCTCAAGTTAAATTCATACTGTGAATGGACAAAATCCGGTCGCCCACTTTAAAACCATGGTTGAAACCATTGCTTGGTGGCATTTACAGGGGAATCATCATTCCACGGTTTCTTAATAGGTGCAGAATTTCATCCGTCCACAGTAGCCATGAAAACGGCAAGCTGAGTCTGTAACCCAAAGCCCGCCTGTGTCTATGTGCTTCACCTGCTGCCGACAAATGGGGCAGCGGCTGCCCACCTCCAATGCCTCACAGCGCACGCTGGGTGAATTTTGATGAAGCTGTTGTTTTTTTCCATGGGCCAACAACAAGGGTTGATTGCCAGCCTCATAGCTATCACTGGCTAACTTTGGAAGACCCATGAAGTCAGCCAGCTGTGTCGTTTTTGGGCTGGTGGGGTAAATGTACCCTTTTTTTCGGGGATGGTTTTTTCGGGGGCGCCAACAGGAACACCACCAATTCGGTGGGTCATCATTTGAGAGGAACTGAGAGCGAGCCAGGAGCCCCATGCCCAAAACTCGGCTCGCCCGGCTTCCCAGACTCTCGAGCCTGCGCCAGGCAGCTCTTGTGAAAGGCGTGGCTGCACAGCGTGATGGTATCCGGCTTTGCGCCCTGACACACCGCCTTGGACCAAACAACCACCTGTCCAACCACTGGTGTCTGGGTTTCCGTACTTGTAATTTTGGAACAGAAAGAACAGTTGGGGGGTGCTGGGACCTTCGTTGGGTTGAGGCTTAGTCACGAACTGCTATCCCCACAATACACCCTCCATCCCCCATGCCCAAGACACACCACCCCCTAAAAGACAACGCCGATCTCAGTTTTGTCCGGCAATTGTCTTCCCCTTGCTGGGGTGTTATGGGGGAGGTTGGCATGTTTGGGGGTCCTCCCGGGGTTTATAGCCCTCGCTATTTTTCAATCAGTACCTGGCCCCTCATAATGTGGGGAATTCCAAACTGTTCGGCCCCCAGAGGGACGCTGCTCAAATGTTTCCGTGTCGCACCCCGGACAAGGCAACGTGTTGGCTTTCTCACATGCAGCGCGTTCAGCAAACCTTGTGCCCGTCATACTGCTAACCCCTGACCCCCGATTAATAACTTTCCCGCACTGATTTTTAAGGGGTCAGGTTCTAGTGGGATTCCTCTCAAGGTGGACCCCCCTGATTAACTGGTTGGCTGATGAAGCAGAGGTCAACATTCCCAAGCATTGGCTGAGCTTCTGCTGGTGACGTAAACTTCGAGATCTCGGCAGCATGCAACAACCTCCAATGGAAAATATAGTTGGATGCCTGCATGTTGTCCAGTCAGAGCCTAAATAATCAGCATTGGGTTGTGTGGCAGTTTCAAGTTTAAAATCAAAATAGGTCATGATCATGCGAAAACAACATGCTAGAAACTATTTGGACTCTCACCGTAGCCCGGGTGCTTAACAGGAGAATCGCTCAAACTGCAACTATCCATCCCCTTTAAACAACTTAGCAAAGCGGACTACGGAGATCTATTGAGCACCCAGTGCGGGCTCCTTGCATTCCAGCTGCCTATGAACACCAGCCGCCCTTGCAAAATTCCGCTTCTCGCTTCCTGGGTGGATTGACCAAAAATTGCTCCTTGCTACTAAAAAGGTCTTCCCCAAAAGTCTAAAGTCAGCGGTTGGGACTAAACTCGTGCACCAGGTGAAACTAGATGGCACACTTCCCCGATAAGCAAGCGGGATCACTAAACCAAATGGGGAAGTTGTGCCGTCGACTTTCATCCCGACTTAAGGGGGGGTTTTGCCAAGCTTCACCCAACTATCTAAACACTCCCTCCAAGATGCGCAAAGGTCGCCTTCCGCGCTTCGCTGCTCCAAACGACGCTGGGCCTGCCTCAAGCTTTGCTTATTCTCAAACAGTGGAGGGGACTGAAGTCAACCTTCGGATAGGGCTCCTTATATATATATATGCGTGTATAGCATAATATATATACATATCGTATATACATAATATACGTATTTATATATAAATATATATATATACACATGTACATATGTGATTGTATACTGCATGTCTCCTTTCAACAACGCCAACATTGAACTAGAAGGTGATGTTCGGAGACACACACACACACGCACAATAGCAAGCTAGCGGACCAAGCTAAGCTGAGGCGTGTGGGGGGGGGGGGGGGAGAATGCTGTGGTTCAGCTGAGGCTTCTGTGAGCAAAGGGGCGAACGCTGCACCATCAAGCATCGGCCAAAAGTGCGGCACTGGCAAAAAGAAGAAGTGTGGCTATTCAATCGGGACGTCAAAGTCAAGAATGCGAGCCTTTTTGCAAGCTGCTAAAAAAGCACACCCGGCATAACCCAAGCATTTGAGCTTGTGTCCAAACTAGGACAACCTGCAAAAGAGCTTGCTTTACTTTGTTTCCATTCACCACAGCCCCAACAAGGGTGGGCACCCGCACGCACACACACACACAAACACACACAGGGAGAGAGAAAGAGAGAGAGAGAGAGAGAGAAAAAAACAGAGAGAGAGAGAGACACACCCGATGTCCCAGGTGTTATTGCAAGGAGACTGTCCCTAACCAAAAACTTCATCCGAGTAACCAGTTTTGCGCATCTCCTCAGCCTCCGGTGGAGCTCCACGTTAAAAACGTTTAAAAAAAAAAAAAACTTTCTATGCGAATGGCGCCTAAAATCCTGTTGCAACTTTTGGCTCACTATAATTTGTCTCAGTACAAAGTGTCTGACAAAGACCACTGGAAGGTACGAAAACAAAAAGCAGAACCGATACCAAACGCCGGCCTAAGACCCTCTCCAAACCTCTACCGGGAGTTCCATGAGACCAAAACTCCTCTTCTCTCCGCTCCGCCTCTGGCAGATGCGCGCCACGAAGGCTGCGGCACAGTCTGCTGCGCGGTTGGTGGGCGTGCACAGCAGCACGGCGCGGTTTTGTCCTGACTTCACTTCAAACGGTGGAGCTCTTTTCTGAGAACTTTGTCCCACCTTCAGCTGTTTTTGCCCAAAAGTTGAACTGGCTCTTGCGCCCTGCGATATTTCTCTAGGGGAGACTCTAGGCAAGTACCTTCCCGTGCCACTAAGCCAGCGGGACACTATGGTCCAAGACAAGAAGCCACCTTTCCACTGTGAAACTCTATGAATACTGGTACAAGCCACCAATTATCCAACTGGTGCCGATTCCCGATCGGCGAGGAATTGGTCCTTCCACTGCAGTCCAGCCAACAAAAACAAGCCAAAGGTTTGGGGACATCCGCATTGCGACGAGCCCGGACCTATATGAGCGACCAAAACCTATTGACTTTTGGTTATCCTACTATCCTGGTTTTGAAGGTTTAAGCCTTCCTATAACCCTTCTGAAACCAGGTAGTAAATCTAGTTGCTATTAAAACGTACAATGGTGGTTTCGGTTGTTTGTTCATATTAGATAAATGTTCTAGCCAAACCCCCCCCTCCGCCAACGTCCGAGTCCTGAGATCATGTTCTGGCGCGCAAAGCATGTGGCCAGGACCGCTGTGGTCATGGTCTTCCCCGTGCCCGGCGGCCCCTCCCGTCCGGCGCAGGTCTGTTTGAGGGAACCCACCACAGTCGTTGAGGCAAAGCTGTGTTCTGCTTTGGAGCTGGTGCCCTTTCTGATTTAGGGAAAAGGGAAGCCACCATTTTGGGTGCCCCCCCCCCATTTTAACACACTGTGAACATACCCACAAACACACACTTGATATGAGACGGCGAAACTGCCATGGTGCACCCCCGAGCAACTGAAAGGTGAAAAAGCGGAAAAAGCGGAAAGCGGAAAGTGGAGTTTCGGCACAACGTACATGCTACGTCTTTCCTTCGTGTGGCCCTCATCAGGGATGCGTACTCCACGAGCAGAGGTCCATTGCGGTGGCATCCGACTCCAAAAATAGACACAGCCGCAGAACCCCTTAGAAACAGGAAGGCCACACACACACGAACCCCGGAACCCAAAAAACCCGAAAGCCGCCTCCATCATGATTCTCGATGGGTGGTTTGGTCGCTTTTTTAACTCCTGCCTGTGCTCGCCTACTTGCAGGCATTTTGACATGTGGCTGCACTGGCTAAGTTCAGGTGGCCTTCTGATTCTGTTCCCGCACTTTCCTGAGGCGCTCCAGACTCTTCCAGCGCTGCGTGACATCCGCGATGGACCGGTTGAGCTTCTTGGCCAGCGACTTGCACGAGTACTTGGACCGGCTGTCCGCTTTCAGGCTGCAAAGCTGCTGGTCATCTTCTTCTGTCCAGGCACGAGGTACGTTCCTGGGTTGCCGGCATCGGAGTGAGCATGAGCAGGAGGTTCGGGAAGGGATTCAGGAGAGGAGAACAGGCCAGCGCAAGGAGAGACCGGAGCCGGGGCTGGAGTGCGAGGCGCTGGACGTGCCGGAGGTTCCGGGGAGTTCGTGTTCTCGGAAGATGTAGCTCGGCATCTCTTCCGCTTGGTTCTGCGTCGATCAGTACCCTTCTTGTCCATGATGGAGCGGGGAATGTTGGCCTTCTTGATGCCCGGCTGGCCAACATAATCGTGCACCATGGGACTCTTCGAGCGCGGGTCTATAGAATCGTTGGTGTCCCCCGCGATGATGCCATAGGACAGCGACTTGGGGTTGACCACCACGTTGTGCCTGTGGTCTGCGTGTAGCTGGAGCGGCTGGAAGCCGACGTGTGGCGGAGGGTCGGTCGGGGACCGGGCCAGGTGGGTTGACCTCATCGACTCCAGCAGGAGCAAGTGCTCGTGGCCGCGATGACTCTGCCAGCGACCAGCCGCGGACACATTGTTGCTGCAAGCTACCTTGCCCGTCATGGTGCCGGCGACTGTGTGCCTCGTCAGCCTGATTCAAGGTCTCCTGGATGAGCTGCATCATATCCGCAGCATTCTGGGTCATGCGATAATGAAGTGCTATCATGCGGCCGAGCATGGCGACAGCTCTCTGAGATCGGCGAGAAGGCCAATACTGTTTGAACCGGTGAATGAGCTGCGTGATCAACACAAAAATCAAGGACCAAAAACCAAAGAGAAACACTGACGCCAGAACGCAGAAGCCAAGACGAGCCAAAACAGGCCCGGAGAAAAACCGAAAAGAGACAAAGGAGAGCCACAATGCCTAACATCAAAAGCGGCGACAAACTGGCGCTTAAAGGTTCTTTCTGGTTGGGATCGCCGAAAGATGAAACAGGTGTTGCAGGTCAGCTAACTTGTAGCCCGCGGACAGATAAATACTGCGGAGCTGATCCAGTGCCATCTGTACTGCTCTGGCTGGGTGCGCATACTTGGTGGCGAGGGCTGACCGTGATCTGGCCCCGGAGAGAAGGGTGGAGAGGCTTCCTGCAGTGTGCGGTCCTCTTATCTGCCAGATTTTGCTTGGGGTTTTGTAGTAAATCGCCCGGTCGCCCACATCGATGACGAAGCCGAGGAACTCCGAAGACCCCACCTGTTCCAGCACGATGGGAGCGCCGTAAAAGTCAGCCTGAAGCAGAGCCTCCAATGGAGCTGCCGGGTGACCTGAGGCTGGAGACGGGAAGATGACAAATCTGTTGTCCACATATCGCTCCAAAAAGATGTTGTGACTGGTAAACCATTGTCCGTAGATACGCTGCCAGATAACTTCGTGCCTCGCGACGCATATGTGGCTGAGTACTGGGCTCAGCTGAGAGCCAATCGCTGTACCATGGACTTGGCGCAGGATGAGAGTTCCAACCTGGACATACATGCATTGGAAGCTGGACTTGACGATACCCAGGATGTCCTCCATGTAAATAACACGCGTGGTCGGTGTACGTCCGTAGGATTGCTTGCCCGCAAACACTCGATTGTAGTGGACAGCTGCCTGGGTTTCCACTGAATACACGAGACCGGGTCGCCCTCGCTGGTGCTCGGCTAATAGCTGCTCGACCGCTGCACACACTTGATCCTGAGGGACACTATTGAAGAATCCGACCAAATCGTCATTGTGGAAGGCAAGGGTGACTGTATCGTCTGTGTTGTCGAAGTACTGTTTGATGTTCTGCCATATCCTCGGTGTGGGGTGTATCCCCCATGAACATTTCCATGTGTCGGCTGCAATCTCGCCGAGAAGGATTGCGACTGCTTTGAAGAGCTGCCTATGTACCACCTTATGGTAGGCTATAATGGTCCGCCCCGACTTCCATTGCTTCTTGCGCTTGAGAAAAACTTTTCCAACCGGGATGGAGGTGGTCTTCTTCCTGTACGCCCATTTGTACCGCTTCTGCAGGTGCCGCGGAATGGCTTCAAGAATAAGGGCCCCGGCTTGATCGGGCTTCAGTGGAGTAGCTGCAAAGGTGCCGGACTGAAGCCAGGTGTTGTGGAGGCCTTTGAAGTAGAGTTGAGGGCAGAAGAACATGAGGTGGTGGTTGTCGTGATCCTCGTTGTGGCATACAAAGTCCTGGCCGAGGTGTCGATGCAGGATGTTGAGTTGATGCTTGGTACGGAGCTGATGGGTGGATGCGTGCTGCCGATGTTGCTGGAATTGATTGCGTAGGTGCTCCATGAGAGGTGCGTGGAACTGGTCCAGGGGGAGTCCGTGATGCAAGCACCATTTCCGTAAGCGTTCATGAACCTGCACTTCGTAGACCGCGAAGTCCACATAATACGACGCCAGTGCTGAAGTGTAGTGAACGTGATGGGGGGTTCCGGGAAACCGGAACTCATCTAATCCCGCTGCCACATGACCTTGAACATGGGATAGCCAGGGCTGACGTTTTAGCCAGGCTTCGCATTGGCACGATGATGGCCCTGGGGATGTCAAGGGGTAGCAGTCCTGAAATGACGAGAAGTTCCACATGACTGTGTGGACTCGAGGGTGAGGAGTCTTGGCCAGCTTCGTACTGGGTAAGTGGAATGGAAGGGCCCAGTTGCGGTGGTCGATGACGAGACGACGAAGAACTTCTCGGGTGGTCCGTTGATAATGTGGGTGGGACAGCAACGGTAATCGCAATAACAAATTGATCCTGGGTTGCTGAAGTTGACGGAAATTAAGAACTCGTCGGAGAATGTTGCGAACTCGATGCCGATGAGGCTGTTCCACATTACCAGACAACCTGTAGATGGCATAGATGTCCAAGTCCGAGTGCCGTCCACTACGGAGTCGTTTTTCTTCTTCCCAGGATTCAATGTGCTCCGAGGTGAGGCGGGCGATGATGGACCAGGCTTGAGTGTGTTTGAGCGCCACTCGATGAAAGTTCCTGCCATAGACTGTGCAACTCCTTCTGCGCAACCGGAGGAAAAGGCGTTTGCCGAACCTGGACCAGGGTTGTTCTGCAAGAAACCTGGTGGCCGTGTAGCCGGTGGAGATGCGCTTGTATCGCCGATGAATGTAGGGCCAATTAAGCGACGGCTGATAAATGCTGATCAAGGCATGTTCCTGAGTCCAGGTGACCTTGTGGTCGGGGTCTGTCAGGATAACCCAAGTAGCAAACTCGTCATAGTTGTCAAAGTGATGCCACCATCTGAGTGCTGGTTCCGCATTGATAAATTGTCCGTGTTGAATACCCAGCAACTTGGCTCTACGATTGTGTTCTCGACTGGGATAAGTGATGCTGGAGCTGCCAATGTATACATCAGACTGCGGGTTGACGGAGCGTGGAAGGTCCGGGCGGAGTTCAACTCGCTGCTTCCAGTACACCGCATTGGGCTGCGAGAAGTGGGTGAAGGTGTACATGTTCGGGTGGATGCGTAAACGTCGTAGTCGGCGCCTGAGTTCTGTAAGTGCATGCGTGGGACGACCGTAGTGATGAACCATGAGCAGTGTGGACAGGGACTCGGCCCACATAGATAGTTGCTTATTGACCATCGGCATGTTGAGGATTCTGCGACTTGTGATGATGATCAGATAGAGGACCTGATAATATTGATAGGATGCGTGGACGTCGAGTGAATCGCCGAGTGAGGTAGGGAAGGAAATAGTCGGTGCCGTGCTGCAGGCTGACTGGCCACATGGGCTCAGGAATACCATAGTGTCTGGCGGCACCGCATAGTTCTGACCGTTCATACTTGCCGTAGAGCTGCAAAAGAAACACCGTCTCCGGAGATTGAATGACCGGCATGGCTTAGCCATGCATCACATGCTCGAGCACTGAACTGTTAAGTGGATCAACTTAGAACGACACCGGCTCGTAACCCCAGGATCCTAAAAGAGAAAAAGAAAACGACCAGGAAAACGAAAAGGGAAAGAGAAACGCCAACTGATGGGCTCAGGGCAAGGTTCAAGCGCACCGAGCAGCAGGGCCTTTTGTGCCAGTCGTTTCACAGCGTGCTCACTTCCTCCATCGTGAGCGCTACAATCTCGCCTCTCACTTTCCATACATGTACAAAACCGTGATGAACTGTAGGAGTGCTCGCTTCGATCCCTTGCTCACCAAGGAGATGGTGGCGCCCCACTTGACTGCAATGGTTTTCAGCTGCTCCACCGTGTCTGATGCTAGCTCCTGCTTGATGAGATCGAGGTAATTCGCTTGGTTGGACAGCGTGCGTTCGTGCAACCACGCTTTGAAGACTTTGTCCGTGAGGCTGGCGGGAAGTGGTACCTGTTGGCCCTTGGGATTGCCCTGACGCAGAAGTTCTGGATCTAGTGTGATGTCCGGGGCAACCTCCGGGGTCTTGCGCTTTGCCGGCCGTCTTTTGGGAGCTGGATCAGCCTCCGGAGATGGAACTGGTAGGGGAGGTCCCTGAGCATCCGACATCGCCGCGTTGATGTAGAGGGACTGGTCAGAGCGGCCAGGTGTGGGAGTCCATGATGCGGTATTGGAAGGAGACGAGGATGGCTGCTTCTTGTCCGGTGTGAGAGCGATGCCTTTGTTCTTGTAGCGTTCAAGCTGTTGTTCCAATTCCGCAATTTTGTGGCGAGTGAGGTTCTCCTGCTTGGCGGGCTGCAGCGACTCTATGAGATCCACGATTTTGAGCGCAAGTGGCTCCATAAACTGCATAGCCTCGTTGCGCTTGTCCGGCGCATTGTCCGCGTGGAGGGAGCGGGCCGTCCGGCCGATGTCGACCTCCCTGCCTCGCAAGGCTTTGAGAATTGATGTCAATAACACCGCCTCGGCTATTGTCTGAGCCATTACCGGTGTACTGTATCGCCCGTTCGACAGTGCTCGGAGTGCGTGATCTTCTGCTCCTCCTCGAAGAAGACGTGTCAGTGGGAGATCTAAGATTGCTGTTCCTGCGAGCCCGACTCTTCTGGACCACTGAGTGGGTTGAATGTGACGGTCTAGTTGCAGGCCGCGGACTTCCGTCTTGTCGAGGAAGATGTCATCAGATTGAAAGGTGCTAGGAAGTAGCTGCGAATATCGAGGCTGAGTGTACTGCGTTGCATCGCCTTGGCCTAGGGGTGCACGGGCCTGAAGTTGAACTGGTGGTGCTGGTGGTGGGGGCCGAGGACCTGTCTGCATGTGGGTTGTGCCACCGCCATGATAGTTGTAGAACTGACCAGGAGGCTGAGGAGGGAACTGGTGAGCCATATGTGGAGGCCGAGGAGGATTGACCCGGGGTGCTGCTTCCTCTGCATGGATTCCATCCGATTGGAGCTCGAATAGGCTTCCTGCTGAGACTGCGGTACTGACCATGATGGAAGGTACGAGGACCCCGGCTGCGAGGAGGAGGGTGCCGACGTCGCCGGCCACGAATAGGTCCACTGAGAAGCCATCACGGGATGGGGGTTCATCTTTGACACTTGCTGATTGATTGATTAAACGCTAGCAACCAGGGCCAGAGCCTTTAATATAAACGAGAAACAGCGATCATCACACCAGGTCAGCACAATGCAAAAGAAACCTCAAGAAGACCAACAAAATAAAGTCGTGCTTGAGTCATAAGGCCCTAGCGTGCACTTTTTGTCGCAAAATATCGTCGGCGGTCGAAGACGGCAGTGTGGCGAAGAATGCTCTTATTTGCAATGAAACATCATTAATTGTCATCGGGTGCAGCAGCTCTTGGTGCAGGTTCACGAGCGGAGGACACCTGTGGGCGGTTTCGCGTCGGTAGGCGAAACCGAATCCAACGATCTGGCTTGCTTCTGGAATCACCATCCAACACTTGCCCGACACATAGTGGATGACGTCAGGACGTTCACTGGAATCCAAGGCCTCAATGCAAGCTTGCTCTCCTCCTGAACGAATCGGCTGACAGGTACCGACAGCGCGCCCAAACAGCAGCAGTTGGGCCATGTTGAAAGACATGCTCCAATTCTGGCTCATCGTGCGGGCAATTTCTTCAGCATCGTAATCGGCGTGTCCAGTGATCTTCCAACCTTAGGCGTAAAAGGCTGGGCACTCCGAGGAGTGCTGCCGGGAAGGATGTATCTGCCGGCTTCGTAGTATGCCTCTGGTGCCGCCGACACTGGATGCGTGGGTCCAGAGCAGCATGGGCCGCGTCTTCGTTGGTTCCTTGAGCCGAACTGTGGCGCCAAGGTAGGGGATGGTCAGCATGAACCAGTGTGGAGTGATCTTGGAGTCTTGGAGTAGTGATGTTCCGGGTTGACCTTGGCATAGTTCAGGGTGGAGTGCTGAGATGGTATTCCTGCTGCATTTAGAGTAGCGGCCACATAGTCCATCTGCTCCTGATTAACCGGGATCTCGTCGCGGACGTACGGCGAGGCGAGCACCTGAAGTTCGTTCCTCCACGGGTCGGACTCCGGGTTGGGAAGCAGGATCAGCGGTGGGTGCGCCTGCGGATTGGGACGCAGCTGCATGCTTCTCGAGGATGACTCCGTGACTGGATGAGCACCGGTCGCCGGTGGCCTTGGAGGCTGGAGCCGATGGGGCACTGCTTCTGCTGCGCGGAAGTGGAGATCTGTTGCTTCTCGGCCGCCGGGATGAAGCTTTAGTTGCCGTAGGCACTCGGGATGAGGATTTAGCTGCTGTGGGCGCTGAAGCGGCGAGAGCCGGTGCTGCCGTGGTTGAATTATCCGATTTTGCGTCCCTTCGGGAGATCGGTGGTGGCGTCCTGGAGCGAGCTCGACTGCGACGCTGTGGAGGCACTGACTTGGAGTAGGGGGATGCGTTGTGGGAACGTGACGGTTCTCCCTCCGTTGCGTGGCGTGATCTTGCCGGTGGGTTGGTCGGTGGCAGCATCTGACCTGATGGAGTTGCCGTAGGGGTCGGTGCGATAGGGGTCGGTGCGGTGGTCTGAGATGGACATGCTGTAACTGGAGCCGTTGGGGTAGTCGGTGTCATTGGGGTCATTGGAGTCATCGGGGTTGCTGGGCGCGCCTTCACCAGGATTTGCGGCAGTGGGCCAGCAACGGATGCAGGCCAGGTAGGGGAAGCAGGGATCGATGCCGAGGCGTCACCGGGAGCAAGGGCTGGAACCGAAGGTTTGGTAGCCCTGGACGTGCTAGACAACGTGCCAGAGATGCTGGAGGTCGGTGTCACAAGTGCACTCCTGCTCGGTGATGCTGTCTGGCTCACTGGTGATCTGGGTGGCGTAGGACCCGCAGTGTTCCTGGATGCCTTGGTCATGGGGCCTGCTGAGTTCGACATCGGACCTGCGTTGGGTCGTGGCATTTGCGAGCCAAGAGCAAACTGACGGCGTCATGGATTCATGCCTGATATGTCAGGTAGTCTGGCAGTAGGTCAACTGGGAAGGTCAACCATGAAGTAATCTGGGGTGCTGAAACGTCCGGGACATGTCCAAGCCTGTGGCGAAGGGTCTATGGAAAAAGTCCAGAGTCGCGAGCGACAAGGTCCGGTGGTTGTCTGAAGAAGGTGTCGATACATGGGTCATGACAGGTGCCCGCAAAGGGGATCAAGACACTGACCGAAGCCCGGACGCAGTGCCTAAACACACTTGATATGAGACGGCGAAACTGCCATGGTGCACCCCCGAGCAACTGAAAGGTGAAAAAGCGGAAAAAGCGGAAAGCGGAAAGTGGAGTTTCGGCACAACGTACATGCTACGTCTTTCCTTCGTGTGGCCCTCATCAGGGATGCCATCTGCCACACCAAGTACTCCACGAGCAGAGGTCCATTGCGGTGGCATCCGACTCCAAAAATAGACACAGCCGCAGAACCCCTTAGAAACAGGGGGGCCACACACACACACACATACACAAACAAACACCGACCAACCCCCCTTTTGGTGTCCTTTTGCTGTTTTGTCTCTTAAGGGGCGATTTAGCACCCAGCAACTCCTTAAAACATGTGCAAAGCATGGAGTTGTTTTCCTAAAAAGCTTGGGGGCCACCACCCCTCCCCCTTCCCCTCCCCTCCCCCGAAGTCTTTAGGGAGGCATTTTTAACCCGCCGCAAAACATCAACCACCGCCCGCATCCATCGCCTGCACCTGCGCCAACGGCTGGCGCAGCGCGAAACTCACGGCGCTTTGCTGCGAGGCGTTGAGGCCCCAGGCTGACAAATCCACCGTCGGCTCCGGCAGCCTTCGGCCAGAACGTGGGCCGGGTGTATGCGGGCAGCCGGGTTTCATCCGGAAACCTGGTTGACTCGTGGGACAATCTCTTGGAAAATGTCGAGAAACTCTGGGGGAAGCCTATGGGAAAACCTGAAGCCATGGGAAAATGGTCAAGGAACCTGGGAATTGGTGGGGAAGCTGGGAAACTCTCGGGGGAAAAGGGCACTTCAGCCGGGGTCTCCGGAAAATGTGGACTAAAACAGTCGGGACCTGAGGAATACGAAACCATATGGGTGTGTCGTCTTTGGGAAGCACCCATTCAAAAGGAAGAAAACAAAAAACGGGGGCCCCTTAGAAAGACACTTGTTTGCCCATCGGCAAGCCCATGGAGAAGCTTTGGAAATCCTAGCAGATGAGCAAGACAAAAACATGCCAACCCTGAAGCAGGAAACCGGATGCTGTGGTCAAAGGGCAAACCCTGCGCTTTAGCTAAACAATTGGTTACCTACTGTGGATGGACGAAGTCCTGCACCACCTAAGAAACCCTGGAATGATGGTTCCCCTCCAAATGCCAACCAATGGTTTCCCATGGTTTCAAAGTGGTGCAGGATTTTGTCCATCCACAGTATGGCCCAGGGATCCAGGCCTGGCACCCACTCGAAAGCTGAAGGACTTGCCTCGTTGAGGGATTAAATTCTAACAAAGTTTGGCCATAACTTTAAAGGGCTGAAAATTGGTTCCAAAGGACAGAGGAAACACCGGCCCCATTTGGCCAGAGTTATCTGTTAGTCTAACCTGCTTTCACCAACTGGTGGGCTTGTCTTTATGCAGTGTCCCTCGCTTTGTGAGGGGATTGGCCCAAAACACCAAGGTTTACCACCAAAATGTCTTCCCAAAGTGTACAAACTCCATGAGCTGAGGGAGTGAGGTCACACATCTGCGCGAACCGAACACTAAACGGCAACATTAGAGCAGCTCCAAATCCGTCTAGTGTGTGTCTCAACAGGAGGCACGAAAATGGCTCCGAGGCTAAATTCCGCTCGCCCCAAGTCACTTGGGTTTTGTTTCAAAATTGGCGTGTGTCAAAATCGGAATTCGACCCCCAAATGGCCTCGGTGTTCCTTTTGGTTTCCCATTGAAGCCACCCCAAAAGCGTCCCCTCAAAGAAACAGCCGAAACCCCATGCGGCTTTGAAAGCGCACATCACCTCACCCCTCATTTACCTGCATCTCTGGGCACCATCCATCGTGCTTCACATTCACAGTACTTGAATTTTCAGGCTTGCTCCAACTTGGCAGGGTAGAACCTTGGCTCCTTTATAAAGACAAGCGCCCCTGACAGCCTGAGTGGATTGGCCCAAAAAGCCTAAACTTTTTTACCATGTGCTTCTGTCATCTTTTAACAGCATCGCCAGGCTGCTGTGCCGGCTGCCGCCCTTGCAGGACTAACGCTTGCACCAGCCGACCTCGCAAGCACGTTCTAAGCCACGGCTGTGGCCAACGGGCCCCTTGTGACAAGTGGGCCATCTCTATGACTACGCAAAGTCAGGCGTGCTCTTTGTCACAACACACCCCTGAGGTTTCGGAATGCCTCTCGACTGCTGCTGGAAGCCGTAGTGGGTGGGTATCATTGCGGTTTTCTTGTAAAAAGCAACTCAGCACCCGCCTCCCGCAGGAATGTGACAGCAACTTCCAGAAACCCAAAGGCCAACACAAATTGCTCGTCCTTGTGGTTTGGTGATTGGTTTTGAGGATTGGAGCAAGCCTGTCAGACCTACAAGTTGACATGGGAAACGAAATCATTTCCCACCCTCCCTATAGGATCCGTGCTGGTGACTGTACAAACAACTCATGTCCATATTCCCAGCAGACGGCCAACTTCTGCAAAGCTGTCAAGCTCGTGGAACTCAGGCCTCTGACAGAGACTGCAGTTCTTCAAAGTTTGTTTGCCCTCCCAGCTGTACCGCAAATGTCCGTGCGACAAAGAATTGGGATGCAAATGCGCATCTGAAGCAAATAATTTACCAGCTCGTGCCATGGAGAAGCTCAGAAGCTGCTTCGCCTAATACTTTATTGGGAGCATTGGCTTAAAGTTGTTGCAGAATCGACGAAACCAAGTCAACGAGCGCAACCGTAACTACCTAGGATCCACGGCAAGTCATTCCAGCAATTGCGCTGTTTGCGGTCTTGAGGTGGATACTGCAAGAATTAGGTATGTCGGACTTGTAATGCGACGGGCCTGCACGGCGCTGCAGTGTGACTGAGGGAAACTGACGTTAAGTGCGCTGCAACGACCTGCTAGCATCCGCTGGGGGTATGGCGCAGCCCACTGCGCCCCCTCACTTAACCTCTCTTGAGGTAGGTGTGCGGGCTGTGGATCAAGAATCAAGAATCAAGAATAGTCATTGGAAAACATCCTTTGCTACACTCAATGCCAAGAGGAAGTTGGCAGTCCCCTATCAGCTGTCCGTGTTTTGTGGTTTAAAAGGTGGGGTCGGTTTTGGGTGATTCCCCATTCGGTTGCGGACTTTGCTATCCTCAAAAGTGCACCAAAAAACACTGAAGACTACCGATGATTTGTCGGATATGAGTAACTGAACGACGCAGTTCAGGAAGCTCATCTTGGTCAGTCAGCCAAATTTTCAAATACTAATTAACTAGTTGGTCACTTCATTAATTTGCTTAGTTCGTGGTTGGTTTTCTTGGTTAGCTGGGGTTGATTAATAACCCCTGCAAGTGGAGATTCAATTGACAGGACGGTTTTATCGGGACTTCAATTCGGACTTCAATTCGGGCCCTAAAATGGTCTGCTTCCGTTGGCAGTCTGTCTGTTTGTTTATTTAGTTAGTTCCATGCTTGCTTACTTGCTTACTTGCTCGTTTAGATAGTTGGCATGTTAGCTAGCTAGTTGGCTGGTTAGCTAGTTTGTCAGTCAGTCAGTCAGTCAGTCAGTCAGTCAGCCAGTCAGCCAGTCAGCCAGCCAGCCAGCCAGTCAAATAGTTGGTTTGTTGATGTGCTTGCGGGTCAAAAAACAGGTATGCAAAATGGCTTGCCCTGAACCAAAGACTCAAGCCAAACAGGTCCAATTCCTGGTGGCTTGATTTTGACCCATACCCATGTAACTACTTCCATCCCTCCTGCCGCCCAGCAGCACTCCCGCAGCTCCCCGAGCGCGCTGGCCATGCAGCTCTCGGACAACGCCTCCCGGCGTTCCGCGTGCGTGGAGTCGAAAGCATCTGGGAAAAGGGAAACCGTGGACAAAGGATGGAAAGGGAGTTGAACACATTAGCTGCCCAATCTGATTGCTAAACGTGAATAACTTCAGTGAATTTAATTTAATGGAAACCAGCAAAAAGTTAAAACACCTAAGGAAACGGATGGCCGGGAACCACGAAGGAAACAAGGGGAATGGAAGAAACACGCAGAACTGGAAAAAAAAGTGGAGCACTGTTTGAATATGGAAGCTGTCCTCTTTAAACCTCGGGGAAATGTGACAAGATGATGGGCCGGTTGATACGAACAAGAACAAACAAATTAGAACCCCGAAAGATAGCTCCAAACAAGCAGGCCGGAGGTCCATTTTTGGAGAAGTCTTCGCCCTTCGTACAAACCTGACCGCTCTTTGCGAACAAAGTGAAGCCAAGAGCCGCCGAACCAAGGGCATTGAAGAAAACCTGGATTCAAATTCATTGGGACATACAAACAGCCTTTTTTGAAGTCCCTTTCACGTAGTCTTCTCAAGATTCCCTGAGTTGAGAAAGTTAGACGAGGAATGAAAGTTGAGTGGACAGGTGCACCATCTTCAAACTATGGACTGTGGGCAAACCGCCTTGGTGAATTTTGCGCAGCGGTCGCAAAACAAACGCCACCATTTCAACTCCCAGATGTGCTCAAAATGCTAAGCAAAAGGCAATCACCAGTTATTAGCTGTGGCGCTGCGGCCCTTTTTTATCACACGAGGTGTCTTTCATTTTGTTCAGCGGAGTCGAGACGTCTGATGAACGTGCCTTGCAATTCCGACTGCAATGCAAGAGTAGAAAACCTGACTGTTTCGAAACTTTGAGACCCTTCTGTTGCTTCACATTCTTGCCATTAAGAAACGGACGAAGCACGTCAATCCAATGTAGCTGCACTAAGGCGCTCTGAAGCTAGCCTACATTAACCAACCTTACTACAATCTTCAATTGGGCCATTCGGGGTCGCTTCCAGCTGGCCCTAACCCCAAGATAATTGGATTCCTGGTCCTTTAAAAGTACAACAAATCAATCACAAACGCCAATCTGTCCCGATACTCAGTGCCAGGCTGCTGTCGAGGCTCCCGCAAAAGGACAAGCCGCCAAAGGCGCCGCGTGGCCCTCCCTTCAAGGCGGGCCTGCTGGAGACGGCACACGTGCCGAAAGACCGCCTGGTCTGGCCTTCCTCACCAAGAGTCAGCTCTCCGGCCGTCCTTCGTCTTGCTGAAAGCCAGATTCAAATGACTCAATGAGTCTAAGCAATTCCTTGTAGGCAAAAATTGAGCGTGCCCTGCCCACCTGTTGGGTAGCAGTGCTTGTCACCTTGTGACAGCTGCGTGGCAAGTGGAAAAAGGTGAAGACATGGCCGCAAGATGCCGCAAGACTCTGCATCCCTGGCATACCCACACGCGTGTTTGTTGTGTCGTCTCCGAGCCGTGGTCTCCTTCTCTTCCTACTCGCATGTGCGCGGTTTCAGTTGATGAGCAGGCCCCATTTGCTAGTAGCAATTTGGTCCATGTACCTGATCCCTTCTACTAACAACTGAGCTCAAACATAGGCTTCTGGCTCTTATGTGTTATTCGATAGGCTTAAGCACCCTCGTTGTCTTCTCAAAACATCTACTGCAACGCAATATTGACAAACCAGACCGCTAGCTCATACACTCTCAACGCAGTGAAATCAGCGTACTTGGCTATTTTTGGTCTTGGCGGCGTGCTCCCTGCCCTTGTTTCACTGTGCTAGTCCAAGCGCCAGCCTATTCTCCATTTGTCTGAAACAAGGGAAAGCCCTAAACTCTGTGGTTTTCTCTTTGTGCCCATTCCAAACAACCCCCAAACCACACCATTCATTGGCCCACAATATGCTCTGATTTGTTCACATTCAGTCTGCCCTCGAACAGAACATATTCTTGGAGGGGACGCCAGAAAAACTCCGTCTGGGCCAGCTTGCCCTCACATACCCGGCGCCTTTGGGATCAGCTCTAGCATGTAGAAGCCCGGCTCCGGTGGATGCCCACTCCTTGTTCTCAAATCTTTGCTTCACGATGCCCATGTTTTGCTTTTGCATTGGTTAGGGAACCCTCACTTTGCTACATACCTGCTTGGGAAGCCTTTGGTAAGTAGCGTTTACGCAGGGATTTCTGTTGAGGCCAACTCTTCAAAAGCCCATGTTGAGCACCATGTCTTGATTGATCCTCCTTTTCACAGTAAGTGGAAAGTATTCCTGCAATTGCATAGTAATTGGGTGAGTGTGCCAGTTGGCATTCTCTTCACAGTAGCTGGTGAACACAAGGTATATCAGGTTCCTTGACCCTATCAAGCCTCCCAAGAAAGAAACGCTTGGCCGTATCACTTTAGAAAAGCATGGGACCTCACGAAAACAGGGGTTCCTGCTTTGGATAACATTCCTACAAAGGGAACATTCTTGTGGATTCCATGAGAGCGGAGGGTGCCCTTCCTCCTCCTTGGCAACTATTGGAAGAAGATCAAAACTCAAAAACATACTGTTCGATTGTTGGTCGCATGATCGCTCGTTTGCCG
>CAUJNA010001580.1:485000-542500 GCA_963377175.1 Effrenium voratum
AAGCTGCTCAGACTGATGCGCAAGTTTCAGCAGCAGAGTAGCGAGACGGCCACCAAATGCTGCGGTGATGGAAAAGTGCATTGAGTGTCCGTACTGCGAAAGTTCCTTCGAAGCTTCCTTTGATTAATGCCAGGTGTTAGGTTGATTCACCCCGAATCCCCGGGGCCTTCACTCTCGAACATGGCATTGACATGGAATTTTCTCCTCGAATCGATGCTTAAACCCGGCGTGGAGATGGATGGACCCGATGTGTCCTCTTCCCAAAAAACGGGACACACATGGACTGATTGTAACTATGTGTTGCTCACAGAAGCTACTCAATTTCGCACCTTACATGAAGGAGACAAGCCTTTTTTGGGTTTTACGGACCCGTCATGGTTTTTTGCTGTTTGGGGTCGAGGTTGGTGTAATTTATTAGAAAGCACATCTGGGTACACAGAAAGAAAGACTATCAGATGCTTTTTCATATTTAGTCTACCCCAAAATAACAAACAACAAACACCTCAGCTTCAAATAGGGGGACCCCAAAATGTGTTTCTTTTGATCTCCCTTTCGGCCAACCCCCAAAAGGGGTGCCGAGCCTCCAAAACATATATATATATACACACACACACACACTTTGTCTAGTTTGAGAACCCCCCCCCCATTTTGGCAACCAACGTTTGGGTCCCCACACCATTATAAAATAGAACATCGTTTTGGAGGAGACCAAACATTTGCGCCGCTTGGCTCATCCCGCCTGAAGATGTTCTCAGATGTCGCCGCACGCAGAGCCAGCTGGAGGCCCATTCTCCCAAAGCCATCGCCGAGCGGAACCTCGTGCCGACACCATGAAGCTTCTGCACCATTTCTGTGTGAAACCTTCCAAGCTGAAAGAAATGGGAGGCTCCCAGGAACAGGACCTGTGTCATGGGCTCGTACCAAGTGAGACTGGTTGTCCAGCCTAGATGTGGCAAGATGGTTGCCACCCCAAACCCCCTACCGGGACCCAGGGGTTTAATGGGACCCAGGGGTTTAATGGGATATGCGGCCACTAATTCATATATAGACATTCACGGAATAAAGGGTACAAGCCGTGTTTTTTCTTTGGGTAGTGTTGTGGGTGGTTTGCTAGGGTTTACCCCCTCCCAAAAAGATCAAAAAGGAACCTACAACCTGGAAAACCCTGAAGGGAACCCTCTCAGTCCAACGTTCTGTTCAACCGAAGTAAGGCCAAAAGCCTGTCCTTTGGAAAAGTTGATCGATTTTGCTCTTGGCTAGAACCGAACTGACTTACCAAAGGCGTCTATGTAGGTAAACCAAACTGACCAGAAAGCACAGCTATGTCAGCAATGCCAAGCGTGGCCCTACCGGCAGAGTCTCTTTAGAGGAGGGGTGGGTTTACCTGACAACATCGCAAAGCATCCTCTTGGGTATGAAGGTTGACCCTCCATCTTTCAACCAACGTCAACACCGCTTTTGACCCCTAGATTTTGTTCAAGACATAGCCCCTCATAGAACTGTCTGGGTTGTTGTGGGACCCCAGTTCCGTACTCCGCAATCCGCAGGACACCACCACTCGAACAAAGCAGATCTTTCGGATTGGTATGGAATGGCTGAGCCCTTGCAAGTCCCTCTGTTTCGCGGGCAAAAAACAACCCATGAATTCGCTCCCAAGTACCGTGTCTGTCCCCGACTTCCAAGCACTGCCAGTTAAGTTGACTGGCTTCCTGGTAGCTACATAGCTGGCGAGCTAGTTAGCCAGCTGTTAGCGAGTTTGTTAGCTAGCCAGCCCCAGACCGGAAATGACGCCCAAAAGCATTCAAGGCCACGCTGCTTTTTGTCCAAGGCGGGCATGCATGGCCCATTTGTATTGGATGCCCGGAAATATTAGGACACCATAGAAAAGCGAATCTTGCTTACGTGAGTTTTCGGATACCCCAAGAAGCGATCCCAAGCCCTACATGCAAAGGTTAGAATCCCTACCTGATTGTTGCTGATTGTTACTGTCTGTGCAAATGAATCTGCCAGGTGCCACCTAAATCGGGCGGTCGATATCAACTCGCCGGCCAGGATGCTTGATCTTGTGGCAGAAGAGCAGCTGCGCTCTGACTTCGAAGTGGCCCAAGAGCTCGTTGCCTCACATGCACATGGGCGTGTCTTGTCTACCCAAATCCATGTAAGGAAACTACACGGCGTCCGCGGCTATGTCTGGCTGGGACTCACCTGGCCGGGTTTTGAGGACGTGGCTGCGAGCCAAAGCGCGAGCCGAGCAGCTCTCAGATTGGCTCCAGTCCACGTAGATATCTGCCAGGAAGCGGCCCAAGCCTGGCTCATCCACCGCGGAGGCCACTGCCTCCAGCTCTACTGGGCCTGGAGCTTTCGACGAAGCGACGCCGGGAAATCGGGTTGCCCCGAAACCGGTAGCCCAAGGAAACTTGAACTGCAGAGGTTTTGAAAGGAAAGCCTTCAATATCACTCCAGCAGAAAAAGGAACGAAATCAAATACCAGGGTTTCCTTCGTTTCCTCTTTCAGCATCACCCCACCAAGAAACTCACTCTAGGCAAGGCCAAAAGGTGATGTTTAAGCCAAAGGGGTTATATGGAGCTTGAAATGGAGCTTGAAAGAGGGTAGGAAAAGCCCAGGGTAGGAAAGTGAGTGAATGTTAAGAAACTGGCAGGATTTAGACCAAAGGAACCGCTCTGAAGGTCTCTTCAGCTTTTTTCAGTTCAATGGAGCAACGTTCCCCGAGTACCTCCATTGATATCTGGGTCGAGCTGTGACTTCAACCTCCTTTTCACCTAACGGGGTTAGGGTCTGTCTGTTTCAAAACATATGGGTGTGCCCTTTTGGGGGGACTCCCCCCATAATTCTGGGTGTCCTGCTGGTCTCCCTTTAAAACCACAAAACAGCGGGCACCCTCAAAAAAAAGGGCACGCCCGCATGTTGTACAACCCTGGTCAAATCTTTGCCCTCTTTGCATAGAAGGCAGGCTATACAGGCGAGCCTAGCTTGGGGTTTGCTCCAAATGGCGCGGGGGGGGGGGGGGGAATTTAATGGCACATACCCATAGTTGGGTGTCAATCTCAATAGAGGACATCACTTAGGTTCGGGGGGGGCATGTCAGTCACTTTGAAGGTGATTCCCCATTGAAACTCATAGCCATGTGTACGCCATTGTGAGGCTAACTGGCAAGGCACGACAAACAGGTCCACTGAACCCAGCACCAGATGCCTCCCTGATTTGCAACTGGCGCAAATCTCGAGATGGCCAAAAACTGGATTCGTGCTCATCTCTCGATGTCTACCATGCCCATCAGAACTCATCAAGGCATCTCACAGCAGGTTGCGCCAGCTGTGCTTCCTATCAAGTTGTGCGTTGGATCATGACCAACGCTTCCACGTTTCCCAACGCCGATGTTTTGATGTGCTTCAAGTCCGAAGGCTTGGAACAGCGCCCAAAACCCGTAGACGTTTTAGTAACAGGCAAATGTAAAGCTTCATGCAGGCCTGGTGGTGGACCAGGTCATGGTTTTGGTTCCGGCTATTTAAGTTGTAGAGGTTTAGCCAGGTTGTGGTTATGAACCAAGTAGAATCACATACAGCATGCATAGGGAGAAGGGGTGTGTCGTTTTTGGAGGGTACCATGTGCTGGGGTGTTTTGAAAGACAACCACAGTTTTTGTTTGTTGTCAAAGAAAAACACACCCAAATGGAATGGGTCATGAGGAGTTCGAGGCAAGCACATCCACCTCCATGCACAAGGGACCTGCGCACCAGCCAAGAGTCGAATCACAGTGCTGAGAGGGAGAAAATCCATGCCGCGCTTGGATTCTTGGCAACACAAATCATGTGCAGGCACCTAGTATCATGACAGTCACTAAGCATCATTGACAAGGTCAGTTGTTCATATAAACAAGTAGCCACTCCACCCAAAACTGGAAACCAGATTTCACACAAAGGATTCCGTCAATGGTTGCTGCAGCTTGGCCCTTTCAAAGGAATCTAAGGGGAAAGCTTGATATCCCCACTAGCACGTGGGTCATCTTCCCACATCCAACATTGACATGGAATGATGTGACTCCACAATCCTAAAGCTGCTCTTGATGGCTTTTGCAACGGCCGGAAATCGGCAGTTGGATGCTTTGGTCATTCAGCGAGACACGAATCGGCAGTTTGATGCTTTGTTTATTCAGCAAAACCTACCCAGCTTCTGCCCCCCCAACCAATAAGGTGTTGATTATCCATATTTTGTGAAGCTCAAACAAGTAGCAAAAGAGATCCCAGAAACCCAAACAAATTCAACGGCCCCAAGACTCAGTCACGCCCATCTCGCCTTTCCAGGCTTCCGCATAGTCTTCGGCCGCCTCCACCGATATCATGCCACCACGCATCTGTTTAACTGCATGGAAGGCTTCTGGGCAAAGAGTGCGACATAGAGAGTCCGAATCCGAGGTCCTAGGGCTTGCGCCATGTGAGCCACGGCCAAAAGAAGTGGTGCCCTGGTGTTGTGCTTATTTTCAGTGAGTCAGAGACAAAAGACTAGATGCTTTGACCAAATGCCAACATGCCAAACAAAGCTCCGGTTCAACTAAAATCGGTGTTGCTCCGGAATCCCTTGCAGGAGAACCGACAACAATAGCCTAACAAATTAAGGTCAAGTCCCTCATTTCCTTCTCCCTTGTTTCAATACACAAATCAAACGAGAAAACGCGAACCATGAAGTCATGAAATCGGCCACATGCATCAGGCAGCCACTCACTCAGTCCGGCCAACGTCCTCCCATATTCAATTTCCATTCCCATCCAATCCAGCTACACCCCCTCGTCAATCCATACGATCCACTCAAACAGTCAAACGATCCAACAATTGGTTTCCTTTTGAATGGGAATCTTGATGGACATACATTTAGGTGGGATTTTTGTCCACCTACAGGGGTGCTCCCCATTTGACATTCAGAGGCAACTCAAACCACCCAGAAGTCACAGTGTGTATTTGCAACAGTCAGAAGCCCTAAGTGGAACGAACTCCCATTGCTTCCTTTGCATTTATCCTGAACAAAACACCGAGCCTCAACAGGGAGACACACATTCCGCGGCAAGTGATGTCTTAAGTGGGTTCCCTGGTAAAACGGGTAGGTTTTTGGGCAAATTAGTTTGCTGTTATATTGGTGGGTTTCCGGGTAAGTTGGTGAGTTTCCTGGTAACTTGGGTGGATTTCCGGGTAAACTGTTTTGCTGGCTGAGAGTCAGATCTGGTATGTTTAGCAGGGAAATGAAGCACAAACACCGGCTTGGTGCCCGCGCAACGTGAGCTCCAAGCTAGCATGAAAACACACACAAACAATTTTTCTCAAACAGTTCATTCTCTTGGGTGGCATGTACACGCAGCAGCTACAGTCACTGAACACTTACCTCGCGTGGCTCCATGCGCGAGCCGTCTTCAGCTATCCCCAAAGTCAGGTCATGCGCAAGCACGAATTTGCATCGGACTGATTGAACGGTTGCAACACCAAACCCGTGGACCCTATCTCATGAGGCAAAGCCTCAAGAAGGAGTAGACAAGAGCAAACAAGAGTAAATAAGAGAAAAAGAGGGTACGTAAGGCCTTTATGAGGGCCGGGTCAGGCCCAAACACCGAAGTGCCACATGTCTGCTTTGGGATCTGGTCCTTTGGGGTGGGGCAAATCTCTGATTGATGTCCTTGGCACATCACCTCCCGTTCGCAGTGACTGCGCTTCCGGTCTGAACCCTGATTACATGGGTGTGTCTCTTTGGCGGACCCTCAAATCCGCCAACAACAGACGGCGTGTTGTGTTGGACACAAAAAATGCTCCTTACCTCTTTACCTGTTACCCCTCCCCAAACCCCTCCCTGCGGGGGGGGGGTCCACGTACGCTTCACATTGTGCGGGCTTGCGCAACTCAGTTTGTCAAAAACATTGGGGTGTTCGATTCCCGCCGGGTGCGCTTTCGCATCCTTAGCAGCTCCAGTGGCACATCGCCAGCATCACCTGCATCATCCGCATCAGCGCCTGCCAAGGATGCGGATGATGCAAGTGATGCTGGGGATGTTGCCCATGCTGGTGAAGGAAATGAAGGGGAAAGGGGGAAAGGATCTCAACAGCGAAAGGGGGGGAAAGATCTCAGGGAGGAAAGGGAGAAGATCTTGGGAAAAAATGCCTTAAAAGGGAAAGGGGGGAAAAGATCTTTGGGAGGAAAAGGGAAATCTTTCTCGGGGGGAACAGGCCCTAAGGGGCAATCGGGGGGACAGGATCTCAATCGGGAAAGGGGGAAAAAGACTTTGGGAAGAAGGGGGGAAAAGATCTTAGGGAGGCAAAGGGAGACGAACTCAGGGAAAAGGACTTAGGGAGGAAAGGGGGGGAAAGATCTTTAGAAGGAAAAGGGGGGAAATAAATGATCTCAACAAGGAACTGGGGGGGGGGAAAGATCTTAGGGAGGAAAGGCAGAAGATCTGGGGCAAAAAGGCCTTAGGGGGGAAAGGGGAGAAATGATCTCAACAGGGAAAGGGGTGGAAAAGATCTTAGGGAGGAAAGGGAGAAGATCTGGGGAAAAAAGGCCAACAGGGAAAGGGGGGAAAAGATCTTAGGAAGGAAAAGCGAGAAGCTCTCAGGGGGGGAAAGGCCTTGGGAGGGAAAGGGGGGAAAGGATCTCAACAGGGAAAGGGTGGGAAAGATCTTAGGGAGGAAAGGGGGGGGAAGATCTTAGGGAGGAAAGGGAGAAGATCTGGGAGAAAAGGACTTAGGGGGGAAAGCCCAACAGGGAAAGGGGGGAAAAGATTTAGGAAGGAAAAGGGAAAGCTCTCAGGGGGGGGAAAGGCCTTAGGGGGGAAAGGGGGAAAAGGATCTCAGCAGGGAAAGGGGGGGGGGGGAAGATCTTAGGGAGGAAAGGGAGAAGATCTGGGGACAAAGGCCTTAGGGGGGAAAGGGGAGAAATGATCTCAACAGGGAAAGGGGTGGAAAAGATCTTAGGGCGGAAAGGGAGAAGATCTGGGAGAAAAAAGGCCAACAGGGAAAGGGGGGAAAGATCTAAGGAAGGAAAAGGGAGAAGCTCTCAGGGGGGGGAAAGGCCTGAGGGGGGAAAGGGTGGGAAGGATCTCAACAGGGAAAGGGGGGAAACAATCTTAGGAAGGAAAGGGAGAAGATCAGGAAAGACCTTAAAGGGAAGGGGGGAAAGGATCTCAACAGGCAAAGGGGGCAAAGGATCTTAAGGAGGAATAGGAAGAAGATCTCAGCGGGGGGAAAGGCCGTAGGGGGGAAAAAGGGGAAAGGATCTCAACAGGGAAAGGGGGGGAAAGATCTCAGTGAGGAAAGGGAGAAGGTCCCAGGCAGGGAAAAGGCCTTAGGGGGGAAAGGGGGAAAGGATCTTAGGGAGGAAAAGGGAGAAGATCTTGGGGGGGAAAACGCCTTAGGGGGGAAAGGGCGGGAAAGGATCTCAACAAGGAAAGGGGGGAAAAGATCTTAGGAAGGAAAAGGGGGAAGATCGCAGGGGGAAAAAAGGCCTTAGGGGGGAAAGGAGGGAAAGGATCTCAACAGGGAGAGGGGGGAAAACATCGTAGGGAGGAAAAGGGAAAAACTCAGAGGGAGAAAGGGCCTTAGGGGGCAAAGGGGGAATGGATCTCAACAGGGAAAAATTGCAAAAGATTTTAGGGAGGAAAAGGGAGAAGATCTCAGGGGGGGAAAGGCCTTAGGGGGGAAAGGGCGGAAAGGATCTCAGCAGGGAAAGGGTGGAAAAGATCTTAGGGAGGAAAGGGAGAAGATCTGGGGGAAAAAGAGGGGGGAAAGATCTAAGGAAGGAGAAGCTCTCAGGGGGGGGAAGGCCTCAGGGGGAAAGGGTGGGAAGGATCTCAACAGGGAAAGGGGGGAAACAATCTTAGGAAGGAAAGGGGGGGGGGAAGATCTTAGGGAGGAAAGGGAGAAGATCTGGGAGAAAAGGACTTAGGGGGGAAAGCCTAACAGGGAAAAGGGGGGACAAGATCTTCGGAAGGAAAAGGGAGAAGCTCTCAGGGGGGGGAAAGGCCTTAGGGGGGAAAGGGGGAAAGGGATCTCAGCAGGGAAAGGGGGGGGGGGAAATCTTAGGGAGGAAAGGGAGAAGATCTGGGGACAAAGGCCTTAGAGGGGAAAGGGGAGAAATGATCTCAACAGGGAAGGGGTGGAAAAGATCTTAGGGAGGAAAGGGAGAAGATCTGGGGGAAAAAAAGGCCAACAGGGAAAGGGGGGAAAGATCTAAGGAAGGAAAAGGGAGAAGCTCTCAGGGGGGAAAGGCCTTAGGCGGGAAAGGGTGGGAAGGATCTCAACAGGGAAAGGGGGGAAACAATCTTAGGAAGGAAAAGGGAAAAGATCTGGAAAGGCCTTAAAGGGAAGAAGGGAAAGGATCTCAACGGGGAAAGGAGGCAAAGGATCTTAAGGAGGAGTAGGGAGAAGATCTCAGCGGGGGGAAAGGCCTTAGGAAGGAAAGGAGGGAAAGGATCTCAACAGGGAAAGGGGGGGAAAGATCTCAGTGAGGAAAGGGAGAAGATCCCAGGCAGGGAAAAGGCCTTAGGGGGGAAAGGGGGAAAGGATCTCAACAGGGAAAGGGGGCAAAGGATCTTCGGGAGGAAAAGGGAGAAGATCTGAAAAGGCCTTAGGGGGAAAAGGGGGAAAGGAGCTCAACAGGGAAAGGTGGGAGAGGATCCTAGGAGGAAAAGGGAGAAGATCTTGGGGGGAAAGGGGGAAAGGATCTCAACCAAGGGAAAAGATCTTGGGGAGGACAAGGGAGAAGATCTCAGGGGTGGAAAGGCCTTAGGGGGGAAAGAGGGGAAAGGACCTCAACAGGGAAAGGGGGCAAAGGATCTTAGGGAGGAAAAGGGAGAAGATCTTGGGGGGGAAAACGCCTTAGGGGGGAAAGGGCGGGAAAGGATCTCAACAAGGAAAGGGGGGAAAAGATCTTAGGAAGGAAAAGGGGGAAGATCGCGGGGGGAAAAAAGGCCTTAGGGGGGAAAGGGGGAATGGATCTCAACAGGGAAAGGTGGCAAAAGATCTTAGGGAGGAAAAGGGAGAAGATCTCAGGGGGGGAAAGGCCTTAGGGGGGAAAGGGGGGAAAGGATCTGAGCAGGGAAAGGGGGGGAAAGATCTTAGGGAGGAGAAGATCTGGGGGCAAAGGCCGTAGGGGGGAAAGGGGAGAAATGATCTCAACAGGGAAAGGGGGCAAAGGATCTTAGGGAGGAAAAGGGAGAAGATCTGAAAAGGCCTTAGGGGGAAAAGGGGGAAAGGAGCTCAACAGGGAAAGGTGGGAGAAGATCCTAGGGAGGAAAAGGGAGAAGATCTCGGGGGGAAAGGGGGAAAGGATCTCAACCAAGGGAAAAGATCTTGGGGAGGACAAGGGAGAAGATCTCAGGGGGGGAAAGGCCTTAGGGGGGAAAGGGGGGAAAGGATCTCAACAGGGAAAGGGGGCAAAGGATCTTAGGGAGGAAAAGGGAGAAGATCTTGGGGGGGAAAACGCCTTAGGGGGGAAAGGGCGGGAAAGGATCTCAACAAGGAAAGGGGGGAAAAGATCTTAGGAAGGAAAAGGGGGAAGATCGCGGGGGGAAAAAAGGCCTTAGGGGGGAAAGGAGGGAAAGGATCTCAACAGGGAGAGGGGGGAAAACATCGTAGGGAGGAAAAGGGAAAAACTCAGAGGGAGAAAGGGCCTTAGGGGGGAAAGGGGGAATGGATCTCAACAGGGAAAAATGGCAAAAGATCTTAGGGAGGAAAAGGGAGAAGATCTCAGGGGGGGAAAGGCCTTAGGGGGGAAAGGGGGGAAAGGATCTGAGCAGGGAAAGGGGGGGAAAGATCTTAGGGAGGAAAGGGAGAAGATCTGGGGGCAAAGGCCTTAGGGGGGAAAGGGGAGAAATGATCTCAACAGGGAAAGGGGTGGAAAAGATCTTAGGGAGGAAAGGGAGAAGATCTGGGGGAAAAAAGGCCAACAGGGACAGGGGGGAAAGATCTAAGGAAGGAGAAGCTCTCAGGGGGGGAAAGGCCTCAGGGGGAAAGGGTGGGAAGGATCTCAACAGGGAAAGGGGGGAAACAATCTTAGGAAGGAAAGGGGGGGGGAAGATCTTAGGGAGGAAAGGGAGAAGATCTGGGAGAAAAGGACTTAGGGGGGAAAGCCCAACAGGGAAAGGGGGGAAAAGATCTTAGGAAGGAACAGGGAGAAGCTCTCAGGGGGGGGGAAAGGCCTTGGGAGGGAAAGGGGGGAAAGGATCTCAACAGGGAAAGGGTGGGAAAGATCTTAAGGAGGAAAGGGGGGGGAAGATCTTAGGGAGGAAAGGGAGACGATCTGGGAGAAAAGGACTTACGGGGGAAAGCCTAACAGGGAAAGGGGGGAAAAGATCTTCGGAAGGAAAAGGGAGAAGCTCTCAGGGGGGAGAAAGGCCTTAGGGGGGAAAGGGGGAAAGGGATCTCAGCAGGGAAAGGGCGGGGGAAAGATCTTAGGGAGGAAAGGGAGAAGATCTGGGGACAAAGGCCTTAGAGGGGAAAGGGGAGAAATGATCTCAACAGGGAAGGGGTGGAAAAGATCTTAGGGAGGAAAGGGAGAAGATCTGGAAAAAAAAAGGCCAACAGGGAAAGGGGGGAAAGATCTAAGGAAGGAAAAGGGAGAAGCTCTCAGGGGGGAAAGGCCTTAGGCGGGAAAGGGTGGGAAGGATCTCAACAGGGACAGGGGGGAAACAATCTTAGGAAGGAAAAGGGAAAAGATCTGGAAAGGCCTTAAAGGGAAGAAGGGAAAGGATCTCAACGGGGAAAGGAGGCAAAGGATCTTAAGGAGGAGTAGGGAGAAGATCTCAGCGGGGGGAAAGGCCTTAGGAAGGAAAGGAGGGAAAGGATCTCAACAGGGAAAGGGGGGGAAAGATCTCAGTGAGGAAAGGGAGAAGATCCCAGGCAGGGAAAAGGCCTTAGGGGGGAAAGGGGGAAAGGATCTCAACAGGGAAAGGGGGCAAAGGATCTTCGGGAGGAAAAGGGAGAAGATCTGAAAAGGCCTTAGGGGGAAAAGGGGGAAAGGAGCTCAACAGGGAAAGGTGGGAGAGGATCCTAGGGAGGAAAGGGAGAAGATCTTGGGGGGAAGGGGGAAAGGATCTCAACCAAGGGAAAAGATCTTGGGGAGGACAAGGGAGAAGATCTCAGGGGTGGAACGGCCTTAGGGGGGAAAGAGGGGAAAGGACCTCAACAGGGAAAGGGGGCAAAGGATCTTAGAAAGGAAAAGGGAGAAGACCTTGGGGGGGAAAACGCCTTAGGGGGGAAAGGGCGGGAAAGGATCTCAACAAGGAAAGGGGGGAAAAGATCTTAGGAAGGAAAAGGGGGAAGATCGCGGGGGGAAAAAAGGCCTTAGGGGGGAAAGGAGGGAAAGGATCTCAACAGGGAGAGGGGGGAAAACATCGTAGGGAGGAAAAGGGAAAAACTCAGAGGGAGAAAGGGCCTTAGGGGGGAAAGGGGGAATGGACCTCAACAGGGAAAAATGGCAAAAGATCTTAGGGAGGAAAAGGGAGAAGATGTCAGGGGGGGAAAGGCCTTAGGGGGGAAAGGGGGGAAAGGATCTGAGCAGGGAAAGGGGGGGAAAGATCTTAGGGAGGAAAGGGAGAAGATCTGGGGGCAAAGGCCGTAGGGGGGAAAGGGGAGAAATGATCTCAACAGGGAAAGGGGTGGAAAAGATCTTAGGGAGGAAAGGGAGAAGATCTGGGGGAAAAAAGGCCAACAGGGAAAGGGGGGAGATCTAAGGAAGGAAAAGGGAGAAGCTCTCAGGGGGGGGAAAGGCCTGAGGGGGGAAAGGGTGGGAAGGATCTCAACAGGGAAAGGGGGGAAACAATCTTAGGAAGGAAAAGGGAGAAGATCTGGAAAGGCCTTAAAGGGAAGGGGGGAAAGGATCTCAACAGGGAAAGGGGGCAAAGGATCTTAAGGAGGAATAGGGAGAAGATCTCAGCGGGGGGAAAGGCCGTAGGGGGGAAAGGGGGGAAAGGATCTCAACAGGGAAAGGGGGGGAAAGATCTCAGGGAGGAAAGGAAAAAGATCCCAGGGAGGAAAAGGCCGTAGGGGGGAAAGTGGGGGAAAGGGAGGAAAAGGGAGAAGATCTCAGGGGGGAAAAGGCCTTAGGGGGGAAAGGGGGGAAAGGATCTCAACAGGGAGAGGGGTGAAAACATCTTAGGGAGGAAAAGGGAAAAAACAGAGGGAGAAAAGGCCTTAGGGCGGAAAGGGGGAATGGATCTCAACAAAGAAAGGGGGGCAAAAATCTCAGAGGGGAAGGGGGCAAGGGGACAATTCCAAAGGGACGCAAATAAGAAAGCAGGCCTGTAATGTCGGCGGCCTGAGCCGGAGGCATTAAAATTATGGTTTTCCCGTTGGTTTTCCTTTGGCACCGCAAAGGGGTACCAACTCAAGATCTGTATGCTGCGAGCTGGTTGGATTGCGCCAAGCTGAGTTTGTGGCAACCCAGTTCATTGGGTTTAGTGTTCCCCAAATTCAGGCTTATCCCTGGAAATTTAAACCAGGGCCCAACAAGGGCCCTTAACAATGATTCCTGCAAATCACACTCGTTTCAAGGTGGCTTGCCTTTTGCAAGCTGTTTTGTGTGCGAGTCTGTTGTTTCGGCCCAGGAGCTGCCCAAAAAAAGTATTGTTAAACCAGATTCCCGACTAGCTATGCGATGATCTTGTCGAGTTTGCAACAGGCAAAGCCTATTAAAGTCGACCTGTCCCAGCAACCACAATCCGCGATGTTTACGGGCACGTCTGCTATACGCTTCCGTATGGAATCGTATAGTACATAAATATACGCATGTGTATGTGAAAAAAAAACATACATATATGATAATATGCGTGCATATATGTGTATATGTATATATATGTATATACATATGTATATGTGCATATATGAATACATGTTTGCAATTGTGCATACTTGCGTACGCAAATAGCCTATGATGCGTATGCAACACATGTAAAACGCCGCCCAGGTACATGGTAGGGGTACATAACGGGCACACAAAGTGCACATTGAGATATATACATACCCCTGCACAAATATTGTATCTACATACTTTATAATATATATATATATGCAGTACAAACATGTACGAACATGTTACTTCCATCCATTGTTCAAGGGTGAATTCTTAAATTGTTCAAGGGTGCCTACCCAAACAGTGGCAACACCTCGGAGCTGATTCGGAACCGAGCCAATTCGAGCCCCCGAGAGTAAAAATTCAGCTTGTGCTTTTAGTATTCTCCAAAAGTTGAAAAACGAGTGTTTGGCCAAAACAAATGGGAGTCTCTTTTGGTGATGGTACCCTTGTGGTTCTTGTTTTAGGGGAAACAAAAGGAAAACCACTTTGGGGGTTTCCCCAATTTGGGACAATAAACGAGTTGCAACCTCCACTCCTCTTCGTTTGGCGTGGGATCGGCTCGCTACGGTTTTAAGTGAAACCGTCGATGGACAAAATCCACGGCAGCACCAGTTGGGATGGACGAAACCCTGCAAGTATGCGGACAAACCACCTGCCAACTGGTGCGAAATGGATTCTGTCCACCACAGTAAGGAAAAGCAACCTGCTGATTTGATCCCCACAGAACCCAGGTCTCTATACCACCCACAGACCGAATACCCCAGAAACCGAAACCGTGACGAGTCCTATGTGCGGTGCACACGGAGAAAGGCCAGCAGAAGTGGAGCATCGAGGCCTTGCCCGCGACAAAGGTCGCCGGCAGCTGTGCGCCTAAGTTGGAGCCCCAATGCTCGGGGTGTGTCTCAACAGCAGTGGTTTTTCCAATCAGCTTTCCTTTAGCCATTAACCCCTCCCAAAAGAAAAAAGGTGGCGGTTTTCTTTTTGGTTTCTCTTTACACCAGCCGGAAAAGGGTGCCCGCCAAAGAAGACAAACCCAATTCTCAACTTCCCTCTAATTGGTGGTTTGGACGTGGGGTACCTTTCCCACAACGGTGTCAAAAGAACCTGGGGCTCAAATCCCCAAACCGATCCAAACCACCAATTCAGGGTTGCCTGAAATCATGGGGGTGTCTCAAAATAGGAGTATCCCCAAAAACAAAACACCCATTTTTTGGGGGGGCATCTGTCCCAAAAACCTGAAGAAGGGTCCCTGCTAGAGGAAAACAGGCTTTAAGGGGGGTCTCTTGCTTCCATGTTTTGTTGGGGATCCCTTCCCCATGGCCGAGTTGCCAATGCCCCCATAAACATTCATAGGAAGCATGTAAAAGAAAACACATTTCAGACTGGCAGGTCAGATTGGCTTGAACCATCCGCTACCACAAAATCCATCCGTAGATACCAGAACGGACGGCCAAAGGCCCAAGTTCAGCTTTCCGCGAACTGGTGGTTTGGATGCATGGTTTGGAGGCTGGGTGGTCTACCATTTGGGTTTGTTTTTGAGGGTAATCCTGTTTGGTTGGCTTTAAAGGGAAACACCAACCATTTCTTGGGGTCCCCTACAAAACAAACACCCATTTACCTTCTACGAAAACCCAGGGTTCAAGCCCCCAAAGCACCAATTCAACAACACCAATGGTTTGCCCTTGCCATCAGCCACTCCCCAATAGAGAAAAAACAGCGGCGGCCTCGGGGCAGTGTCACCTGCAAGGCCGCCACGCCGGTCCGCACCGGCACCGTCTCCGGGAACCCCAAGTCCCGCTGCCTGAGAAGTCCGCATTGGTGTGTGCCTCTGTGTGCTGTTTGTTGTTTGGTTAAAGGATGCACGCTTGGTTTCAATTGGGAAAAGGAACACCATAATTTGTCGGGCCATCCTATTTTGAGTTGGGTGTGGGTTGTCATTTGAGGTACCCCTTTGCAGGAACACTTCTGTGATTTGGATTGGACCCATACAGTAACCAACCAACCCTACCCAATCCAACCCAAACTCACCCACTGGTGCCCTCAAAAGTCGGTGCAACATCAGCCACTCGGCTCCAAGGCGCCAGGTGTTGCGATCGCCCACCGCCCAGTCGGTGACCTGACTCTTGGCGGACACCACGTGCAGGCGCCACTGCAGCAGCGCCTGGAAACACAACCCGAAGGAACGAGTGAGATGCGAGTTTTACCGCCTCGATAGGGCCACCATAGGAAATCCTATGCACTGAGCATAGAACACATCCTGTGGGACAACCAAATAGCCATATTGAACACCACCCGGAGCAATATGTGGAGCCCTGAACAAAGGCGTACATTGACACGTCATGCCACAAGGCAGGGACGCAGGGCACCCTGTGCTGGCGGGATTGCTTCACCAAGAAGGATGGTGCGGAGGGCGCGCGAAGTGCAAAAAAGCCTTGAATTTCTGAATAGGCTTGATCTAGCCGCAAAACCGCAGGGACAAGAAACATCCTAATCAAATCCCCCAGAGAATATTGAATGCCGTCAACTTGCCTGTACACTTCTGCATATTCACATGGAACCAAGGTCCTGCAAAATGAGACCGTGGTTGTGGGTTCCATGTGACTTTGCCGGTGAGCATGCTACGAGCTCCAACCGCGGGAATGTGGGATTTGGTACAGAGGTAAGGCACAAAACCACGGTACATCACCCCACTTACCTACTAAAAGACGACTCATTCAAACTTGGCGCAAAGAGTGATGTTCACAAGTTCCCCATAGGGAACCCTGAAGGACGTCACGAGCAGGCCCCAAAGCAGACCAATGATGTAGCTGTGTGCTATCACATGCTGTCACGTAGGCTGTGCGCTTCCCATACGGAAACATTGTCTGCAACAGCCGTGGATCAACCTGTTGACATCACCAGAAAGGAACTCACTAAACCGGGTGATTTTTAAACCCAGCCTTTCGCAACAAATCGGGAACCCGAGCTTGTGTGGCGGCCTCTTTGGGCAAGGCACCTCCTGTCCGTTGAGGTTTAAGGACCCCTTCCTGCAGATCTATGCTAAATTTCTCACGTGGCAGTGGAAGTGTACGCGTAGGTCAACTTCCGCTGAGAGTACCCGGACAGATGGCAAAACGCCGGTTTTCACATCTTCTCCAAAGATTTCCGGCTCCCAATGGCCTGCTTGTCAAAAACAGAAACTCCCCCGCCTTGCAACCCCCCCCCTGCCTGCCTCCTTCTCCTTCTTGCGAAGAGTGGGGGGTTGCGCCTTGGCCAATATATCCTGGAGCCATCCATATATACATATATATATATATATCTATATATATACACGTTTGGGTGTGTCTTTCTTTGATGGTAGCCTTTTTGGGGCGGTTGTAAAGGGGAAAACCACCAATTTTCAGGGTCCCTATTTTGAGACAACCCTGGGTGTGGCAATGATAGAAAGGTGACCCCAACAAAAATCGTCGGCTCGCTTTTGGCTATCAGTTAAACCAACCCAAAGAAGGCACCCTCAAACACAATACAACCTGTATGTCCTACCATCATTGGGTCATGCACTTTAGGGGGGACCCTCCAACACGGTTGAACATCAATCCTTGTGGAAATGATGTCCACCAAGACGTCCCTAGACAATAGAAATCACATTGATGTTAGTCAAGAGTAAAGATGCAAGATGCTTCTGGTCAATGTTCAACCCTAAATCGTAAATATGTTCCATCATTTCAATCAAGGGCAAAAATGCGGGAGTTTGTGAACATGGTGGATCCCCGTCCCCTTTCAGCCGGTAAAGGGAAACCAGAAGGACACCCATCTTAGCAAATGCACCCTTTGAGAAACTCCCGTGTATGCTCGATGTTCAATCCAAAATCCGCCCTTCTATAGCAGCATTTTTAGTTTAAGGGCAAAGATGTGGGTATATCTTTGTCTAGGGGACTGAACAAAATGGTGGTTTTATGTGGTTTTCCTGTCAGTTCCCCTTTAAAACCCACCGAACACGGTACCCAAAACAAAGACCGACCAAAGTTTCGCCCAGGCGCGAGGCCCAAAATGTGCCACGGCAAGTTGCCGCTCGACAGCTGCAGCTGGTCCTCCCAGAAGTCCTGGACCTCGAAGCGGCAGATCGATCGATGGGTCTGGTTTGTAAGCTACGTTTATCCCCGGTTCACACCAAAAACCATCCAAGTTGGACCCCCAAAATGGTTCCCCGAAATGCTTGGACCATCCAAACAGCTACGGTAGGTCTGTCTTTTTTAGTTTGGAGTCCCCAAAATGGCTTCGTCCGTTTTCTTGCTACCACCAAAAAAGGGGAAGCTTCAAAAACGACAGACCCAAGTACCCAGAAAGGGGATCGGGGCTCCTCCATGGTATTTGCAGTAAAGCATCTCAAGCAATTTTGCAATATGCTGAAAGCGTTGGAGCTTCTGTTTGCAAGACGGTAGACCCCTTTTGGTAGCTAAAACGAAGCCAAAAGGAAACCAACAAAATACTTTGCAATACAGGTGTTCGACCCTAGAAAAAGAATTGGCGCCGTGTTTTGGACTTGATCAGGAGAGACAAAGGGGGGACCCACCACCCAAGTGCATTGAGCAAAGCCCAAAGTGGTTGCCACCGAAAAGCTAGTCCCAAAAGTATGACCAGCGAGCGAGTGAGAACAGGCATCAACCCGTGGGAGGCAAACCTGAACCTCCCACATTTCACCAATTTGCGATTGGTTCTGAAACCAATTATACCTTACTATACCCCATGAATGGCCCCTGCGAAACCAGGTACGAACTAGTGACACAAGTCGGGGAAAAGTCCAATGGCACTGTCCCCATCTTGGCCTCGTGTTTGCTGTGCATAACATGCCGGGCTCACTGGGAACCGTCGCAACCAACGAGATGCATCGCCACACAGTACAAAGAAAATCCAAAAGAACATGACTTTTTCCCACACTCTCTTTTTAAGCCCTGTTTCTGGATTATCAAATTGCATGGCTGCCGTATCTTCAAAGCTCTCCGCAACCCCCTTACTTCCTTGTCCAGACATGGACACACCCTTTTCAAATCCCTTTAAAGACACACAAAAGAAACACTGAACGTGAAGCTCAAAAAAAGAAACACAGAACATGTTCCGCAAAGGTTTAAGTTTATGGTGGATGCCCGAAATCTTATTGCAAGTAAACCAACCACACACCATGGAATTTCTTCCGCTTTTACCTACTTGCAATTATTTAGGGCATCCACCGTATCTCCAACTATTTTTCATTCGGATTGCTTCCTCTGATGGCGTGAATCAAGTTCCATGGTCTATGGGGTTCGTACTTGACCCCTTCAAATGCGCCTATGATCACATTGCTATCCATCTCAGGCTCCTGCGTAGACTGTCTGTCCATTTGTCCCATAGCCTCCAGGGTAACCTGCGACTCACAAGGTGCGTGAAGAAGCAAAAGGTGCTCCGACCGGCACAGCAGAAAGATGGCAACACATGTGTGGTTCCCCTGTTCGACATATAATGTGCCTGAAAAACACCCAGGTTCGTGATGTGTTCACGGCAGAGAGAAGCCCTGCTAAAGGCGAAACGGGACTTGCGAACGGAGCCTGTATCCTTTCACCAAACCCCCCGTAGTGCAAAATGGGTACTGCTTCCATGCGGTCAATGCCAGTGAAGCGATGATGCGGCCAGTTTCAACCGGGCGTTCAACTTCTAGACGCACAAACCCATGGGCTTGTCCTCCATGAATCGTCCGGCGTGAGCATCAAATACAACGGAAACGGAGATTAACGTTGCTCCAGGCCTGTTGTACCTCAAGCTCAAGCATAATTCTGACTGCCTGCAAACTCAATGCGCTCATGTTTTCAATTGTAGGATACATGTTGTATATATATATATATATATGGGTGTTTTGTTCCTGCTAGAATTAACTTGCGTCGCACTCGTCTCATGTATCCTCTGTGCCATTCATTTGTGTTCGTTACAGCAACATGGCAGTGATCTTTCATTTCCACTCGCATCTATGATCCTTTTTGTCAGAAGTGATGCAGGCCCGGTTGGAGCTGGCATCTGGGCTGCTGTTTCCCCCCCAGGTATTAAAAAGTAACAATTCTAAAACACAGTCTGCAGACCATGTTGCCTTTTTGTAAGGGTATCCAAATGGAGCTTGCATGTCACATATGGTTGGCTCTGACGACATTTCGGGAGCCGCTGAGCCCCAGATTGCAAGATCCGAGTTGATTTGGCAAATTTCCCCCTCTCAATTGAGACCGTGCCCCTACAGTAAGTACGTGAACGAAAACACATACTGGACACACCAAGACCTGAACTGGGACCCCGAACAATACTCATAGAGGGCAGGGGACTGTGGCACTGCACTGGTTGCTTCATGTTGATCAGCTTTTGCATGTACGTCTGTATATGCGTTTTGCACTCGCTTCGCTTATGTTGAGCTCTTGTTGAATAAATTGTGTTTGAGCGTTAACTAACTGAATTGCACAGACAAAAATATGCGGGAAAGGGCATCCTGCATAAAGTGTAGTTTTAAAGTAAATACTGATCGTGTAAATTAAACTACACTGTAAGTCAAAGTCTGATTGGATTAATTGCTGTTTATTTGTTTGTTTTATTCAGTTGGACATTGAGTAGAGCTTTCAGAATATATTCAGTATAATTTCATAAGGAAAGAATTCAGGGGTCCCGAATGTGAATAAACGGTGCTTCCATGGTACCTGATTGAATGGTACATTCTACAGCAAAGGAAGTTCACTGTGAAAGTTAAATTGAAATAGAATATATACGTATTATGTCATGTCTAATCTAAAGAAGAAACTGCTTTTGGATTGTCCTTATTTGATTCTATTCAAATAGAACTTTACAATTCAATTAAAGCTGAAACATAACTTGATAAGAACATAATCCAGTCATAAACTAGATTTGCAAATGGAGAAAACAAAACGTTTCAAATGAAACTTTACGAAGGATGGTGTTGCCGATATAATTTGTGTACACATATTTTTCTCTAAACTCAATTTATTCAAGCAGAGTTCAACTCGAAATTCCATCTTAAACGGAACTTTAAGTAGGACTTCATTTCCAACACACAAACAAATCCACTGGATCAGCCATGTCGAAAACCAAACACCAAAACCGCCTCGGGAAAACCAACCAAAACAAAGACAACAAAACCAACAGAAGAAACATATGTCTGAGGATTGTGTTTTGTGATGTCGAGTTTTTATGTTTTTGGTCTTGGGCAGGCTTGATCCAATTGAAAGACGTTGAACAGCAGAAACAACAAACACTTACACAGATACTTCAAAACAACAAGCAACGCTGGTCGCATGTCTCTTGATTGCCTCGCGAGGCCCTCATATGCCCTGATGCTGACGCCTCGAATCAAGGTCGCTCGCTGTCATCAGCCCCCCAACCTTGTGTTGAAGGGGCCCAACCCCGCTTCTTTGGGTGGGATTGTGTGCGCAGGGTCTCTCCAAGCCTCGCTACGTCAGGCCGCGTTGTGACCCTGATGCCGACACCTCGCATCAAGATCTGCTCGCGCCGGGCTCAGCCGCACGATTTGCCCAGCCCCGCTTCACGCTTCGGGCTAACAATGCAAGACCGCTTGATCTTGCTTTTTGGGCACGCATTGCCTTGGAATTTACACAGGTTCAAAACTCCACGGCAAAACACACAAATATGTACTGCCGCAGCCCCCTGTTCTGTAATATTAATATATAACAATACATTGTTCCAAGGGATGTGCTTGTTTGTTTGCCTGTTGTTAGTAGGGGGAACGGATAATACAGCCCCCACAAATCATGGAAAGGAAGGGTTCCCCCTCAAACAAGCAATCGGTAAACAATCATGATGTTTTTTATCCATACACCTTCTTTAGAAATCAGTCACAGTTGCTGGAAAAAAAACAGCAACTGGAAATCCAGTTTGTCCTTATTTGGAACCCCTTTCCCGTGGTTTGGCAAGCCCACCTGCGCCGTCACCCCTCTGCATCTCATGACCTTAGCTGAGATTCCCAGAATCGTGCGTTGAATTTTCAAAGGTCTAACAATCCTCCTCCCCCTGATGCTGTTTTGAATGGTATCCTTGCAAGCCGTCAAACAATATATATATATATATACACATAATGAGGTTGACAATATATTATAACACAGACACGGACCTGCGCGAATTGCACCTACAATTCACCAACCTAAATCAATGGCAATGGAATCCTGAAGCATGGGTAAATATGGGTAAGATCGTAAGCCACCCATATTCTGTGCATAAGAATAAGAGTATGCATACAAAACAGGCCACAAACACACAAATGAAGACAAGACCTGCACACAAAGGTAAATAGGTTTCAGCCCAGCCATGTTGTGCCATCTTTGCCGCCGTGAGGTTCCTGGGTTGACCGCGAATCACATTTGGGGCACCCCCAAATGAAGAAACATGTTTAAACCACCTTGGTTTAAACCACCTCCTGTAGGTTTCCCTTGGAGGGGGGGGGGGTGTAGTTGTTCAAAAGCACATCTTGCCCCACGCGTGTTTGGCTTACGGGCAGCATGTCTTCAGATTTCAGACGTCAAGCTGAGGGATTCGCCATGGAAGGGGACGGATCCGACCCGCTAAGCTGAGCCTTTGCCGGAAGATGTAAACAACGGAGCAATGAAACAAGATGAAAAGGCAGTCTAAGGCAATTACAAAGTGAAATGGAAACGAGGCCTTTGTGGCTCATCCTTCTTTTAAGTTGACAAGGAAGCGAGAACAGCGATGTCAGCGATGGAGGACTTTCTCAAGTGTCAAACTTTCCAAATTTGTGCCAACTCATCTTCGAACTTGCCTGTAGTAGAACAATGGCACAGCCAGAGGAAGTCAACAAACGCCTTTCCACGAGGTTCAAGCTCCAAGCATTGGCTGAAGTTAGGCAGCCCTGTGGATTTTCAATTGCTCCCCCGTTGTTTGTTGGAATAAAAGCCCACGGCATTGTGGGCCAACACCTTCAAAGCTTGTCATTGAGTCGCAAGAGCTTCATGCCATGTGGGCTGACCTTACAAAGCCCATTTGGCTGTGGGTCAAAACTAGGTGCCCAAAATGGAACCCTGGTAAATGGAAACATGGACCAAAACCTGCGGTCCCCTGGTGTTTTGATTTTGACCCATACCCAAGATGTCCGGTTTGTTCGGAGTCCAAGTATGTGTTGGATAAGCTCCTGGCCTCACCCAGCCATGCACCCAACGGACAGGGGCTACAGTGCGAAAGGTCCCTGGCAACTTGAGATGTACACTCAGTTGCAATTCAAGCAACGGGTGTCTTCTTTGTTCAATGGAAATTAGGTGCCGGGTCTTTGACAGATCGCCTTCTGCACATGGAAAGCATCTTTCATTCCCGCAGCTCACTCGGTACCGCCCCAAAGGACATACTGCTCATGTCTGTGGGATGTGTGCCAGTGGCGGGCCTTAAATATTGCATTAGGCAATTCACAGTAATCAGTATGTCAGTGGATTCACCTTTGCTCCACTTGAGATGCGGCGAGGTACGGGCAACCAAGTGCATTGACGAAATCAGGTGCCATGCAAGCTAGGAGGCGATCGACGTGGCTCCTGATACCAAACTTGCATCTGTGGCAAATACAAGTGTTGTGGTTGAAATGTTTCTCACTTAAATATTTGTCACTGGGCTGTGCTCAGATTCCCTGCTAAAAGTGAATTTTGAGTGGGTTGAATGGAAAACTCCACTCAACCAACTAAAAACTTACGAAGCTAAGGAACCGGATGGCTGGGAAACACCAAGACGAGGAAACGAAATCATGTTCCTTGAGACATCTCCCATACTCACTCATCGGAAAGCTCTCAACGGGCCCCCGGAAGCCCAAGCCATGTTCTAGTAGACCAAAGCATCCAGACAGCCAGTACTTTGGGGCAACTTCCACAGTCCAAAACGCAACTTTGCCCGAACATCCCGGGAAACTGCCCGGATTTTGAGAGGATGGTTGAGCATGGGGCATCAACCCTAGCATTTCATCCCCCGCATCTTTGCATGGCAAGGGTCTATAGGCAGAGGCAGGACAGCTCTTCATGCCCAACAACAAAATACGTGCTGCACCATTTGGCGCAACAACATACAAACAAGACCAGCACAACTTCCTCACGTGCTGGGTGTTCTACTCAAATGGTTAGAATGCTTTGTATAAGCCTTGTTATCAATCGCATGAAACCGTGTAGGAACCGAGCCAGCTGCTAAAAGGGTTGCCTACCCTAGTTGACGTCGCATAGTCGTTTCGCGAAGGGGGGTGAAAGGGTCTTTGTTTCGTTTGCTGTGCTAAAAATGGTCAGTGGAGCACTCAATGTGAGCATTTGCTCAAGTCGATGTGGCTCACAAGATGAGGACACCCGCATGGCACTGGCATTCCCTCTGATTACCCTTGTGAAGGCCTCGTGAGCTTTCCAAACCACATCAAATGAGGCATATAAGCTGGTCGCTAAAACTGCCCCTGATGTGATTTCACACACACACACAAAACAGCAATCTGAAAGGGCTCGGAATACCAATTCCCCTAGCCGTGAGTGAAACATATGGTGGGAGGTAGTAGAAATCCTCTTAGAAGCGACAAACACAAAACACTCACAGACAAACAAACCAACCAACGTGGTTAGATCCTTGTATTATGCTTCCCCCCTCAAACATTTCCCCACCAAAGGGAACCTCACATGAAATGGGCCCAGAAGACGATGTTCACAAAACCAAAACGGGACACAGAGGAAAACCCGACCTATTAACCAACCAACCAAGCGCCTAACCAACCAAAAGGTGAACACATACCTAATTCCCAACCAACAACCGTGAAACCACACGCAACTCCTGGGCTTCCGGCTGCTCCTTGCGACCCCGGGAGCCGCAGGCCGAGCAAAAGGAATGCGCTCCTGTCCAGCGAGTCACCCGCAGACCCGGCGAATTTTCCTCGCAAGGAGAACCGCATTGGGGTGACCCGCTTCCGGTTTCCAGGAAGGGGTTTACAGGTAGGATCCCTGAATCGGACACTTGGTGCATTCTCCGCAAGAACTTGAACGTTTGGAACGCTCAGAACAGGTGATTCACCTTCCAAACATGTTGACTCGTTGCCGCGGGTGCCGGGTGCCTATCCAACTCTGCGGTCACTAGCCAAAGGCTCCAAACACAAAGGTAACAAAGCACCCCCTCGCAATGTCATGTTCATTCGTGGTCTATCCACTCTGATTGTACAGTGGACTGGGCTAGACTTAGGTTCGGCTTTTGGTTGAAAGAGAGGGTAAGTCCAACATTTCGTAGGGTAAGTCATTGGCCTGGCAAAATGGAGGAACGGCTCTTCTGCCCCTTTGTCAGAAACCAGCGCGACGTCGGCCTTGCCGGCCTGCTCGCGCGCACCTGAGCGAGAAGCGCGACTGGCAAGGCACAGGTCACTAAAACCTGTCAGACTGTCAGAGCTGACTGGCTGGAAACAGTCTGATATTGTGGGCATGAAACTTGATTAGCGGACCTGTTTGGTGAATATCATTCAAAGGATTCATGTCCACCAACCCCGTTTGAGGTGGTCAACTCCGGCTGTAAAGTGGCAATTGTTCGTCTCCGGGGTAGTACATGACATGCACTTCTGCAGCTCTGAACTGTTCAGTGCCAGTACACGAAATGCACTTCCGCAGTTCTAGCATGTATAAGCCGCGAGGCCCCAGGAAGTCTTAGACTAAACAAAGTTAAGTCTTTGTTCAAAGACCGAAGTTTGGCTTGGAAGGCCGAACTTTGACTTGCGCTATTTCTTCCAACCGTATCAGCAATATTACTGGTCATTTTTAGGACGTTGGCCCCGCTGCATGTTTCCGCAGCAACATATTTGAATACAGGTATATATGTTTGATTGTTGCCACGCCGATGGCGCTAGATCTCGTCCACTTGCTCGACATGCGTTGGCGTTTTGCGCTGCCCTGCTTGTTGGCTCGCTTCCTTTCAGATTTCATAAAGAACACCGTCAGCTCCTCCCGAAAGCGCACACACAAACGGCTGAACGGCTGAAAGCAACTTGTGCATGTCACATGGTCAAATGGTAAAGAAGGGGAAGGCTTCAACAGCATGAAAACGAGCTATGGCAACGCACTTTCCATTCGTGCCCGAGAAACAACTAAACGCGCGCAACCAAACAGCAGCATCGCAACCCGGCCAAAAGAAGCCAGGAAAAAACACCCATAGCCAGAAAGGGGCTACATACCAACCTGCACTCCTGAAGCGCATTTCGTGCGCTCCTATAAGGTCAGCTGTTCTGCTTTGTGCTTCTCGATTGTTCAGGCCAGTTATGCTGAACCCATGCTCACAGCTTGCAGAGCGTAGGAAGCCGTACTACATATCAAGCGCATAAACAATATGTAGGAGTATGTGTGTGAGCCACTACGATGTGTTATGTCTGTTCGCCTTCCGCTCAGGTGCCATTCCGCTACACTCAGTAGAACTGTGTGTCGATCCTTCCTAGCATTTCAACATGTAAGTGTCTCCGTCGCGCTTCCATCCGCCATGGCTCCAACCAGTATTTTGCGGTTGCGGTTGCCCGTTTGTATCTTGTGACACGCACGACGTCAAAGGCACACCGGCGACAACTGTAGTCTTATGCACTGCAGGACCACGCACGCTTGACAACATCCATGAGCGCCTGTGTTACTGTGACATAAACCAAAATTAGGACCGTGTATAGAAAAGCGAACGTATGTGGCGCTGCCAAGAATCTTGCCCTCATTACTACGTCTTCCCACAGCAGGGCGATTATTCGCGGACAACTGAGTTGCTATGGAGCACTTGCCTGGGACATGGAAAACGTGGGGGCGTGATGCACCCGTGACGGAAGCGTGGTAAGACCAAACTTTACCGTGGTAAGACCAAACTTTGCCGTGGTAAGACCGTGGTTTGCCACCCCCGCCGAAATCTCGATTCTGTGCGCTGGATGCCGTGCTGTTTTTGCGAAATTGTTCCGAACATGTTGGCTTAGGGTTGCTAAGCGTTGGCATTTTTAGAGCCTAGGCCGGTAGTCAACGATCAAGCGCGCATGAGGCAAGTGTCTGCGATCCGCAAAACACATATACTCAGAAACAAGCTGCCACGATATGCGTGCCAAGGATCTACTGCCGCAAGTCGCACGCTGCTGCAACCACATCAGCAACAACATTGACAGAGTGGTTTTGCGCTTACCGTTGTGTTTGTCATTTGCTCCTGCCCACTACCATCGGCCAAGTAAATGGCCGGATTTGGCTTTGAACTTTGTAGGGCTTTGCAAGTAGCGCTCGTGGCGCAGCCGGCAATGATCCACATAGGTGCATGCCACGGCCTGTAATTTGCTTGGCTGTTGCTACGGTGTCTCAGTAAAGCAATGAATGGAAGCTTAGCCAAGAAGGGAAACAAGGCAAGAAATTGCCCACAAAACACGACAGCGCCAATGAGTTCCACAGAGTTGCAAGATGTCGTTGCAATCGCTTTTAGGCTGCAGGCCTGGGCTTTAAACAGCGTAGCGACAGAGCGTTTGTTATGTTCAACTTGCTGTGATATTGCGTGCAACATAGCATGTATCAGCATTTGACAGGGCGGCGTGGCTCGTGACACCACTAGTGTGAGTTCTATCTCGCTTGGGCATCCATGCGGTGGAGCCTGCAAAGAGAGTAAAATGAAGGGAGGCAAGCGCACGGTCTGCTAGAGGCTTGTGAATGTGAGTGTGCGTGGGCGCGCGTGCTAACATATGTGTTTTCGGTGTCAGAATGCAGCGGCAGATTGTAGAGTCGTCGTTTTTGCCGCAGCATTTCGAATTCATGTTTCTTTCCACACATATTGTCTGGGCGTTATCTGCTCCAGCAGGGCCAGCCAGTCTACCCCTGTTGTATCCGCGTGCGCAAAACGCATGGACCTTAAATTTCTGCAGATCTCTCTGTGACACGTGCACAGGCATAGTCGTTCAACACACATTCCCCCTCATTCCTGATGACCTGGCCAGGATCTGAGTCCGGGCGTGATTTGCGTGACGCGCGTGATCGCGGCAAAGAATGGTCTACTGTAGAAAAACAGTTCTTTACATAGTCTTTGGACTTCCTGGGAAGCTCCAGCTTGAAGTCGCAACTTTCAGCATCAAGCTAGTACGCTGACTAGCGCGGCTCTCAGAAAGTACCTCCCCTTGCAATCGAAGCCTGCGCTTTCGCGTGGGCTTTCGCGGATCTTTCGCGGAACTTTCACGAAAATTCACGCACTTTTCAGAGCGCAAAGCCACCGACTGACACCCACACACTTGGAGCACTAACCGGTCAAGAAGGGTATCAACCTGTAGCCTCACCAGGCTTTATCAGGGAAAACCAACAATAGCTTTTAAGCAGCTTAGAAGGAAGACGCAGCAGAAAAGATGAATGGATGCACATATCGTACTGATTTACAAGATACTGTTACGCAAAACGGTCGCGAAGAAAAACAAAACAAAATGGTTACTTTCGCAACTCCATCGCGAATCTTTCGCGGAGCTACCTCAACCAACACCGATGGTCACCGAATACTAAACTTCCTACAAGGACCTTTAGAACGACTCCCATATGGGAAAAAGGCGCCTCCTTCCGGTAGTAGACTTTGAAGCGTAACCCCCTTGAAAAGTGGAGCACCAGCATCGCGGACTGAACTACAAAAACAGCTCGATGCTGATCACCTCCATGTAGGTCCCATAGAAATGGGTGGATCAACATGCGATCCAATGATTCTGCCAGGGAAATCAAATGCCTAAAGACTGCGGAATTGCATCGAAGGCAAAATCCATCCACACGCTGCGCATGAAAGCTGCTTCTCAAATTGGGGGCACCAACTTTGAAGAAGCGACATAAAACCAAGGGTTCAAACAGGGCACATGGTGTGTTTCTCAAAACAGGGGGCCCCTTTTCCATGTGTTTGTTTCAGGGGAAGCCACAAGAAAACCAACCACCAAGGATTCCCTGATTTTGAGAAACACCCGTATGTTGTTGGGCCGGTTACAATTCAACTTCAACCAAGCGACTTCAACAAAAGAAACCTCTATGGGGCCCCAAGGTCGACATGGCGACTTGCCCAGAGACTCCCGTTTCCCCATCCCTATTTGCGTCTTTTTGCTGACGGTAGCCTAAAAGACGGGATGGTTTCGGGGAAAAAACACTCTTTGGGGTTCATTTTGAGACGATCCCGCCCTGCGTTTGGTTTCGCAATTCCTGGGTGTCCGGGCCCACAAGGCGCCATGCCAGCCGAGCTGCCAGCCCCTTTTGGGGCAAAGCACCACAGAGAGATCTGCTCTTCGGACTTTAACTTCACAATTTGGACCGTGCGCAGGGGTTCTTCCTGAACTCACGAACCTGAAGTAAGCCTGACCTAAGCCCGCGGTTGAAGGCCTCTTCTTCCGTAGGGGACTTCCTCCTCTGACAGGGCCTTTCACGTAACTCACTGACAACATTATTGGGAGTCTGCTCTTCAGCTGGGGAGGACGAGAAAAGGGAGACCACCGGCAACAATTGTCCCGCGTCCGAATTTTTGGTGAAACGTTCGTGATTCTGGTTTGGAGCCTACATGGCCACCGCAAGAAGGAAGCATCGTGACACAAATTGAGCCGACTTGGGGTAAAGTGCGCCATGAAGTCGTCTTCATTCAGGTTGGTGAACAAGAGCTCCCAAGGTCCAACGAGCAACACTGTCTGTTGTGGGAAGGAAAACCAACCCTGGGCTCAAAGCGTTTGGGCCACACGGGGTGGTTTTGCATATAGAACGTCACCCCAACTGCTCGGCTTGTTCGGCTGCCTTCAAACCATGATCAAAAGGCAAATCTCAATTTCGTGTCACCCATTACTAGATGAAAGGTGAAAAGCCACAATGCGAAGATCTCATGTTGGGCTGAATACAAGTGGCCAGCCCAGGGAGCTCTGAATTCCCTTCCCCAATCCTATATCATGAGACAGCGGTGTGTGATAACTTGAAGAATTTGCTGTACCAGGGTTCTTAGACTATAGGCTGCCAGTTAATCGAAGGGGGCTTAAACATGTTCTCCGTTCAAGTGGCCATTCCTCCAAATGAGTTGGGAGGTTGGCAAACACAGGTTGCCATCTGCATCGAGCACAAGGCAGCTGCCGATTTCATCCTGTTGCAAGCTGTGCCAGCACCACAGCTGAGTGTCTTTTTCCATTCACTCTCTATCTCGCCAGAAGCGTTGGTCGTGATTTTGCCGCTTAAAAAAAAGCAAGGCACTTTGGATCTCTATGTCGCATGGTGTGTGGCGCAATATCCCACACTCCCATGTTTTACCTGACAAAGGTGAGAAAGGGTCAGGATATCCCACGCCACCATTCTTCCCAGGTCAGGATCAAAGGCTGTGCGGAGCCGATCAACGAGCAAATCGCGCAGAGCCGATCAGGTCGGAGTCGAAGACCAAAGGTCGGAATCAACCTGCAGAGGCTGACGAGACTGAAAACGATCTGGTGTACGCTGTTTTGGGGGCGGGGTCTGTTTATGATCTTTATCGTCCTTGGCAAAAGGAGATGAGCTATGCAACACAGAGCGATGCTGGTCTCAATATTTTCGGTGCGGGTACCATCTCCATGTTTCACGCACCAGGTTTCGGGTTGAGTGGAGTCTCAGTTGCCACGCTTCTGATCTCACGGTCAAGGACGAGCCACACTGCGTGGATTGCTAATGAAACACATGCGAGGCTCAAAAATGGGACTGTGCCTAATTATAGCATTGTTGACCGATAACAACATGCAGCATACGAAGTCGACATAAACGTAATGCTGGCCCCAGATAAATAAATCTGTCCTATAAATAGCCCCAAGCCCTAAAACATAAACAGGGTGCAAAGGAACACACCCGATATTTCTCAACAAATGGACATACCTCGGGTTTGTGTTCAAAAAAATCGGGTTCTGATTTTGCAACCCATGCCAAAGCCGTAACTTGCCCGTGTCAAACCTGTAATTTACCTATGCCAAACCTGTATTTTCGGCATGGGTACGGAAAACCTCGGTTCTTGATGGTTCTTGTGCCAAAATCTTGTTTTTTGCCGACCCTTTGATTTTGTCACAGGTTTGGACTACTCACCAGGGGAGTCTTCCCCTCCCAAAGTGATGATCCCCACAAAATCGCCCATAAACCAGGGGGTTTATGCATCTCGGGTTCCCATTAAGTGGTTGCTAGTGCGTAGACACACTTAAAGTCTGGTCTAGAGCCAAACATGAATGGATCCTGAATTCTTTCTGTTTATTGCTCTCTTGGACAACAATCACGCGAACAAGCAAACGAACGAACGAGCAAACAAAGAAACAATCAAACAAAGAAGCAATCAAACACAGAAACACATAAAGACAGACAAACAAACAATGAAATAAATTAACAAAGAAACAAAGAAGCAATAAGACACGACGGAAACACAGAAAGACAGAAATAAACAAACAAAGAAATAAATAAACAAAGCAACAAATACAAACCGAATATAACAAAAAAACATAACAGAGAAGCAAAGTAATAAACGGGAAACACAACAACAAAACAAACCAACAAATAAAGAAAGAAACACGTAAAGCAATACATCGACAAACAAACAGCACAAACAACCAACAGGACAGGAAATGACATGCCAGGACAACCCATCTTCTCAGCCCGATGCGTCAGCAACAAAACATGGGTCTGTCATGTTCGGTCTGTTTTGACGGTACCTGGTGTTTGGTTGGGTTTCAAAGCGAAAGCAAATAGAGAAAACCCACAATTTCGGAGGGTCCCCTATAAAAGACACACCCACATGGTTTTTTCGAGGCTCCAGCTAAACATGAACCAAACAAAAAAACGACACTGGACAAGTATGCCGAAGACAGCAACGGGTGACCCTTTCCGGGACCCAAGAACCAAAAGCTGACCAGCGTTGACCTAGACGAAGTGGCACTGTTTGAGCCTAATGACAAAGAAACCGAGCAAGTCTAAAGCATGGAAACGGAGAATGTGAAAAAAACATCCCAGGTCGACACAGCCCATCGGACGCACCAAGCACGCCTTTCAGTGTGGAATGCAGCAGCACGCCCACCGCAACGCCCACATTCAGAGAGTCCACATGTGGAGACATTGGAATGCGAACGTGCCTTGGGCAAATGAACACGGGCAGAACCCCTCCCCATAAAAACACAAACGAAAAACATGAGTTGAACCGCAACATAGGGTTCCTGCAAAGGATATTGGTCCTAAATGTATGAACATTGTTAGGGTTCATGTCTATTGTTCAGCCTAATGTGGGCTTGCAGATCCCTTAAGGAACCCTGACATAAGTAGATTCCCTTGCGAACAACCACCCAAATCACGTCCCAAGCAGGGTCAGCGAAGTGTGACTGACGGCTACTTCTCTTTGGAACACTGTTTTCATGGCCGTTTCAAATCCGAGTTGGTCGGCGGGCGGTGGGGGACAAACAACCCGTTCAAGGCTTTGTAGTCTCTAGCTCAAGAAAGCAACGCCTTCAAAAAAATTGGTCTCAGAAACTGTTTTGGGGATCAAAGTTGGGGACCTCCCCAACTGGTTGATTTCATGTTGCGTTCCATCTGAGCAGTGCCCTCTTATGACACAGTTACAAAGGTTCATATGGGCCATGCTACAACCCGATATGAAGCCGGATAGCAGACCCAACTACTAAAGTGGGCCAACGAGAGTTTTGGGCTCTCATTGAAACCACCCACAAGGAGTCCTTAGTTTGCAGACACGGCCGGCACCCCGAGTTGAGCAACACAAATCCAAACCGGTTTGAGTGATCTAAGTTTCTCCGAAGACACTGGCACAAGGATGTAGACATTTGACCGGGTAAGGGAAACCAAAGAGCGTGGACATCAATCTTGGTTGCTGGTGACCCCTCTGCAATAGTTTAACTTTTTGTCGGTCCAATGGAAAATTCACTGCTTCCCAAAAAGTTAAAGTCCAAAGATCCAACCAAACAGCCATACAGTCTTGTAAGCACCACACATCTACTGGCTGACTTGGCAAAGCTGCCACATTTAAGCTTCCCTCTGATTGGTTTGGAGGTTGTTCCGGGGCTGGTTTCCATTCACAAGAACCCGGGCTTCATATCCGAATCAAAACCACCAATCGGGGTCCCCCAAAAGGAGATTCCTCTAGAAACGATGTTTTTGTGGGTTCCATGCCAATCTGAACGGGAGAAAGGGTTAGCTGAGCATCCCCCCTCCCGCCCCCGCCGCTTATTGGATAAAGCAGCTCATCCGCCAGATCCAGCAGCTCTCGCGACAAGCCCCGAGCCTCATGGCCAAACCTGGGATACGGAAAATACGAACAAGTGGGAAGCGATGCGGGGATTCCCGGCAAAATGAACTATGAACTGGTTGAATTTGGGTGTGTTTTGGTCGTTGAGGCTTCCCTTCTTGAGGTGGGTTTAAAGGGAAATTTAGGAACTGCCTATTTTGACACAAACCAGTGCCCATCTACAGAACCAGGTTAACGGGGCAACCTGGTCTAAATTGAAACCTTACGGGACAGCCATGTTGTAGGTTTCTGATGTAGCCCGCATGTCTAAATGTTAGCTTTTGAAAACATGCCCATCTGCTTCTGCCCAGTCCTGCTTGAAGTTTGTTTGTCTGAGGAATGGGCCAAGCGCAAAAGGAGTGGCGAAGAGGGGCGTATTGAATTCCGCAACCAGTAGCGAATCACTTTTTCGTGGGTTTTACGCGGCATAAAGTCAAAGGCCCTTGAGGGGCTGAAAAAGGGCTGTCGCATGAATTTTGAGAAGGACCCAACCAAACTTGTCGTGTTCCTCACTTCCTTTTCAACCTGGACTCCCAAGGCCTATGGCATTTTCAACAAAGGTGTGGAACATGGGTCTACCCGCCAGGGCCGCCTCCCCTGACCCCCCTGTTTCTCAAAGACCCAAAGTTACGGTTGTCGGGAAACCAAGGGGAGCGATTGCGTTGGAGGGGGGTATGAGATGAGAAAAGTGGATAGAAAAAAACATGACAACACAACACATTTCTGGAGGTTCGGGATTTGGCCAAACAAAGCACTCGAGGAAACACCGAGAGACTGAACTTCAGCACAAAAAAGAAGAGCCTGAACCACCCGCGAATCGCACGACACCAACTTGAAACCCCAACCCGTCTAACAAACATGGAGCCTTCCCGTCTGTTTTGCTCATTGAAGGGGGGGGCACACCTTGCTTCCGTTCCTAGCCTAGGGCTGGTTCCCTTCAGCCGCTCGCCATCCGAGACCCGAGGCGCAGGAAGGCGTCGCGCCCGGTGAGGCGCTCCTGGAGCCGCGTGGACGGCAGAGATCCATCCTGAGATCGGTCGGAGTCGTTGGATTTCCCGGTGATTTGCCATTGAACCGATCCGAGGATGGCAAATGTTCAAAGGATTTCCGCAGAAATTTACTGGATTTCCTGATGATTACCACTGAATTTCCCAAGCGGAAATCCATTTACTGGTGATTTCAATTGAAACTGACACTTTGGGAGGTTCCAAAAGGGGAGATCGAGGAAGATTTCCCCCAAAATTCAAGTTGATTTCAGGTTTCGACATTGAAACAATTGTCACAGTCTAAGCTAGAAGAATCCAACTCCAAACCCCCAAATACAAAAAAAAGCCTGGGAACTGCCAAGCATCCAGGCGAGTGGAGAAGAGGCGGTAGCCCCGCAGCATCGGCCGCAACTCAGAGGCCAAGACCTCATGAATTCGAGGTGGGAAGGAGTGGATAAGACGGCAACTGGCTTTGTGTTTGACAGAATATAAGATTACTCCAGAGTGAAGAGGACGATAACACCCAGATAACAGCGGTGTGCCATCGTTCGCCACCCTGTAAGTAGGAAGGGGTGGGTGGGAGGGTCTCCATCCCTTTGAATTCCTTTCAGCAAAAAACCACAAAAACATGTACATGAGTTCGATTTGGTCGGACCTTTTCGTGGACATAGCTTACATGGGCGATTTATGTCCACCAACCTAAGCTTCTTCGGCCTCTAACAATCTCACACCTGGCAACTGACTGAACAAGTGAGATAGGGAACCCAAAAAGATACTCACCAACCTAGAGCTGTGGCGTGCAAATCCATTCCACCAGCCGAATACTTAATCGGAGAAACGTGGGGCTGCCCTCCACACAAGATGTCCCTTCTTCCCACAAAGACGTGTATGAAGATCGAGGTAGAGCCCCTGTATTGTTGGTGTGCCATTCGAACAGGGGCCACAGTATAGCGTCCCAGAAAGCACCAAACCAAACCTCAGGAGACACTAAGCAAACCTCAGGTGCCGCGTCCATCATAGTCTTCGCACGTTCTACTACAGCCAGGCTTAGGGCAAAACAACTGATTTGTGATGGACGTGAACAAACATGCCAATGATTGTGCAGGTTGAAAAAACATGAATTTGCGCAACTCAAAATCCGGAGAATCAGGCATTCAACGGGGGCACTCCAGCGTAGCCATGCCAGGCGAGCAAAAGGATGGACCGCACTTCCTGATGTTGACTTTGGAACCTTTGCGGGACACATCGCAAATTCTGTATATGAGGAGCGGACGAAACCCTTTACTTGGCCTTAGTACTTTTTTTAACGTCATCGTTTTTGGGGGAGACCTCATCGTTTTACAGTGTTTTCGAACTTTGGCAGATCCGGCTCCAAAATCGCAACTTTCTAGCACAAGTCTAGTACGCGAAGTACACTTCCGCAGCTCCAGCTCGAAATTCGCAACTTTGTAGTACAAGTCTAGTACGCGAAGTACACTTCCGCAGCTCCAGCCCGAAAATTGCGAAATACAATTCCGCAGCTCCAGCTCGAAAAGCGAAACTTGGCAGGCAGTACAAGTCTAATACGCGAAGTACACTTCCGCATCTCCAGCTCGAAAATCGCAACTGTGCAGTACAAGTCTAGTACGCGAAGTACACTTCCGCATCTCCAGCTCAAAAATCACAACTTTGTCGTGCAAGTCTAGTACGCGAAGTACACTTCCGCAGCTCCAGCTCGAAAATCGCAACTTCGTAGTACAAGTCTAGTACGCGAAGTACACTTCCGCATCTGCAGCTCGAAAATCGCAACTTTGTAGTACAAGTCTAGTACGCGAAGTACACTTCCGCAGCTCCAGCTCGAAAATCGCAACTTTGTAGTACAAGTCTAGTACGCGAAGTACACTTCCGCAGCTCCAGCTCGAAAATCGCAACTTTGTAGTACAAGTCTAGTACGCGAAGTACACTTCCGCATCTCCAGCTCGAAAATCGCAACTTTGTAGTACAAGTCTAGTACGCGAAGTACACTTCCGCATCTCCAGCTCGAAAATCGCAACTTTGTAGTACAAGTCTAGTACGCGAAGTACACTTCCGCAGCTCCAGCTCGAAAATCGCAACTTTGTAGTACAAGTCTAGTACGCGAAGTACACTTCCGCATCTCCAGCTCGAAAATCGCAACTTTGTAGTACAAGTCTAGTACGCGAAGTACACTTCCGCATCTCCAGCTCGAAAATCGCAACTTTGTAGTACAAGTCTAGTACGCGAAGTACACTTCCGCATCTCCAGCTCGATCATCGCAACTTTGTAGTACAAGTCTAGTACACGAAGTACACTTCCGCATCTTCAGCTCGAAAATCGTAACTTTGTAGTACAAGTCTAGTACGCGAAGTACACTTCCGCAGCTCCAGCTCGAAAATCGCAACTTTGTAGTACAAGTCTAGTACGCGAAGTACACTTCCGCAGCTCCAGCTCGAAAATCGCAACTTTGTAGTAGTACAAGTCACTTCCGCAGCTCCAGCTCGAAAATCGCAACTTTGTAGTACAAGTCTAGTACGCGAAGTACACTTCCGCAGCTCCAGCTCGAAAATCGCAACTTTGTAGTACAAGTCTAGTACGCGAAGTACACTTCCGCATCTCCAGCTCGAAATTCGCAACTTTGTAGTACAAGTCTAGTACGCGAAGTACACTTCCGCATCTTCAGCTCGAAAATCGTAACTTTGTAGTACAAGTCTAGTACGCGAAGTACACTTCCGCAGCTCCAGCTCGAAAATCGCAACTTTGTAGTACAAGTCTAGTACGCGAAGTACACTTCCGCATCTCCAGCTCGAAAATCGCAACTTTGTAGTACAAGTCTAGTACGCGAAGTACACTTCCGCATCTCCAGCTCGAAAATCGCAACTTTGTAGTACAAGTCTAGTACGCGAAGTACACTTCCGCAGCTCCAGCTCGAAAATCGCAACTTTGTAGTACAAGTCTAGTACGCGAAGTACACTTCCGCAGCTCCAGCTCGAAAATCGCAACTTTGTAGTACAAGTCTAGTACGCGAAGTACACTTCCGCAGCTCCAGCTCGAAAATCGCAACTTTGTAGTACAAGTCTAGTACGCGAAGTACACTTCCGCATCTCCAGCTCGAAAATCGCAACTTTGTAGTACAAGTCTAGTACGCGAAGTACACTTCCGCAGCTCCAGCTCGAAAATCGCAACTTTGTAGTACAAGTCTAGTACGCGAAGTACACTTCCGCATCTTCCAGCTCGAAAATCGCAACTTTGTAGTACAAGTCTAGTACGCGAAGTACACTTCCGCAGCTCCAGCTCGAAAATCGCAACTTTGTAGTACAAGTCTAGTACGCGAAGTACACTTCCGCATCTCCAGCTCGAAAATCGCAACTTTGTAGTACAAGTCTAGTACGCGAAGTACACTTCCGCATCTCCAGCTCGAAAATCGCAACTTTGTAGTACAAGTCTAGTAGCTCCAGCTCGAAAATCGCAACTTTGTAGTACAAGTCTAGTACGCGAAGTACACTTCCGCATCTCCAGCTCGAAAATCGCAACTTTGTAAGTACAAGTCTAGTACGCGAAGTACACTTCCGCATCTCCAGCTCGAAAATCGCAACTTTGTAGTACAAGTCTAGTACACGAAGTACACTTCCGCATCTTCAGCTCGAAAATCGTAACTTTGTAGTACAAGTCTAGTACGCGAAGTACACTTCCGCAGCTCCAGCTCGAAAGTCGCAACTTTGCAGTACAAGTCTAGTACGCGAAGAACACTTCCGCAGCTCCAGCTCGAAAATCGCAACTTTGTAGTACAAGTCTAGTAAGCGAAGTACACTTCCGCATCTCCAGCTCGAAAATCGCAACTTTGTAGTGCAAGTCTAGTACGCGAAGTACACTTCCGCCTCTGCAGCTCGAAAATCGCAACTTTGTAGTACAAGTCTAGTACGCGAAGTACACTTCCGCAGCTCCAGCTCGAAATTCGCAACTTTGTAGTACAAGTCTAGTACGCGAAGAACACTTCCGCAGCTCCAGCTCGAAAATCGCAGCTTTGTAGTACAAGCCTAGGCTGTACGCGAAGTACACTTCCGCATCTCCAGCTCGAAAATCGCAACTTCTCAGTACAAGTGTCGTATTTACAGAGCCGTGTGTTCGTTAAGGGTCATCGTTTTTGGGGGAGACCTCATCGTTTTCCATGGTTTTGGGATGTGTTACTCAAAAGCGTGCCCCGTCTTGATAAAGTGGTCTACGCGTGTTTTGTCCGTGGCTCATATGTACACATGGATGCACAGTGTGTAGGCATGCTAGGCAAAGTACTGTAGTTCACAGTCCAGAAATAGGAACACCGTGTGTAAGGGATGTTCATCTTCATGATGGGCCTTTTACCGCCAGGTGAGCCTGTTATACTGTGCCTACATTAAAGTATAAACATCTACGCACAATGTGAGATTCAAATGCAAACCTGTGGGGCACCACACCATTTCGACAAATCCACGGCTCGCCTCTGCGACATCCACGCGGCCGCGGACCGCTGCGCCCATAGAGCAGCGCACCACTTTGGGATTGAAGACGTCCACAGTGCCCTTGGTGACCAGCAATGTCCTGCCGGTTCCACTACTCTCCCCAGTGGACTGGCCAAACAAGTCTGAGCTTTTGATTTACCACTAAAATACGTCTTCCCAAAAAGTATAAGTCCGTGAACTCAGGGAGTGAGACAGGGATTGTATTGGTGAGCGGTATCCTTTTTGAGCCTCTGTTTCCCCATTTTGGGTTCCACATCCTTGCCGACAGAAAGGGGGCGGCGCCCTCGGGTCCTCAGAAAAGCTTGCTTTCGAGGGATCCTTAAGGTAAGCCAGTTGCATCTGCAACCCGTCCAATAGGCATTTCACAACATGGTTCACATTGCTTGCTTCCTCGCTTCCTTCCCATCAAAGCATGCCCGAAACACCCTCTCTGTCCAATCTCTCTTGAAAACAAGGCCTGCCTGCCTACTTTCCTGCCTGCCTGCACTCCTGTCTGCCATCTACCTGCCTGCCTATAGTCTAGCTATGTAGCCACCGCGCTTCCCCTTGGCTGTCTTTCGTGAACCTCCAAACGACCCAAGTCTACACAGAGAACATGTCCAAACGAGCGAAGAGGGATAAAGGTAGGCAGAGTGATGAGGAATTACATTCCATGTCATGTCTTTCCTCTTTTTATATGCTTTATCATTATTCTCATACAAACGCATGAAAACTCGAGGACATTAAATTCTAATGAGAGCCAACAGGTAAGACATGTGCAATCACAGTATTCATATTTTGCAAATCTCTTCTTAGGTCTTCTCAATCTTTTTACGCCATCATTACTCTGTCTTTTGGTCCTCCCTCGGCACTGTATTTTCCTTCCGATGCATCCCCAATGGCAAAACTGTGGTCCTCTTCCATAGAAGTCGCCTTGGATTCGGGGATATGGCCCTTTTGGGCCTTCCTGTCAAGCTTGGGGATATGAGAGAACCAATGGGCGATGGGTATCTTCCACATGGGTCCCTGTGAAAAAACCCGGGCTGTTGTGTTCCCTCCAAACAAACACATCCATATGGGGAACAGGATCTAAGCCTTCACTGGCGGGTAATCTGTTCCTAAAAATTGGACTCCTCCGGCCTGCAAAGATTCAAAATTTATGGGGTGAATGCGTTTTTCTCCCCCGGAAAAAGCGATCTTCGCGCAAACCCTTACCTCTCTCTCACCCAACTGAACCAAAGGCCACTTGGGCCGCCGGAATTCCCTCGCCTGGAGCCAAAGGCCTCCATGGTTCGAAGGATGACTCCCAGGTTGTTGGGGTCTTCCACCTGAGCTGAGCTGATGGAATCCTCAGTTCCTGGGCGTGTCCCCAATTTTTCCATGAAACCTGGCGGTTCACACATTTTGCGCCTAACAATCCCACGATCCGCATCATCCCGATACCCGAATTGGATTTCACGCCACGTTTCAAGGGGTCCTATCTGAAGCAAGCCGGTCCAAAAGCTTTGGGGAAGCTCTGTCTTCTGCTTCAAGAACGGGCACTTTTAAGGGCACGTGACCACGTGTACCAGAGTTCTTTAAGGATTGTGCAAGGTTTCCCAGCTTCGGGGTGTGCAGACCTAATTTTTGTCTGGGGCATATGTGTGTACCGATCTTGCAACCTTAGCCATATTGGCACTTTGCTGTGATTCATGGCAAACTCTCCGTAGGCGAAAGGGTTCAGAGCAACAGGTTCATCCTTGGGTCCCCAGAATCACTTTTCGTTCAACCTGTGCTGATGAACATATTCTGAGCACGAGACATGACCAACAAAGCAGGAGGCAATTGGAGGAAGGCGCTAATGACTTAACTTGTGTTTCTGTCACATTGCAGAAATCTCAATCCATCTCAAGTAAAAGCATGTCATGTCATTTCCCCTGCATACTCTGCACATTGAATGTTCAGATCACACACACACAAACAATTGCAACTGGAAGTTGCCTGCGTTATTGGCACCCATTCAAGTATATCTACGATCGATTTCCAAAGGATGGTAAGTAAACAAACCAAACATGTAATGAGTTCGATGGATTTCCTCAATCCCCACTTGTGTTGTATTTCAGGAATCAAGCGTAACTACCACAGCACAGAAGTCGCAGCCCAAACCCGGTGCTAAAGGGGTTGACCTGATCCCATGAGAATCAAGGCGGTATCCGCACCTGAAGGTTGGGACTGTCACCAACCTTCACCTATGTCTCAAACAGGGCCCAGCAAAATCACTGGTTTCCACCTCGGGCTTCCCTTCGAAGGGGTCCACTTGGTACCTGAAAAAAAAACACAGAGCTCCACTTGCTCCACTTACTCGGAGTTGGCTGTGGCTTACACCACGCCGCTCCAATGACCGCTGACCTTTTGTCAAGCGACGCCATCCAGCACCACCACATTTGAGCTCGTCACCTTGCTCACAGCCTTGGATCATACAGAGCGAGCATCTGGGGTCACGCAATTCCACTTCTCAGTCCGCTCCCATTTCATTTTCAACCTGGGGATGCGCAAATGCTGCGTCCTCCCATGGCACTCTGCAGTTGCTTTGGAGAGACGCAGTTTGCAGCAAACAGTCCCGCTGCAAACAATTGGGGCGGCTTCAGAAAGGAAAACCATCATGTTGGGGGTCAGACGCAGCCAAATAAGGAGCCCTGAATGCGATCAAAGAGCCGTGTCCAACGGCATGCCGAAGACGCACAGCACTCCCTGTGACTTCTCCTGGGAGCCAGGTGCAAGTTGCTCGCCTTGTCAAGCCACAGTCGCGGCACAAGAAAGCAAGCAAGCAAGCAAACAACTAAAAACTAACACACAAACAAACAGAAAGAAAAACAGACAGACAAACAAACAAACAAGCACAAGCACAAGCGCAAGCCCAAGAACAAGCACAAGCACAAGAACAACAACAAGAACAACGAACAACAAGAACAAGAACAAGAATAAGAACAATAACAATAACACAAACAACATCGACGACGACGATGACGACGACCACAACAACAACAGCAACAACAACAACAACAACAACAACAACAACAACAACAACAACAACAACAACAACAACAACAACAACAACAACAACAACAGCAACAACAACAAGAACAAAAACAAGAACAAGAACAATAACCATAACACAAACCACAACAACAACAACAACAACAAAAACAACGACAACGACAACGACAACGACGACAACAACAACAACAACAACAACAGCAACAGCAACGACAACGACAACAACAACAACAACAACAACAACAACAACAACAACAACAACAACAACAACAACAACAACAACAACAACAACAACAACAACAACAACAACAACAACAACAACAACAACAACAACAACAACAACAACAACAACAACAACAACAACAACAACAACAACAACAACAACAACAACAACAACAACAACAACAACAACAACAACAACAACAACAACAACAACAACAACAACAACAACAACAACAACAACAACAACAACAACAACAACAACAACAACAACAACAACAACAACAACAACAACAACAACAACAACAACAACAACAACAACAACAACAACAACAACAACAACAACAACAACAACAACAACAACAACAACAACAACAACAACAACAACAACAACAACAACAACAACAACAACAACAACACGACAACAAACAACAACCACAAACAACAGCAACAACAACAACCAGAACCAGAGCCAGAACCAGAACCATAACCAGAACCATAACCATAACCATAACCATAACCACAACAGCAGCAGCAGCAGCAGCAGCAGCAGCAAGCAACAAGAACCAACAACAAAACAAAGAAACACGCACATAAACAAAGACGCTCACACAATCATGCGCAACAAGCAAACATACATACATACATATACACAACACACACACACACACACACATGCGTGCTACGCAAAGAATCAAGCGAGAAAGCGAGAAAGCAAGCAAGCAAGCAAGCAAACAAGCAAGGAGGCAGGTTGAAAGCCAAGCAAGCAATCAAGCACGCAAGCAAGCACGCAGGCAGGCAGGCTAACAAGCAGGCTAGCAAGCAAGCACCAACAATTCAATTGAGCATACACAGGAAACACACAGCAGGCAGGCAGGCTGACACGCAGTCACACAGACAAACGCACGCAAAGAAACCAAGAGACATGACAAACATTTAAATAGTGAACAAGTTAAACAGCAAAGACACCCGAGCGAAACAAAAAAGGACAACAGGTACCACCGACCCTTTGACCAAATGGGCTTAGGCCCTGAGGCATCCCCTTTGAGGCACCCCATTTTGGGGTTTCAATCAGCTGGGTTACACATACCCAAAAGTGGTTCTCCAATCGGTTTCCTTTACAAAGGATACCTGCGGGGGAGAAAAAAACAACAACACCCGAAAGCCCGAATTTCCCCCCAGACACACTTGTTTGGGGTGCAAATCCCTCTTGTCCCGCCCCTGCTGGGATGGCTTTGAAGGGGAACGAGGAATCGGCCGGGGGGGGGGGTCCCGAGCCTGAGTGGAGATTTGATCGAAGAGCTCGTTCTCCAGCACCGCGTAGCTGGCCTGCCTTGCTGCGGCGCCGTCGTCTTCCGGCACGCCGCCGCCCCAGAAGAGCGGCCTGGCAGGTGGCTCTCCGGTCCGCGGTGAAAATGGGAATTCGAGGCCATGGTCCGTTCGGTTTTTCGGCAGGTTGCTCGGATTGTACATTGGTGGGTTTTCTGACTGGTGGGTGGGCTGGGTTGGTTTGTTTGGGTTCACCGCCTGCCCCTAAAGCGAGGGAATAACTCAGAAAGGGGGCCGCAACAAAAGGAAACACCGTGACTTGCTAAAAAAGAGTTAGCACCCCGGGTTGGGCCAACTTGTGTTTGCAGGTTTAAAACCGTATTGTTTAAACTGTGTGTGTTGGTTTATTTGCAGCGGGGCAGGGTATGGCAGTCTAAACCATGTTTTCCCCATCCCTCACCCAGTCCCCTATAAAACAGGTCCTAGCGTAGTCCGTTTGCTCGGTCTGTTGGTTGCCTGGCTTCCACCCGCAACAGTCCTCCAAATCATGTGATGTATTGAAGTGCTATGTGAATCTGCGGCAGGGTACTTTGCGCACTAAGATGCCTTTCTTGGCTCCCCTACGTAAACCATTGTGATTCGCCCAGAATAGTGGGAAGCCAGTTGGTTGATAACCCCTGGCTGAGTTTGATCCGGGCAGCAGCACATCAGGGATGATCTGGGTCACGTGGTTCATTGCACTTTGTCGAGCTCTACTTCCCAACCTTTGGAATTTGGAATGCAGGGATCCAAACCTTTCCAGAAAATAAATCTCAAAACCTCCTCAAAACAAAGGAAACACGTTGCGCGAAGGAACGATGAGTGGGAACAGTGGGGATCAACCTTTGGCATTGGCATATGGGTGTCGCTCAACATATGGGCATTGGACATGGGGTGATTTGTGGTTTCCCTCGGAAACCACCCAAAAAGGGGCCCAACTTTTTGAGAACGCTCATGTGCACTTCGGAGCAATGAACCCTTCAGATTTATCAAAGGCGGCTTCCCTTTTCACCGCGGAATTCATATTGTGGTCGTCTTTTGGGGGAGGTTTATGGTTGCCTTTTTTGTGGGGAACCGAAGAACAAGTTGGAACATGTGTGACTGAATGTTGGAGACTTGGCAAGGAATTGGACGTGGTCCCACCTCGTCCTTGAGAAAGTCGGAGTTCGGTGTTCAAGCAACTTAGGTAGGTTATAATCGTGCTTAGGGTGATCGTCCCCTTACCATGGTTACCTACTAAGAAGTTCGAAGGGAACACCTGAACATATTGCCGCAATCGCACGGCCCCTTGCAATGTGCTTTGTTTCAAACGTCCCGCTTGGACACTCCCCTTGAATTCTGGCAAAAGACACCAAGAGCCTATGACACAAAGCTTACCTTTTGCCAGCTTCCCTCCAATTGGTGGCTTGGATTTGGAGATGATCCGGGGTGATTTCCCATTTACCCACAAGATCCAGTTCAAATCCGAAAGCGCCAATCCAAGCCACCCAAAAGCGACTTGATTTGGAGGCCTTGGGAAAATGCAGGCACCCCCTTCTATTCCTGTGCAGCCCCTGGGTTCACCCAGGACAGATCAAATCCAGGTTTCTCCAACCGGAAAGATTGGGGGGTGGTTCGCAGTGGCTGCGGGCTAGGGGTGTGGAACACTATTAAGTTTAATTCATAATCCTGGATCAAACGTATGACTCTCTTGTTCAAAGATGCTTCAACCACTGCTTCACCTACCGTCTTTGGGCTTCCACTCAAGGGGCAATCCTTGGTGTCCCGGACAAATAGACAGATCCTGATTTTTCCCCAAGTGAAGCTACCCATCACCCAACCTCAGCGCCAATGCCCAGGGGCCTAGCAGCGGGCGCTTCAGGCGCTTCCGCTCCCTCCAGCACTTGCTGCCGGATCTGCGCCAGCCCCTGACGGAAGTTCTTCAGCGGGAAAATTTGTGCTTGCGCTTTTATCACTTGCGATTTGCACGGCCAAAAAAAGTGGAAGGGAATCGGACACCTTTTTGGTTGGTCAGCCACCAAACAAAAAGGACAAAAAGGGGAAAGAGGGAAACACGCAAGAGAGCCACTGGAAGCGACCCGCATGGAAGCTGACTGGAGGCTTCTGAAAGATTCTGGGGCCGTCGGGTCGCCTCCTGCTTCCACCGGCTCTTCCGAACGAAGACCCCCCGCGGCCGCATTCGGAGAAAGGTCTCGCCCTCGGCAAAGAAGCGGCCCAGCTTGCCTCAGAGCGGCGCTAGCTGCGTTGGTCGCTTGGCAAAAAGACTTTCGTGGACCGCCTCCCTCAGCATGATGGCCCGATGGCCAAAAGGGAGGAAAATGCAGAAGAAACAAAACGAAAGGGCGAACCTGCAAGGAGAAGTCTGGCAGCGCCTGATCCTTTTGCCGCATTTGGAAAGAATACCAAGACGTTTGGGTTCTTTGCGGTTCCATACCTGCCGGAGGAAATCGAACCCGCCTTGAGTAAGATCATACGCTCGCTCAGTCGGCCCCTGGCTTGGAAGATTGGTGCCTCAATATCATACTGGAGCGTCCTTGTTTTCCGGGGAAATCGTTTTTGGAGTACCATCTCAACCTCATCTGGAAGCAACCACTGGTGGCATGTTGGAAGCATATTTTTGGGGGGTAAATGGCTCATAAAACCAATCTAAACCAGTGGAACCCAACTGTTTTTCAGCAAACCGATTGAAAGGACACCTGTGGGAACAACCCTGTTATGGCTGTTTGAATGTCTCACCCTGAGTTCCCTTTCCAATCGCTAAGTGCAGCTGACAAAGATGTTGGCCTGCTGAAAAAGTTTAAGCTGTTGCCTTCCACATAGAATTGGCCGGTAGCATGACTGCCGGAGTTTACCTGGTTGCTGGTTTAAAGGGAACATAGAGGAAAACCAAAAGGGCAGCAGGGCACCAGGGCAAACAGGTGAAATGAGTCAGGCAATGATGAGTGAAACAATCCAAGTTGTATAAGTAGTGGGCCAGGGCAGGCTCTCAGCGAGATACATAGCTTGTCCCTTTCTATACACTCTAAACCCGTGTGGGTTTGTCATTCAGGGTTGCCTTTCCGCGATTGCGTTGTCGGAAAATCGAGGGGAAAACACCCATCTTGGAATTCCCTACTTCCTGGGACTCTTGAGACAAATCCAGACCGTAGCAAAGCCCAAGCGATGAGACGAAGCCACAAACCAGCTCAACGGACCCCCTAGCTGATACTGTTCTTTGTTTCGAAGTAAAATCGAGGCATTGCAAGTGCTAAATCAGTGTCCATGCTCATTCTTTAGTGGGGCACCGTCTACTTTCAGAAGATCAACTATCCCTCCATTTACAGTTTCACTCAATGAAGATGGGCCTCAAGGGTACTAGCATCATCCCAGAACGGGCTCATATAGGTATGAATCTCAACGGGGGATCCTGTGGCAAACATGGTGTCCAATTGGATTCCAAACCAACTACCATTTTTGAGGGTATCATATTATTATCATTCATCATCGACTTCAAACTCGTGGCCAAAAAAAGGACCTCCTGCCACGAAACAACCCAACAAAAATTAGTTTGCGTGAAAATTTGAAAACCCAACCAATTGCGGTTCTCATGTCGATTTCCCCTCAAACCTAACCATAGGTTTCTATTCCACACCCATTTCTCAAGGCACGTCGGCCCTGGCGAGTGCGCAGCTTTGAGAGCAGCTTGAAGGCGCTATTGCCTGGATCACACTGAGTCAGAATCAAGAAGAGAGGAACTCAGGATTTACCATTAACATGGGTATTCCCGAGAATTTAAAGGCCAGGAACTCAGGGAGTGTGTACCTAGAGGCATTTACAGAATTGAAGACGAGGGATGTCCGCACCTTCTTGCTTGTTTCGACAGCCAACCTGGAATCACAAGCAGACAAGAACAACACCCAGTGGTTCCATTTACTTGTAATGAGAGGTAGCCAAGGGCACCAAGAATGGCGAAGGGCTACATACTGCCTGGGGTAGCTTGGATTGACTGGGACAATCAATCAAAACCTGTAGTATGAGCACTATGACTCCAAGATTGTTGTTACCCCCGAACCACTACCCCCAAAAGATTCATGAGATATACGGCCTCTACGCAGTACAGTCGGATATAGAACCAAGTAATAACCACAATCAAACAAAGCCTGTAGCACTAGCCACCAGAATCAAAAGCAGGTGTCAATTCAGCATGTAACCCAAAGGCCGTGGCTCAGCTCGGCATTTGCCCGGGTAAACGAAAGTTGGGCTGGCACAAATCTTGCACCAAACTCAGCTTACTTCCCTTTGGTGGCTTGGATTGGCGGTCTGGATGGGTTCCAAGCCTCCCAACTGAACCAGCCTGCATACTTTGACTGAACCTCGCATAGAGAACCAGAACCATGCGCCTTGCATTCTTGGCCTGGCTTGATTTGCAAGTGACATCAGGTGACCCTCACCTCATCTACGGATACTTTGGCCGAACCTCTGACCCCATCCATCCAGGCTGCGCTTGGAACCAATCTCCGCCACGTGCGCCGCCGGGAAGCCTGGAGCGCGGCAACGGACAAACTGCCAGAACCGGATGTCGTCCATTTGGTTTCCCTTAAAATCACCCAAACAGTTCCAGCCAAGACACAACTTTGTTCACCACGACATGGGACAATTGAGCACCCAAAGCCCAGGTTCTAGCATTGTCATCTTGTTCGTGTAGGCTTACGGCTTAAGGCTTTTCTAGGAATTCCCAATAAAACAGGGAGTAGAACCGCTTGCTAGAATTGTGAATAGGGTGGGCGATTCTCAAGGTGGGCCCCTTGATCTGGGTGAAAAACCCGGCTGGACCCCCATGTCCTCCCTAAACAAACAATGGACTGCCAATCATTTTTGTCAGCTGCTCACATGAAAGGCTCAACCGAAGATCTAAATACCCGAGCCCAGCAAAACAAGTGCCCACCTCGGATACCCATCATAGGAGCAAGGGACCGCTCGTCTCCTGAAATACACACAGCCGACCAGATTATTTATCCCCCAGTCCATGAGTATGAGGCCCCAATCGCGCAAAAATCCATGGGAACTTTGGCGCATCCATGCCCACCCTATCAATTTGAGCAAACTAATAATCATGCCCGTTGCTGTGATCCTAGCAATTTACTCATGCCGAGATTCTAATGAGTGTAGAGCGCAAGTAGATCGATGTGTCGTTTTGGAGGGTACCCTTCTTGAGATTGGCTGAAAGGGAACCAAAGGGAAACCACCCATTTTGGGGGTCCCTCCTGTTTGACACAATCCCAAACAAATACCAGTTTGCACGTCCGCGCTGGACTCGGGACGCTTACCATGCTCCGCTAGCAACTGTGAAATAAGCGTCACGGGGGTTGTCTGTATCGCCGGTTCTTTCTGTGCCACCGGAGTTGACGTTTAAAGGGGACACGGAAAGGGTTCCTAATTTTGGCAATCCAGGCGTTTGCTCTTTCACATTTAAGCCTCGGTACTAAAGCAGAGCAAATGGCATTGTGGGCGAGTGCGCCGCAACTCAGACAAAACCGCGAGTGGACACAAACCCCGTGGGGCATGTACGACCTTCTCCAAATGCCCGTTATGTTTACGCATGATGTTGACCCCTGACCAGAACAGTGCAAACATTGACCATGAACACCGCGCATTCAGAACATACCCTGAAAAGTGAGAGTCAGGAAGGAGTAGTCTTCAATAGTACTCGCTGGTTCTCAGCAACGAATCAGGGACTGACCTCTATACCATCCTAGGAACGGCCATTCCCTACCTATGGCTGGCGCAAACAGCCCATTCCTGCCACCCGGTTTCTGAGGACAGGCCTGAAACGAACTTAGCCGGTTCTCTAACCCAGTGATTCCATTTCTCTGGTTTTGTAGGTAACCAACCCAACCAGCCGTTAACAAACAGCCCTACATTCTGCAACACCAACAGCTTCTTCCAGCATTCGGAGTTTGGAGGGGCATGACAGGTCCTGAAAAGCAAAAACACATTCCAGGCAAACAAACAAAAAACAGGCTTTGCCTGGTCCTTTTGTCAAGATAGACAGGTCAGCTTGGGGCAGTTTTCCTTGTGCCAGTCCTTTCGGGGCTCCACACCCAACATCGTGCTTTGGCAGCATCATAAAAAGGCTGGTATTACAGTACACGCCAACCATTTCGGATGGCCAGGTACAAGTCTACTCGGTTGTTCAAAAGAGCTGGACCCCAAACCAGGTCCTTAACAATTTTAGCTATGGGTGAAAACGGACCAAAAGCAAACAACCAAAGGGTTAAACAAATAAATTGAGTTTTGACTGCGAACAAGGAACAAGCTAACAAGTGTTAGTATCTTCCTTTTTGTTGGAGGATAAAGGGGCTTGTTCGGGTGCCTTGTGTGTTTTCCCACCTTGTTGTTTGCCTTGTTTGTTGTTGGGGGTATCGTTTATCTTGGGCAGCAGAATCAGGGCCTTGCACGGTTTTCCTCCTGCTCAGACTTCATGTTGTATCTCTTAATGGTGGTCTGAAGGCAACCACTGAGGTTTTCCACCGCACACCAGCAAGTTTCACGCCGTCGAGAGATCGCTTGCCTGGTACCAGGAGCGCGCAGGAAACAAGAGTCATGGCCATGATGACAAGCCCGAAGGAAAAAGGGCTAGGCGGCTAGGGGGCCAAAAGAAGAGTAGTTGTGATGGTGGTAGTGGCGCTGGTGGTGTTGGTGGTGGCGGCGGAGGTGGTGGTGGTGGTCATGCTGGTGGTGGTGGCAGCAGCGGCGGGGGTGGTGATAGTGGTGGTGGTGGTGGTGGTGGTGTGGTGGCAGTAGTAGTAGTAGTAGTAGTAGTAGTAGTAGTAGTAGTAGTAGTAGTAGTACTGGTCGTAGCAGTAGTAGAAGTTGAGGGGGAAGCGGCAGCTCTAGGGAGTTGTAAGTGGAAAGCTATGTGGAACTTATATCCTGTTTGGCGGAAAGGAAAAGGTGAAAGGTGTGCTCCCATGACAATGTGGCAAGAAAAGCAACACCATTATGCCTTGTTGCCAGGGTCAATGCGTGCATGTGCGCATTGGTAGGCTGATTCCGGTCCGACCCGAACGACTATCGAGCCACGGCATACTGGCGCTCGATGGCACGTTGGAGAACGTGATACTCTCACAACTCGTGGGGATATACCGCCGCAGAATGGCAAGATGTCACTTTGAGATGGCTTGTGCGGATGTTAGCTCAAACTCGTGATAGAGAAAATGTTGCCGGCGGCTAAATGTCAAGTCAATGTAACAAAACATGCATCTAGGATCTAGGTCATGGCCAGCTACGCGGCTATGCGTCAAAATAGTGCGACATGGTTTTTGTCCTTACTTCCCACGTGACTAACACGAAAAAGAGTACCCTCAAACAACCACGCTGACAACGCAAACACAATTTAGTCCTTGGCAGACTTGCTTCGTTGGTCTGTGAAAAATATTCAGCCATCTGCCACGACCTTGAGTGCAGCAAAACCATTCAACGAACATTTGGCTTGCCGTCTTGCCCCAACTCAGGGGTACGCAAACAATCATGTCTTTAGAAAGTGTTTCGTACGACTACTTGGCCTGCACCAAAAAGGGTTGTCTCCAAACAAGACATGGACTCCTCCCAACAAAAAGCATGTCTGTTTTGCTTGGGCTTGCCCAGCTATGACCTCAGTCCTTTTGCCGAGGCTGTAAGTGGCTCGCAGCTTCAAATCCCTTTCTGCACGCTGGAAAACACCCCCTGCATAAAAGAATCTAAAGCTGCCCAATTGATGGCTGAGCTTGTTTTTGTCGCTGCTTGGTACCCTGTTCCGGTTGCTTTACAGGGAAACCAACAGAAAAACTTGGCCAGTTTTGGGGTCACCCCTTTTAACACCTAGGTCTGCTTCCCCACCTGTGAGGGCTAGGATGCACGCCAAACACATCTCGCTGCTACAAGCCGAGGGTTCAAGTCACATCAACCGGCGGAAGTCAGACCAGGCGGTCTTAGGTCACATCATGTTGAATCCCGGTGACAAAGCGCTGGCAAGAGCGTGTCTTGCAAAAGCCGGAAACTAGCCGCAACACTTCGCACAACGATGGTGAACCACTCCATCGATCAAGATTGAATTTTGTTGCGATTCAGCGGCATGTCCTATATGTTCCTGTTATTTAGCGGCTTTCACCATCTTTAACTGTCCCCTTTTGCTCCAACTTAACGTGGGCTTCACTTTTGGTGAGGATCGACGAGCCATGGTGGGGCAGGTGAGCAGCATTCAAATTCCAGGCAACTGAAAGCACTAATCATGAGGACCTGCGGATCTGAACTTCTGAACCTGTGTTTTTCCTAGGTGGGTTGGCACCCTATCTCTACAAACGTTTCATGGGGCAAATCAGAGTCACCGTTCTCCCCCCACGGCCTCCAAGCGGGGAGACCCTTTCAGCGGCATGCGATCAGCACAAACCCATTCTAGGGCATCGCTTTAAATCGTTTCCAAGCATAGAGCATCTTTCGGCGAATCTGCCCTCGTCATTTGACGGAAGACATGTAATTACAAGCCAGTATATTGCTACTGGCTCTGCCGAGGGAAAATATTGAGTGTGCCAGGCGTAATGGAAGAAAGAGGAAGTAAATGGCACATGCACAGACACATGCAATCATATACTTGTACGAATTGTGGAGAGAGTGCGCTTTGGCATCAGCGTCCTCACAAGGCAAGTACAGGCTCTTGCAGCTCTTGCATCTGCATCGTCATCTTGAACAGTTGCGCATGCATCGCGCTCACCCCCGCAGCCACTGCTTTGATGGCCTTGACAGCTGGCATGCGGATCGCCGAGCGTAGCCACAACAACTTTTTAACTGAACACTTCTCGCTGACAGCTGTTACTGGTACCCGTGAATGCATGCCTTGTGTCCGCTGCCGAAAAATGGCAACACCATCATAGGGGGCTTGCCTCGTGCCCTATCTATCGGGTTTGTGAAACCACCAGTCCCATTTGAAGGGAACCCCAATGAACAACAGTCCTGGGGGGGTCCCTATTTTAATTTCCAGTTTTTGTTGGCTCCATTGATGAACGGACTATGGCAGGTAGCCATGATTGTTACCTCTAGAATGTCTGGCCCAACTATTTTACAATTATCGAGATCACCTCCTAAGAAGGCTAAGGGGAAACAACATGAAACAACCAACCAGTTTCTGACTGTACCCCTCTGACTTTACCCCTCTGACTTTACCCCTCAAACCACAGAACAAAAATGGTCCCCAGGTTTATCCTGATGCTTCCCTCTGGTTTTCCGCAGGAATAACATGGCGCTCCGCTGGTTGGGCCTGCCGGGTGATCTTGTTCTCGAAGCTCATGCGAGCCAGTTGCAGGCTCTTAGCGGGACCGTGCAGCTGCATACAGCCTGGGCGGTCTGAACCCCTGGAAAAGGGATAAACGCCTAACCTGGGCTGCTCAAAATGCAGGGTTGGCCAATCAGATGTTCCATAACCCCTGTACGAAAGCCAGTACAAAAGGGACCCTTGGTAACCGAAGGTAAGGATTCAGGATTGCCTTTAAAAAACCCAGCTAATATTTAAACAGGATGGGGCTTTAACTGTTGAAACACCTTTGTATGGCTATGTCTCAAAATAGGGAACCTCAAACATCATCGGGGATTCCCTTTAGTGTCCCTTGAAAACCCACCGCGCAAAAAAGACACACCCATATGTTTTAAACATCTTCCTTTTGGTTCCCCAAGGGAATCGGGCCAGGGCGCACCTGTTTAAACAAATTCGTCCCCGGCCTTGAACGAACTCCTCGAGATCAATGAGCCCACCTCGAGACGGGAAGGCAAAGACACCAACACGTCTATTCGATGGAAGAGACACCACAACTGAAATGGTTTTCCAATGTCTTCCGAATTCTTGGAGCCACTTCCTCCCAACATGGGTGTGAACTTTACGTGGCTGGACCCTGACTCTGGCGGACATCATCTCTTTCGGGATATCCACGTACCACTGGGCGGCTTTCCTGCTTGCCTTGAAACCAAGGCGAAAATGGTACACTTCAAAACCGCCCACCCACAGACCCAAAGCCACATGTTGTCCTTTTTGTTGCCGCGGTTTGGGAGGCCAAGGTGCTCTGGTCATTGTCCATGATGGTGAAGAGGGTTGCAATGTCCTCAAATCCATGCCATGCTACGTGAGAGGAAACCATCCATGCCATGCCATGTGAGAGAGGCAACAAACAAGAACACCTCAACAAATTAGAAAATGCCCCCCAAGTCGACGGAAGGAGCCCAAATTTCCCAAAGAGTCTCCTCACAACATGCTTTCGGGGGAGTCCATGTTGATTTGTATCAGACCCTGGTGAATCGGCAGAACACGGCCTGACCCACATGAGCGACTCTATAAACCTCCCATGAATCCCTATGTCGTATCAAGTTGCTTACGCGCAAGCTTGCGCTTTCCTTACGCGACCCATGTTTTAGCTTACGCGGCAGTCAGACAGCATGTAGAGCTTACGCATCGCTTACGCGTCGGCGTTTTGAGCGTTTCCCCTCAAGAATTGCTTACGCGGGCTTCTTTTGCCGTGCAGCCGCCAGAACTGTTGAAGATGATGTGGATGACTGTGTGGAAGAGATGACGAAGAATTACGCTCGCGAGCTTCAGCAGCTTGGCGTTGTTGTTTTTGCTGCAAATCAAGAAACAGGTTTTTGCAGTAGCGGCATCCATCACGAGGGCTAGCGGGCAGCTGAGCTAGGCGAGCTTGCGCGAACCTTACGCGCCTGCTTACGCGAGCTTACGCGCCCGCGCCCCTGTAGTTTTCCTAAATCAGCGGCTACTGAAGCCTTTGTTTGTCCTAGTGGAGGTTGCGACAGAACCTAGCATGAGCCCCAAGAGCTCCCAATCAAAGTTCTGCTGATTTTTTCTAATGGTGCGCACATGCGGTCTTAGACGTTTTCCTGCAGCCGAAGTCCTCCGGGCAAGTTGCCAAGCTCGACTAGGTTGCAACAGCACAAGCCACCAAAAAACGCAGAAGCACATGTGGGACAACTCTTCCGAGCATGCTTACAAAGCTTACCAAGCAATCACGAAGAAGAGCTTACGCAGGTGCTTACGCAACATGTTTCCCCAAAAAGTGCTTACGCCCGCTTACGCCGTGCAGGCTTTTGCTTACGCGGGGCCTTGTTATGACACAACTCTTGCTTGGCATGTACCGGGGGGTTTTTAGAGTTTGGTACCTGGCGACATGGCAAAACTCCCGCTAGGTCTCAACCACATCGACATGCGCGAGGCTGGCACCATCAGGCTGCTGCAATGAAACAATTTAGTGGAGCAAACATATTGCCAGTTGTTGATCTTTTTCGCAACAATCATATAAATGGACAAGGAGCCTTTTCAAGGAGGTAGCGGTAGCCTTCCAACACCCGACACGCTCCACTGCCACGACTGTTGGAAGGAGGAATCAACTTGCTACGTTTCTCAACATGCTAACCCAAAGTCGACCAACGTGCCACCATGTCCCGGTATCAGGCGAAAGTGATACGTACTGGGCTCGGCTGTTCCAATTCCACACTACTCGGCACAGTGTTTTAACTGGTTCTTTGCGGAAGCAAGTCCCAAGGAAATCTAAGAATTCAAACGGAAAATGGATTGCTGCCCTTGGATTCGGTACAACTCCCCAACTCCTTTCAGACTTTCAGAATATGCTTTTGTCAGCTCATTTGAAACGCAGGGCGAAGACTTCGCTGAATGCATGTGCAGGTCCAATTGCCAAGAGCTCGCTGCGAACAGTCTAAAAACCCGAAGAACGCAAATTCGCAAGGGATTCTATGGAGGCCGCCAAAAATGCAAATCGTTTTGTTGGGCCAAGCCATCCTCAAGCTGGCCTCACTTGCCCAACCAGGGGAACGGGGGGTCAACCTTTTTGGGATCTGGAAAGATGAACAAACACCACAATCCCCTCTTGGTTTCCTTTTGCAAAACTCAAGAACATATTGGCTATGTTGCAAGGAGGACTCCGCTTGGTGACTTAACAACCAAAAAGCCCACCGGGGGAAAAACAACATTGCTCAAGAATGCAGGTCTTTGACCCCCGACCTCTGGGGAAAACACCTCCCTCATGTTTGGATGGATTGTAATGAGAAGAGAAATTATCAGCACAAGAGGGAAGGACAACCTGAGAGAAGAGAATCACGGAGGCGGGCCTCTAACTGTCGCATGAAAATAGACAAATTTTCCTCCAAACTAAGATCCCTCCAAAGCAAGGGGAAAACAGATGAAGGTCAAAAAGTTCCCTCCGACAAAGCCTGGGTCTTTCCAGAAAGTCCCCCGCTTGCCATCCGGCTATGTGTGCACTTGGGTGTTCAGGCGACTTAGTACCCTCCCACCAATTCACATGGAACCTGACATTCGGGACCCAGTCCCTGCAAAAGGATCATGGTCTTCCAGGACATCAGGCTCCACGTGAATTGCTTGGACGGTAAGTTGGCTATAACCATGGTTCCTGGGGTAACTGGAGTGATCGTCCCCTTATAACGATGCTTGTCACCTCAGTGGGTTGAGCATCCAAGCAGAAAGGCGTTCAGCACGGCCCCCGCGTTCGGATGGCCTCGGTGGAGATGGACATGGACTCCAGGAAGTTCGCCATCTGCACCGAGGACATTGCGCGTTTGAAGTCCTCAAAGTTCACCTCGAAACTCCAAATGTGCATATATATATATATGGGCCATCATATGGGTGTGGATCAAAATTAAACAGGAGGGGTTACGCAGGTGTTGGTCCATGTTTCCACTTACCTGGGTTCCATTTTGGTGCCGGTTGTTTTAGCCACAGGCATATTTATATACATTTGGGTGTGTGTTTTGAGGGCACCCTTTGTTGGGTTGGTGTAAAAGAGAAACCAAAGGAAACCCAGAGAACAACGGGGGAGGTACCCTACTTTGACTACCCAAATAGACAAGACTGGTCCAAACTGGTGGACCCCCTGCAAATAGCTTCCAGGTTAAAAGGGAAGATGCAGGAAATCCAAAAGGCAGCACACCCAAAGAGGTAAGCTGAGTCTGGCAATGAAACATGCGAGTTGTACAAACATTGATATATTGTTTCCAGTGTCAGGCAACTACTTGAGTCCAAGCTTCAGCACTGGCATGCTCGTGTCTTAATAAAGGTATGGCGCCTCAAGCGGGGAGCCGTGCCTAGCAGGCAACAGCAATTAGAGGCACCATCCCAACGTGTTCGAAACCACCCCGGCTGCGGCGGCTGAAAGTGTGTGTGTGTGTATGTGTGTCCTGGATTGTGACGTGTGAGTCAAAATGCGTGCAAGGCGCCAAATTGGACTCGTGGTCCTGGATTTCAATGAATGCTTTCTTCAAGTCTTCCACCTGTGCAAGAGCCACAGCGCACACGGTAACAGATTAGCCCTCACCAGTGCTGCGTTGATTTTCCAACTAGTTGCATCATCCGCGCCTGAGCGTTCTTCCGCTGAAGCTGCCTCATGGTGGCGATTTCCTGTCAGGTCAAGCAATGTTGTGTTGTTTGAACAAACGCGTCCATTCGCTTAAGCCCCCTGGAAACACAACATCCAGTAGTGAGAAGTTCTTTGTAAAACCAGCAGAAAATGAGAAACAACAAAACAATATGCTTAAGCAAAAACAAGAATGCCAAGTTACCCTGATGACAAGAGATACACGAATGCAATCCCAGGGCTGACATTCATCTGCATGCATCATGAGCATCGGTGCAGCACCGCATCAACAAATCATTAGAATGCGCCCCACCTCGTAAAACAACTCGAGGTTCCGTCCTTGTCAGCAGAAGCAGACTCCAGGGCCGTCGCACAGAACACCCCCGTAACAACGTTCACCTCGGAGAAGCAGATACGAACAGATCCGTACCAAAGAACACACAAGCAAGCGAGCGCCCGGTCAATCAATCAAAACACAAAAGCAAAACACCGAAGAACAAACAAACGCAAAAACAAACAAACAAAACAAAACAGCACAATGCCTTTCAATGCAACACAATTCAGTACAACACAAACAGACAGACAGACAGACACACTGACAAACAAACAACAAAGCAAAGAGACAACACACACACACACAGAAGCAAACAAAGCTAAACAAAACACAACCAAACCAACCAACCAAGCAAACAAGCAAGCAAGCAAGGCAGGCAGGCAGGCAAAGCAAGCAAGCAAGCAAGCCAAGCAAGCTAAGCAGGCCAAGCAAGCCAAGCAAGCAAGCAAGCAAAGCGAAGCGAAGCGAAGCAAAGCAAAGCAAAGCAAGGCAAGGCAAGGCAAGGCAAAACAAGCAAGAAACAGGTAAAGCAACCACGAACCAACCAAGCAAGTGAGCAACCAACCAACAAACCAACCAAGCAGCAAACAAACAACAATAAAGAATCAAGCTCACAAAATTCGGTGTCTCGCTAGTCAAACCCACACCAAGGACACTAGACGTCAGAACGCGCAAAACAGAACCACTAAATATCTTTGATATGCGAACCTTACCTTTAAATTCGCAACCAATGGACCAAAACAGGGTCCATGCTCAGAAACACTGATGTGAGAACCTTGGGTCGTGGGGCACCTCCCGAAATAAATGCGACAAGAAGGACTGAACGAGGTGCATGGCTGTTAAGGCTTGATTGAAAAGTCGACCCCTTTCTGGCAAGAGACCGCGAGAGTGGCTGAAATCCAAAAATTGAGGGCGGGCAGAGCTGCGAACACAGCCTCCAGGCTGTGTCAGCTTTCTGCCGACCCTCCTTGGATTAAAGGGTATTCACATACCCCCTTTCCCTCACACGCCCGTGTTAAATTGAACCTCGGTCTCGTGGCAAACCGTGTTAAATCGAGATCCGGTCTTGGCAAGCCCACCAACCGGATACCCAGTGGGTGTCAAAAAGAAAACCAGGCGAGGTTCCCTGGAGTGGTAAGAAAAACCAGGGTCCAGGCAGACGCTGCTCGTCCAGTCCAGCCAAACAAGGTCCTTGTCCCGCATCTGCACATCGATGTGGAGGGCCAGGATCTGGTAGGATGCAGGCTGGCGTGAAGCCGTCCGCCACGGAGATTCTCCTCCGCGTGTCAAATCCGGTGAAATTCAAGTCGTGAGCTGAGAGCTCCACCAGCAGCACCGAGCAAGGCCACTTCTTGGCAGAACGCTTGGAAGCGGCATAGGCATTTCCCTCATTGTCCGTCCGAAGGGGGATGTGGATGATGTGTGTTCACCTTATCTGCCGCGAACATGAAGAGGAGGCCAACGCTGCGACTCGCCTAGACGGGCGAGTGTGTTCCAGGAATGGCGCCAGCCAGGCCACCTCCTTGACGTTAAAGGCACCAAACCTGATCCTTGGCCGGGTTTGGCGTCCCCGCGCAGGTCTAGCTTGCCCTCTGCCTAAAGACCTCCGTGGGAAACCAGGTCTGCGGTGGTAGGAAATGCCATGGTTCCCCCCGTAGAGAGGCTCTTCTCCT
>CAUJNA010001580.1:547500-635000 GCA_963377175.1 Effrenium voratum
ATGAAAGCAAGCTTTACAAGGACCCGCCTTGGATTAGACAGGTCTACGTGCAATGGCCTTCTGGGAGCTTCCAGGCTTGGGGCGTGCTCTTTCCCGGATGCCCGTTGAGGCCACCTGGAGTGACAGCCAGCGCCACGCCATCGGATCTTTGCTTCTTCCCTGCCTCATATCTACAGTGATCCGATATAAGCTGGGTAAAGATGACACCGAACACATAGAAGAGCAATATTAGCAGCACCAGTGTCCACACCAGTGACGCGATGCTGCTCATGATGGACAAGACCAAGGTGCGGAGGGCGCCAACGTACCTGACTGGTCCGGCCAAGCAACCGTTTTCCTGGCTAAAAGGACAAATGATGACTACCAAAAGACAACAGTAAAAAAAGGCAAAGCTAAGTCAGTGAAATCGCTTTTTGCTGGGTCTGCTTGTGGACAGAGGGAGTACTTACCCCACCATATTACCAAGCCTATCAGGTCAGATGGTCACAAAGCGGCGATTGTTTCATTCGAGCAATCCCCACCTAAGACATGTGCTTGGCTAAGCTAGGCTGGAACCACACAGGCACCAAAAAGTGAATTCGACTGCGCAAGGGGCCTCAAGCATGCTGCTCGCTGACGCGACGGGGAATCACCAAAGTTGAAGCAAGGCAGCGCTGACCCCCAACAATGGCAGTCTTAGCTGTTGCCGTAATCACGCTTCCTCTTTGGCGGGGATTCTCTTCATCAGAGCACTCCGTTTACTCGAGGGACCAGCCAAGCTCTTGCAAGGACACAGCATCTGCAGCCCCAAGATCCAACTGCATGGGCCGATAGCAGCTGAAAGTGTAGGCTCCGCTTGCTCGGCACGATTCAACATCCATAGAGTCAATCTTCCTCATCCTGGGTCATATTGTCAGTTCCTGCCTGACATGAAGGCCAAATTGCCACGGCTGCTGACATAGGCTCTGTCACCGCTGTCATGCGGCACCGGGTGGACGGGTCGGATGTCGCTTAAATTCTATTTTACTACCAGTGCTGCGTGAAAATACATAATTTCAACCATGATTCATCCCCGTTACCTGCGGGAACGTTTTTTTGCCTTTCCCGTGCGCTGGCAGTGTTTGGTCATTGTCACATTCGCTGCAGTATGGTTCACTACCCCAGTTCAGTGCCCGGGCTTAATCATGTTCGGGCTTTACAGTTTTTCTGAAGTTGCCAAACAAGGGGAAAGGGTGCCACTCAAAACTGGGTTGCCCGGCAAAAGAAGGGTAACGCCAACCTCCAGTGGTCGGACGGGGAAACCAGGGCTGTACAGTAGGTAACAAAGGGAACCGCCAATTTCACACCAAAAGGACAATGGGTGTCAAAAGGGTGCCCCTTTTTGGTGGTTTTGAAGGACAGCTAAAAGGGGTCCCCCAAAAGAGACGCACCCAAATGGCTGGTTACCTACCATACTGGCAACTGGTATCGAACGGGACGGCTTACACCCAGTTTTAATTTGGTCAACACATCCATGATCAGCATCTTGCACGAAATGAAGCACACATGCTTTTAAAGAACACGTATACCAGTGTTTCAAGAAACTGGGCAATGCGGGGACAACTTCAAACGGGCACCAACAAAGTCTACGAGCAGGAGCCCTTTGGTTTGAGGCATCAAAATCAACTGGAGACTGCGTTTGATCAGTTTGATCGAAAAAGATAATTTTGTCAACAAACCCTTTTTCGGTCCCGAGCGGGGGTTCTCACGCAGTTCCGTGGGAGGGCACCCTTCCCTCGCACTAGCATCAGGTGTTCAGTGCCAACGAAGGAAAAATAAAACAATATGGGTGCGGATAACAAAAACGAACAACTTCCTTTAAAAATCCCCAAAACAATATTACATTCAGCAAATGGACCCACCCACTCCAAAAAAACACAGGGAACCATGTTCATTTCAGCAAATGGTTGAGACTCTTTGTCTAAGACTTCGTTTGTTGGGCCGCCGCAGCAGCCGCACCAGCCGCATGCTGCGAAAAGCCCGCAGCAAGCGGACGGCGCGAATGACCCGCACCTGTGCCGTACTCACCTGGCGTCAGGGCGAGGGTAGGGGTTGCTGGAGAGGGTACTAGTTCTTTAAGGGGTTGCTGGGGGGTTACTAGCGGCTACTGGGGGGTACAAGGGTTCACTACCCCAGAAGACTGGCATGTCCACATTGAAACTTTATGGGGTGTATGCCCTGCTTTCCTCTTGCACATGGAAATCCCCTTGGCAGAGTCCCTTCTTGGGTGCCTCTCTGGATTCCTTCTCTTCTGGTTTCCCTTTCACCCACCCCAAGTTCAGAAACAATAAAGGTTCCTGTAGTCTTTACCATCAGCCTTTGTGCAAACAAAGGATATTGTTTGGTTGCCGCCGTGTGACCAAAAGTAGACAGTGCCAGTGAATCCCAGTGTGCGGGTGCCATCCTGCCTTGCAACCCAAACATGAGCGCCCAACGTCCATCGACTTTTGGTTCTGTTAAAATGGATATGAGTGAAGGTAAATATGTCCTTTACTCCAACGATCAGCAAACTGGTCTGGAAATCTCGACCACCAGATCAAGTCATATATGCCCAGGCCAGGCCAAATGTTCACCAGATCTTGTCAAATATTCATCAATGGTCAAATAGCTGCCAGATGTCCTCAATATCTCTCCAAATATGGAGATTGTTTGACTTGAACTGGTCAAGTGTTCGCTGGATGTTGTTCCAACGCACTTACCTACACTGGACGCTCAATTAAACCGATTGTCGGTCAACTCTTGCAAAGGCAAGCAACCAGGCCGGGTGACATGCTCCAGAGGTGCAAGCCGACCACCCACATGACTGTGCGTTATCCCTGTTCTTCACCGAACGGGCTGCCTCGAATGCGCTGAAAGACACAACGTTCCTGCAAGCATTCCTGGATCATGCTGCATTATTTCACTGACCCATGCATTCATTTCCAAAGCTCAATCGGAACCGTGTACGCTTGGCGGGTCTAGACTTGCTGGTAGTTGAGAATAACTTCAAATTGAGTACTTGTGGCAATGTTCGGTGTCTCCCCTAACCCTCAATCGTAGACATTGCCGGATCGGATGAAAGTGGAGTCAGAGATGCGGGGAGTCATGAAAGCTATTGAAAAGACACATATCACCAAACAGCTTTGACATTGCAGCTTGGTATGTGTCATGACCCCAAGGGATCAAAGAGCACAGGGAGTCGGTGCCCCTTGATTGCTTGGTTACAGCCCCCCCTTGGCTTAGAAAAGCACAACCTACCATCTGGAGGCGGGTCTGCTCGAAGAAGGTTCGGCCCCTTTGAAGCTATCCGGGAGCAGTCCGACCGTGGCCGGGCAAAAAAACAAAATACAGCTCAAAGAGCAAAACGGTCTGAAAGATAAGCTGAAGCCAAGTGGGCAGCGTTAGAGAGCGAGACAAATACAGATGTTTCGCCTGTTTCGCTCATGAAAGTGTAGCTATGCAGCTGACACCACTGCAATTACAAGGTGTTCCAGTGATCTCAAAACATACTTGAAGGGGCGGGTACGTAGTTAGTGGATGGTAAGCCTGGTCATAACCCAGCTAGGAGACTGATAACCATGGCAAGTAGGCTATACCCAGGCTTACCAATCACTTACCTGACGCACCCTGCCCCTTTAAGTACACACAGCGAGTTCCACCCCCGAAGGACTTTCTCAGCCTCTCGGGCTTGCCCTCGCCTGATTTGCGGTCTGCTGCCAAAGCTCGGCGGTTGTTTCCAGAATGGCAATGCCAATAATGACGAAATCCTCGGTGAAAAGCACATGCCTGCCCTTCCCTTGCCCCCCCCCCCACCCTCGGCCTTATTGAGCCCTGCAGTCCAAGACCCCCCACAAAAAGAAAAGAAACAACCACCTTCTCACAAAGCAGAGGGACACCCTCACTGCTTCTTTCATCCACCACGCGGTGCATAGCTCAACCGCCAGGCTGCAGCCCTGAATCACAGCGGGAAAAGCCAAGCGAAAATAGCCACGCATTGCGGCAAGTGATGAATCAGGAATAGAGGATCACAGAGGTACACATCCCAGTGGATCCACGCCTACAGTAGGAAACGTAGGACACCGTGATATAATTTCTAGACCAAAACTGATGGCTTCCTGCTGTAGTGGGTCACTGGACACAATGGGTATGACTGTGAGCAGGTCACACGTCTCCGACACCATGATCCCGAAAGGATCCACAACATGGCCAGACAAATCCGTCTGATTCAGCAGGCCTATGGCAAGGAGTGCATGGCTACCAAATAAAACGGTCAGATGGATGGGAGTCTGAATCAAACAATGGTCAGATATGCGGAAATGATGTTGTGTTGCATTGGGTAGCATTGCATTGCACAACGCTTCGTTTCGTCACACAGCGCTACATAGGCATCACTTGCATTGCATCACAACACTTCACGGCACATCCATCCATCATGCCGTCCGTCCATCCATGCATCCGTCCATCCGTCCATCCGTGCATCCGTGCATCCATCCATCCATCCATCCCTCCGTCCATGCGTTCCGTCCCGTCCCGTTCCGTCCCATCCCCTGCCATCCCATGATATCCCGTCCCATCCATTACTCGGAGGGTTCTCCAAAATGAAACCGATTCGTCAACAAGTAGATGCCTCTATTGAACAACCAGAAGGTTGCTAAACCCAATTCTTCACCAAGGCTCGAAGATATTCCACATCATGTTCGGGCCGCAAAAGAATCGCCTGGGGCAATCAACGCTGTCGCATCGCAATCAACTCAGGCTTTGCCAGAACAAGACATCTCCCAGCGCAGTGCTCAGCAATCCGATGTCAGCCACGACAAACACGAAACAAACTAAACACAAAGAACAACATCTCCGGTTGATGAGTCGTATGCTGCGCTCACGCCGTGAACATAGAAAATATATCGAGCGATCCGGTTACAACTGGTGACTCAATCGCGAGGATTTGTTGACTCGCTCGCGATTGCATACCGGTTTGCTCTACTTCGCAGACCTGACACTTGGAACGCAGGGTGCACTAGCCAATGAGGGGGTTGGGGATGCGGAGCCAACTCCCAACCGGGAAACACTTGGGGAGCCCTCTCCATACATCTTCCTTGTACCCACAAAGGAACATAGATATGGCCCTTTATTCGGATACGCTCCCCCTTTCATTACAAGTTGTTTTTAGGATACCCTTTTAGGTTGGTTGACAGCGAATCCAACAGGAACACCACATTTTTTGGGGGCTCGAAATCCCTGTTTTCACACATACACGCTTTAAGCGACTAAATAATAATAATGGGCTTGTGGGGTACCACTAGACTAAATAGTCTCAGGACCAGAAAAGACTATTCTGTGTACTGTAATTCTTTAGCCCCATATATGGTCGAAGTCCTTGTTTGACATCATACATGACTTTGGCGTGTCTCCAAATCGAAATCGCCCCACCCAAAAACAAGCGTTGGTTTCCTATTGTCTTCCCTTTGAATACCAAAGCCACGTGGGTCCAAACTCGTCTCTTGAGCCCAGCCTACATCCATGGGCCGCGAACATCAGCATCAACTCGGCCAAGAAAATGCCCACGGCCACGGCATTCAGCACGCCGAACCATGCCGGGACCTGCTCCTCGCTGTGTGGCCATGGGTCCCTCGTCTGTTGAGGGTAATGTTGATCCCCTATTAATCAATCCCACTCTATTTAGAGGGTGTCAACCTGGCTTTAGTGGGGAGGGGGGTTGATGAATATGGGGCGAACAGTACTCCTTGTTTGCCGTTGAAAAGGGAAAGGAAGGAAACCGAAACCCATTCGGGTAGCCAAACAAAGGCAAAGGGAACCCCACCCATCCTTTCTATGGTTGTCAAGGGTTCCCCAAGCCAAAAAATGATCCCCCAATCCCGATCGGAGCAAATAGGGCCCGAAGAGTAAGGTGCATTGCAGCAATTATGAGGCCCTTTCTGGGGACGTCGGGCCTGTGACAAGGAATCTAAGGTACACAAAAACCATATTGTTCCAGCTCTGTAGCATACTTGGTCTAAATATGGAATCGATTTGGAGGAGATGCCAGAAATATATGTGTGCGTTAAGGTGTTGGACCGCAGTATCCCGAAATGGTGGTCGTTGGTTTTCCTTGCATCCCTTTCAAAAGCGTTCAATTGGCTGCACATGCCTGTGCTGTCACATCGGTCACTTGACTCAATTGCTTCTTCACAGGCCCGCCTAAGCCTTGCGCCTGGACGGTGCCAGTCAAACATGAACGACCGGTCAATCTGCACAACCCCACCAAAAGGTTGGCCCACGACTCAAAACTCTGTCTTTGTCACACCTGGCATGTTGAGAACGTGTTGGAAGGTCCACCTGGGTATGGCGTTGACGACCTTTTAGGATTCTGAAGGAAAGTGGCATGGAAATAATCCCCTTTGGTGGTATACTATTTTGAGACACATGAAATCGTTGGAAGCCTTGAAATCGGTTGGGGCGCAGCCCTGTTTCAGAGGCACTTGAACAAGGCCTTTGCAACCCCTTTGATGAGTTAACTTACCCGCCCACCGCGTAGAAACATCCATCCGTCAAACTTGCCGGAATCAGCCCAAATTGGGTACTGGGGGTATGCGTATGTATAAATATATATGTATTTATATGTATATATTCACCCCTCTAGCTCCCAAAGCTTGGACTTGGACACCCATCTGGCACAGCAACCACACCCGAGTCCTGACCAATGGCTGCGGCCATGTCCACCTGCAAAAATACGTTCACGCTTTGTGCATCCATCCGAACTAACAAACCTATTGGTACCAAACACCATGTTGCTGTCTTTCTGTGAGGGGACCTGAACATCAGTTTGGCTTAACGCGAAGCCAAAAGGAACCCATGACTTTTGGGGGGTCTCCTCGTTTTGACACATACCAACAGTTTGAAGGAAAACCAACCAAGATGTACCGACATCTTACATTCAACCTGATTGAATTGAAAGGGTACCCAGCAGGAAGTGAACCACTGGAGAGGATAATACATGCATTGTCCCAAAATAGGCCCCAAAATGGGGTGGTTTCCTTTTGATTCCCCTTAAAGCCAACCCAAGAAAGGTTACCCTCAAAGCAAAGGACACTCCCAAGTGGACCCAAGAAACAAGCCTCCATAATCCTTTCGGTCGCACACCTCCTCGGTGTACAAGGCCGCGATAAACTTTGCGCAGAGTTGCTTCACATACCTGAAAGCATTTCATACATAGCTATATATATAAAGATTCATTCTGGCTTGCCTTTTGCCGCGCTGCAACACCAGATTTGTCTGATAAAAACTTGAAAAGCTAGATATGCAAACTAACCTGCCCAACCAAGGGAGCCCCAAGACCCCGGGGTCTTCCTGGCCAAGCCCAGGTAAGCCCCAGCCCCAGCCTTGACAATAGACTTTCCCCCTTTCTGACTGGCCAAGCCCAGTAACCCAAAGGGGGGTTAAGTCTGAGAGTCGGATTTCCCCTCGACTCGTTTAAAAATCACTGGCTGCCTCCATGCAGCATTTTGAAAAAGGTCGGATTACACCTCGACCCACTCTTTTCGGACTTTCATTCCGACTGTCATTCCCAGGGCGGGAGGGTGGGCTCATGAAGCCGAAATCTCGCGGACATGCAAACCGAATTCATCTTTAAACACCGGGACGTTATGTCAAAGATTCATTCTGGCTTGCCTTTTGCCGCGCTGCAAGACCAGATTTGTCTGATAAAAACTTGAAAAGCTAGATATGCAAACTAACCCTGCCCAACCAAGGGAGCCCCAAGACCCCGGGGTCTTCCTGGCCAAGCCCAGGTAAGCCCCAGCCCCAGCCTTGACAATAGACTTTCCCCCTTTCTGACTGGCCAAGCCCAGTAACCCAAAGGGGGGTTAAGTCTGAGAGTCGGATTTCCCCTCGACTCGTTTAAAAATCACTGGCTTCCTCCATGCAGCATTTTGAAAAAGGTCGGATTACACCTCGACCCACTCTTTTCGGACTTTCATCCCGACTGTCATTCCCAGGGCGGGAGGGTGGGCTCATGAAGCCGAAATCTCGCGGACATGCAAACCGAATTCATCTTTAAACACCGGGACGTTATGTCAAAGATTCATTCTGGCTTGCCTTTTTCCGCGCTGCAAGACCAGATTTGTCTGATAAAAACTTGAAAAGCTAGATATGCAAACTAACCCTGCCCAACCAAGGGAGTTTCAAGACCCGGGGTCTTCCTGGCCAAGCCCAGGTAAGCCCCAGCCCCAGCCTTGACAATAGACTTTCCCCCTTTCTGACTGGCCAAGCCCAGTAACCCAAAGGGGGGTTAAGTCTGAGAGTCGGATTTCCCCTCGACTCGTTTAAAAATCACTGGCTGCCTCCATGCAGCATTTTGAAAAAGGTCGGATTACACCTCGACCCACTCTTTTCGGACTTTCATTCCACGTCCCCCAGTCCTGCCGCAGGCTCGCTCAAGTTTCGGCAGTGGGGCTTTGACCGCCTTTACACACTGAGCACGAAATACCTTTACATCCCGATGCTTCGGGATTTTCAATTCGGCCAGGACCGCAAGTCCCTCATTCAAGTAGATTCTAGCGGTTTTCTGCGCCTGCCACCGTCCCTGGATTAAAATCTTGTCCAGGGAACCGTGTTTGCGGAACCAAAAGGTGGCACCCCCACGCCTCAAACTATATGGCCGGAAGCCAAACTCTTCCAAATGAAGATCGCACAGATACTGGGCGAAGGTCTTCCGCCAAGTGTGGGGCGCAGCACAGAGCCTAGGGCTAACAGAAACCGTCTCCTTCCATTGCACCAAACGGCGGATCACATCAGAAACGCCCACAGTGACGCTTTCAGCAGCACCTTGACGCTTTCCACCCTTTGTGAATCCTAACGAGATGACAGCAGGGGCAAGCCCGTGACCAGTAGACACGTGGGATTTCAGAATACCCAAAACCTCGCCAGTACGCAACATAGCGTAGAAACCCAGCAGAAGCGACAAAGCAAACAGTGGGTTCTTGCGAAACAAAGCCAGGCCGACTAAGGCATGAAGAATATCGTCTGGCAGGGGAGGCGCCCGATTGGGCATCTCGTTGGAAACCCAAGTCTTCATCAGGCGCCAACTCTGTTGCAGTTTGCCCCGAATCTGGGGTTGAGCATCCTGGAGACCTGCCAATGTGCCAGCAGCCAATGCACGGCCTTCACCTGTAGCCCACAGGTGCTCCAGATATTCTCCCACGACTGCATCCAGTGCAAGCTGTTCCTTGGGCAACGACTGCCCATTGTATTTGAGAAAAGTAAAAAACGCAGATAGAGCCCGATCATATCGGACTCGGGTGGCAGGAGTACGGTAATATGCTTCAGCGAGCCCAGTTGCTTACGAATTCTCACCCGCTCTTCTTTGGTCTTCCCTTCCACACACTTTGCCCCTACTTTACCCATTTTTCCGGACAATTCGACGACTTGGTCGGTCGGCCGGATTTTGAGAAGTGTGAACGTACGCCCACACTGGGAGATTGCGGGAAGCCAAAAGAAGGCAATTGATTCGGGTCAACGTGCGCCGAAGTTTGCGACTGCTAGTGCGCCCTCGAGCAAGTGAATGCATGCAAACCAAACTGTCGGTGAGGTGAATAAACTTTCCCCGGAAAACCCTTTGTTTTTCAACCCACCAACGGACACTAGTTAAAATGGCCCGCAGTTCAAGACAGTTTATATGTTCAGCATCTCCGGTCCAAGCCCAGCTCGCCACTGTCTTCCACCTCCAACACTGTGCTGGAATACTGGCACGTAAGCGATGGAACTTCAGCTGTTCTTCAGCGGAAGAGTGAACTAAAATGTCCTCGCCCTTGAGACTGACGTGGTTTATAAATTTCTTGGCCAGGGATAATTCTGAACTGCTGGATCCACGTTTGCGAGAAAAGAATAAGGGAGGTCGTTGCAAGAAGTTCAGAAAGCTGGAACCTGATCCGGGCTTAGTTGCCTCCACAGCTTGTGCAGGGCTCATCTGTTCAGACAATCCCAGGATGGACCCCAAACAGCTCAAGAGAAATGTAATAACCGTTACATTCCAGGAGTTGCCAACTAAGGTCAACCGCACGTCGTTCTTGTGCACCTCCGTGAATCCGGATTTGGGGAGACAACCTTCGGTATAGCATGATTGCCTCCCGCTCGCGAATGTTAGGAAGACGACGACTCCCAATCCTATCCATTAAACAGTGGCAGTCCCGATACTGATAGGGTGGAAAACGATAGGAGTCCTCTTCCTGCAGGTCTATGCCCAGGAAATGTCCGAGGCCGTGATGTGGTCAAAGTTGGCAACCTGTCAGATCCTCCCAAAAACCATCCTGACTCCAAATAGAGACTGGCCTCCAAATCCGAAGAAAGATCCACTTGAACAGGGTTCCCAGCAGTGACGGTGACATCCGCCATAGGAGGAATTTCCCAATCAAACCAATAAAGGCGAGGACGGTGTGCCAGGGATACCCGTGCAGCGTCGATCTTGATGGGCTCCAATCCAACGGAGCTTGTCATAATCAATTGATCCACGTTGTCCATAGAAGCCACAGACTCCATGAGCAGTTTAACTTGGCACCAGGGGAACGCATGTTTGACAAGTTCAAGGATTCGGGGAACATGGGTAAACAAACAGGACCGCTCATCCTTGAGAGCACCCCTCCTATCGGCGTTTAGCCCACTGACCCCTTGGCAAGGAGGCCCTGCACCAACGATAACTACACTTGCCTGGGAAAACTGAGTGGCCCAGCCTTTGACTACATTGTCATCAACGGTGGTCACATCCTCCCAAACCAGGGAGGAAGGAAACCGGGCCTCAACCACCCGCCTGGCCTCCGCGTTCTTCTCGACCGCGATGTGTCCCAGAATAGGCAGCTTCGCAGCCTCTGCAGCGACCCGCAAGGCACCGATCCCGTCAAACAACCCGATGGTTAATACACCACAAAAATGAACTGGCTCAGGAAGATCACCACGCTGGGGCATCCGGGAGGCCATCAAACCCCAGGGACTAACACCCTTACTCATGGTGATGCCTCCCCCCGTTGATGATGCATCACTGGCTGTGACAGTGCCATGAATCTCTGATCGAAAGTCAAAGTGGGCCAAAGGGATAAGCGCAATAAACCGGAGGATTTCCATTTTGACCATTGCCGGGAGGGGTAGCGAGCAACCTGCGACCCTCCCCTCAAATGATTTGATAAAAGCCCAAATATGGTTCAGCCCGGAGAGGAGAGGACGGCGGAACATAGTGATGTACACAAAACCCCCTCCCACAACCTGGGCTTGTCGTTGCGTACTGAAACCAGCACCAGCAAGCTGCAACCCCAGGTTAATATATTTTAACATTTTGTCAACCTTGGGATAGGCAATCCCCTTGCTTCCATCAAGAACAGCTCCCTGAACCTCGGCAACATGTTGAGAGGCCACACCTTTTTTGGGGTGCCTGGGGATCTTCCACCTGGAATACTCTTCTTGAAGGGCAAGAACTGTGGGAGTGAGCTCTCCCTTCAAAGTGGCCGCCAAACTCTTGTTGACCTTTGTGAGTTCATCAAAGTTGTCCAGGTAAATACGAAACATGCTGCCCACAGCAGGGAAAGGTCTGTCACGCCTCAACTCCTGTTCACCCCCCGAAAACCTTCCTGAGTTCAGTAGGGCTTGACGAAGTACGAAGCGATGTACATGTTGTGCGATGCTCACAGAGTTCTTGAATCCCATAGGGAGGACAACAGCAGCTAAATAGCAAGTGCCTGAAAAGCCCCGACAGAGCGACTTCGGCAAAGGTCGATTGAAGGCCATAAAACGATGCCACGACAGGGGTACCCTGAAGAGATAAAAGAAGCATCTGACGTCCTCACTGGAAACCAGGAGATCCTCATCAATGTCCAGGGAAAGCGGACCCATAGAACTCCAGGAGGGCAGCGTGGCGATGTCACCCGTGATCCCCCTACAAATGCGATTTAGGGGGATCAAGTTCATAATCAAACGGTGCACCTCGACGCTGCCCTCCCACTCACATTTGGATACCCCGAAAAGTCCATTCAATAAAGGCTGTCCTTGCACGTGAAAAACCTCGCTCTCCTCGATCACCTTGCAAATACCCCGTTCAATCAGTTTGGAAGCCAACAGATCCCAATCGTCAGGGGGCACCATCACCTTTGGTGCTTTGGTAAAAACTTGGTCTTCAACAGGAAGAAGGTACTCCTCGAAGTTCTCAACATAGTGCCTACACCCTGCATCACAAACCTGGGAGAGGGTGACCGTCCCCACTTCCAAGGGCAAAGCAGGGCCTACCATCTCCCAAGAAATAGACCGAGCGACCTTCACCTCTTCTCCTTGATAGTCGACTCCTTTGACCCTGAAAAAATCAGACCAGCCCAACTGCTCAGCGCACTCTTTCCATCCACCCGCGGCTGACGCCTGCTCCAGGAGACCCCCCAAAAGCGCTGTTGGCGGGGGTCCCCAAACCTTCTGCGCCAGAGACAGGGGACCCATTCAAATGGTTGAGTGACCACACCATGTTCCTGAGAATAATGAGGTCAACTTCCAATGATGATGGGAAAAGCTCTCTAAGGGAGTCAATAGCTGTAGGCAATGGAAAAACCATGCCCGTGGACTTGGTCAAGCAGCACTCATTCAAAGAAGATAACAGCGGTTCTCCCAACAGATAAGCTCCCTCACCAAAAGAAAGTCCCCCCATCTCCAACGCCCTCCTAAGACCCTTCGCCACAGGCCGGCCTGCAGGCGTCGAGCCTTTCACGCTGGTAGGAGCACAATTGGCTCCCTTCATGCATGGCAGTGTACTAATTCCATCTTGCTGGCTCTCGGATTCCACGGTCATCTCATCCCCGGGAGGCGCACCATCCTCCCCCAAATCTGAAGCTCCGTTGTCCAAAGGATCATCACCTAAGGCACTCCTCAACTGCTCACCACTCCTCACTTCTTCCCTCCTCCTTTGGCACCCTTCTCGTCCTTCCCCTTCTTTCCTTTTCCTTTGTCTCCTCGTCTTTTCCCATGCTCTTTCCACCCAGCTTCGGGGAGGGACCCCTCCCTGGGGGCACCTCCCTTGCCTCCAGGGCCTCCTTGACTGCAATTGCCGTCTCTGCCCTCGTCGCCACCTGCGCCACCTCGAGAGGACAAAGCTCCATCTTCTGGGCTGTCATCCAGGGCAAACCCTGGGCGATCTGCTCAAGGCTCTTCATCCGCTGCATTAGCAAATCCAGCGCTTCGGCGCCCCTCCCCTGAACCAGGAGGTCGGAGGCTACCGCCAAAGTAAACGCCTCCCTTGACATAGCCCCATGGAGCTTGTGCTGGAGCACTGCCCTGTAATAGTGTACCGAGATGGGGCCCAGCTCGTTGCTGTGCCCCCAGAGCTGTCCCGACGCTGCCACCAACGATCATCTCCAAGATTGCTGTAGCGGCCAGCACTCCGGGGCCTCTCACTCCCACCTTGCGGATTCGCTGGGCCTCCTCGAACACCCCTTCTTCTTCGTCCTCGCTGCTCTCCTCCCCTGAAGAGTCCTTGTCCGAGGACTCGAGCTGCTTCTGGAGGGCCTTCAAACTTCGCTTCACCTTCTTCACCACCGCCCGTCTCATCTTCGGATCGGGGTCCATACCTGTTTTTGCGAAAAGCACCCCTGGGTCCTTTGTAGCTTCCACCCTGAACCTCTTCTTTCCTTTCTTCTTCTTCTTCTTCTTCTTCCTCCTCCTGCTCTCCGAACTGCTGGTCACCGACGAAGGGCTCTTTTCTCTCTTTCTGACCTTGCCCTCCTTGATCACGCCCTCTACTGCTCCTCCTTTTCTGTTCAGCTCCTCCTCCTTGACCCTTAGGGCTGGCATCTCGTCGATCGCCTCGATCCCCACCAGGTTGTCGACCCAAGGCTCCTCGATCCCGGGGATCCGCAACTTCATCTTCAGGACGTGCACCAACCCGTCCTCGCACAAAGCCGCCTGGCACTCCGGCCCACAGAGGTGTAGCCGGCAACGGTTCCCAGACGCCCACTTCAGCAGCTCTGCTACTGTCCCGAAGCCGTCCTCCTCGATCTTCTCTATCACTCCGCATGCCGAAGCAGGAGCCTCCCAATAGACTCCCTCAGTGGCCACCACGCTTTGCCCTGGCCTCAGCAGATGCTTTGGGAGGTTTGCCACACTCAAGACCTCCCCCCTTTGAAACCGACCCTCAACTCCAAGCTCTTCGCTGGCTGCCGGTCTCCTCAGCACCGGAGGTACCTCCCCTCCCCTTGCAATTGCCGGCCTCCTCAACGGGAGGGCTCCTCTCGCCTTAGCTCTCGCTTTTGCCTTGGCCGCTGCCTTCGCTGCAGCGGCTCTGATCCTCAACTTGGGAGGCATCAAGAATGCCGACCTCCCTTACCTTTTCCTCCTCCTTTGCCTTTTCCACCAGGGTACCGCTCTCTATACCACCTTTGCTGCTCCCTCTTTACTGCCCTTGCTCTTTCCTCTGCGCTCCTCACCTCGGCTGGGTGGAGCAGCAAATCCCTAATGAACCCTCCGGGATTCCTCCTGATTGGAGACCTACTCCTGCTTCTCCTATCCACCTCCGACAACTCTTCACCTGAGCTCTCTTCTCCCTCAGCACGAACCTCACCACCAGTCTCTCCTCTTTCCACTGCACCCTCACTAGGCCTCCTAAACCGCTTCTGTGGCACAAGATCTTTCTCTCTCTCTCCTCTGCAGCCTCAGCTCCCGACGAAATGGGAGAGGTGGGCGTCCTCTCCCTTCTCCTCACAAAACCCGCACGATCCTCCTCCTTCTCAGCTCCTTCTCCTCGAACTCCAGAAGAGCCACCTACTTGCACCCAGGGAGGATCCTCTCCTCTCTCCTTCGGTTCCTTTCCTCCCAAACAAGCCTTCTCCTCCGGCAGCTCTTCACCCCCGCTCCTCGATGACCTTGACCGCTTCCTCCTCTCCTCTTTCTCCTTCTTCTCCTCCCTTTTTCTCCTCTTCTTCTCCTCCTTCTTTTCCCTCCTTTCTACCTCCTCTCTCTTGCCAGCCTCTTCTCTTTCTTGGGAGGAGGGGGGACCTGCCAAATCCCCCCCCTCCCCAGGAGCTCCTGCTCCTCCTGGAGGGGACCCGGCGGCAAGCCCACCTCCCTTCCCTCCCTCACAGGGAGGCCCCGAGGGAGCAGCCTGAGCCGAAGCCCACTGCTCCCTATCCCGAAGGTCAAGTAACTCCCCTTGAAGGAGTCTGACCTTTTCAAGGGCCCGGAACCAAAAAGAAAGGGAACCGGACCCCAAACAAAGATCCTTAACCCTAGCTAGGCTAATACACAAGTCACAGGGGCACACGCCTACGGAGGCGTGACCCACTATGCTCATGAAGCCGAAATCTCGCGGACATGCAAACCGAATTCATCTTTAAACACCGGGACGTTATGTCATATACAATGCGAATGTGGCTGTGCATATTTGAGACCTGTTCATTTTCAAACAGCATGATCAACCACACCCATCTCACACAGCCAGCGGTTTGTCGGCCGCTTGTCAGACACTTTTCGTGCAAATCTATTTTCTGGGAAACATGTAGGGGCCCCTCTTCCACAAAAAAAAAACCTACAACGGAAACATGTCCTGGGAGGGGCCCTTGTTGGGGCCCCTCAAAATCGGAAGGGTGTTGGCGCTCAAGTCTGCCATCTCCGCATGACGCCTACTGCTGCGCTCGACAGATGTATACATTGTCATATTGAGTTTATGCACAGCTGAAGTCATCGAGTTGACTCCGCATCGTTCGCGTGGCAAGTTCTTACTCATACTTCTACTGCAGCACCATCAAGCTAGCAAGCCAAATAGTCTGACAGCCAGCTAGCCAGTCAGCTGGCAAGCGTGTGCATGAGAAAGCGGGCAAGCGAATCGCCTCAAAGCCCAAGAGGACCATGTTGATAATGATCACTACGCTGATGAAGTACACGAATCTGGGAATCCATCCACAGGCTAGCAAGGCCACATTCAATTGCAGTAGGCGACCAAGAGCAACTTCCCAGTAGCAATCAAGCTTGCTTACTACATGCTCCAGGCGAGACGCTTTGTTTGGTTACCGAGGCCACTCCAATCACAAACTACACATAAAGCGCTGGCTGAAAGGGACCAAGCATGCCAACTGGAAGGAGCCATCAAGCTTGGTTCCCTACTATTAGGAAGCTGCTAAGCGCAAAAGCTTCACCGTCTGTTTCTTCAAACCAGGTAAGATCGATTTAGCTTCGGCAGTATTCAACGGTTCATCTTCGGTTCGTACAGTGGATTCCCTAAATATTGCAGGGAAACCGGAAACTCCATAGCTTATCGCAAGTTACCCTTCTGTGGCTGAGTGTGGTTGGTTTACTTGCAACTGGAGGCATGAAAGCTCACTCCGACGCACGCTGGCTTCCGCCCTTGGAGCCGCAAGAAACACACTCGACCATTACATGCGATGAACCAAGGGGATTCAGGGGATCCTACGGGTTGGAGAGCAGCCCAACGGATTGGAGTCAATGGTTCTGCGGTCTACTTCCATCGACTTGAGTACATCCAACAGGTCTCGCAAGCATTCCAGCCTGAGTGATCTCCAAGGTTTCAGAACAGACCCTTCCACCAATCCGGAGGTTTCAATTTTTGTATGTGTGTTCTGTCTTCTGTCTTCGATGCAACTGCACCTTGCTTCAAAACACACCGAGCTGAACAACAAATTGAGTTGCAACCAGCCCAAAAGGTGGGTCAGAACAAATAGGGTGTTGATTCCCTCTGCGCGTTTTTTCTCCACCAAGCGAGGGATTTGAGTGTCTGCACCAGGTCCCTCTTCCAGCTCCAGCGATGGTAGCCCTGGTAGAAAAATGGCATTGCCTTTCTTTGCCATGTGTTTCTCAAAACAGGAATCGGTCCCCGCCAATGGCGGCTTTACTGGTGGTCCCGTCAAACAAAAAAAACAAAAGGAGGTTCCACCTTTTAGAGAACCTCTCATTTCTACTAGGCAACCGTTTCGGCGAAACTGAGGATGAGACTTCGGTCATGGGGGGGAGGTCCTCTGTCGGAGGGCACCGCTTTTCGTGGTTTTAAGGGGACATCCGGAGGAACACCGAAGCCGATTTAAAAAAGACGACAGACCCATTTGGGCTGTGACTGCCAGGCGGCGCAGACGAAGAAATGATCTTGCTGGCCCAATTTGGAGGAATTTGGACCTGGAATCCTCTTGGGTTCACGCTGCTCAGCTTCTGCTCAGTCCTAGGCTGCGACACAACTTGGTGTTGAAAGAAGGGAAACTTGGTGTTACGCATCAACTTACAAAAATACAAATCAACCTACAAAAATGTGGCTCTCCGCCACAAGAACCAACTTCTCACAACAAACAAACGGGAGAGTCCAATTAAAGTAGAGCCCGAAAAGCGGTTTTCCCACACGGGGCTTTTCTCTAGCGATGGGTTTCCGAGCTTTTGCCCGCTGGCGCCTGACGCTTCGGGGGCTGTTCAAAAGAAAAGTGCTACTCCAGCTGCGGCGCCTGGAGGAAGAGTAACATGAGGGGTTACGTTTCAGTAGGTTTTTTCTAAGGTCAAAACTGGGGTAACTGGAGTTGGTCCCCTTATAACCATGAATATACCCTTCTTACGAGGTCTGATGAACATCCGAGTAGTAAAATGGGACATATCGCCCCTTTTTGCAAAGATCCAAAAAAAGCCCTGGCTATCGGGCCATTTGTATGTTCAACTTTCTATAAGGGGCTACCTAATCACTGACATCGCGCGCCTAGCGTGGCTGAACTGACCTGTTTGTCCCCCAAAACCCAGTTCTCGTGATTGACGTCCTCAAAGGAGATCCTGAAAGGTCTCTGAGGATGCAGGCGCAGCCAGCACGTCCACCATGTTTAAACTGGTTCATTGAATCTCCAACTTTCAACGAGCACATTTGTGCCCCGTGGTGATATAGCACTGCTAATCCACAGCGGCAAAAACAAGAACCCAGCCTGTGGCCAGTTGCTTTATGAAGGCTACACCAGCTGCTTCACAAACGCATACGTAGCGTTTGTATACTAGCCACTGCAACCAGCGGACACAAAAATAAGCGTGAGCAAACCTGCGAAAAATCTCAATCAAACCAAACGCGGCCCTAGCACAAAAAGACGTTCAACACTTGTTAAGCAATGAAGGGGCTCGTCAATCAGGGAACCCCAAAGACCATCCCATGAGTGTCTCTTAAAATAAGGCACCACCAAAGCGATGGATATTCCGTCATTTGCCCGTGAAACAGCCCAGTTACCCTCAACCAAACACACGCCCACATTTTTTGTTAGCATGAAGGGGGGTACTTGTTCATTTGGTGCAGGCCTTACCACTCTTTGGCCCACGAGGGCTGAGTGTCTTTCGGTTCCAAGGCTCACACGGCGCGCAACTTCGGTTGCTGCCTCCGTCTGTCGATTCATTGCCTGGTCCAAGCAAGCGACACTGCAAACATACGTTCGCCACTTCATGAACAACACACACATACCACATCTGTATATACGTATACATGTATATATGTTTATTTATGTATTTGTTGATCTATTTATTTATGCGTCAATGAAATATGTGTATCTATTTATGTATATATATGTATATGCTTTTTTTATGTTTTTTTTTGTTATATACTTATTTATATATTTGTTCATCGGCTTACTTGTTGAGTGATTCACTTGCTGCTTCATTGATCTAATTTAATTGTCTATGTACATTGTACGTCTCAAACTAATGACCCTCCTCCTTTTCCACAGTTTCAAAGTGAAGCCAACACAGAACCAGCTTTCAGGGGTTGCTTCCTACAACATTTCAGGCATCCCCGACGAGGATGTGCCTCTGCGAGTGCTAGCAATGCCGGAGAAGTCTTTTCATCCAAGGAATGCTCTTGAGTCCTGGCTGTGCAACAAGTGGGACCTGTCCAAAAGGTGGACCTCTTTTTTGGCTGGACATTAAAGGGGCGAGAATACACGACCTTGGCCACTCCAGGCCTCTTTTATCAAGAACTCCAACACACGTTGGCTGTTGCCCGGGTTTTCTCATCCACGATGAAGGTCCTGACTTGGCAATTCCTCAATGTCAGTTTCTTCCAAAAGTGATCCGGGGTGAACAACCCTATTCATCAACCCAAAAGTGCATCCCAATCAATTGTTTTGAGGGATCGACCTAGGGCTCATTCATCCCCCAGTTCTTGTTGCTTGCTTTGCCTCGAAAGGGGAAGTCAACAAGGCTCCTCACGCGACCACATTGTTTGTTTTTGTCCAGTGCATTGGCCAACAAAAGTACACAAACTGGAAAAGCAAGTTCTTGACTGGAATGTCTAAATAGGTGACCCCCTAATGTTCGCCCTGTCAGTTTCCGGCTTCCAGTGAAACCGGAAACTCCCATTGATATACACATGCTCAGTTATCTCTATTCTGAACTCATAACCAGGGGAAACGGTCGTTAATTGAACATAATGGTTGCAAAGAATGAAAGAGAAATCAACCTCCAGAACAAGCGCTGTGAAGAAGCCAAAAGGAGAACCATTGTTATAGCCCGACTCCTTATTTCTCTGGCGCCTGGGTCACAAAGGTGTCCATCGAGCCGGTACCCCAAATGGGGGTAGGCGATGCGAGCAGCGAGTTGCTCTTGGACGCGAGTGTCTGAAACTCCTCCCCGTTTTCACAGGGCGTTGGGGCCGAGTCTCATCGAAAGGGCGGTGCATTCTAATCGGCCCAAACGAAAGTGGACATCAAATTTAGGCCGGGGTTCATTGTAATTACCAAGCCATTGGGTGGCTCCCCAACAACAAAAATCATGGCCAAATGGGTGTTGCTTTTCGGAGGGTAACCAACGGTTGGGTTCATTTAAAGAGCAATCAAAGGGAAAACACAAATTATCCTTAATTCGAGGCAACAAGGAAAACTAACTTTTCCAAAGGACTTGAAACCAAAGCGACCTTTTGGGATCTTGGCTATGAACCAAAGGGAGTCAAAATGTCAAAAGGCCGGTAGACAAGTAGGAAAACCACTGAAGGCTTCAGGAGTGAGTTTCAACAACACTCTTTAGAAGGGCTCGCATCTGCTCCAAATACCCTACTGCTTTAAAGGCAAAATGTCAACTCACAACTAAAACAGGACAGCGGACAGGCTGTACCCTTTCATCGCAAAAGTATTTTGGAGGGGGTCTGATTCATGGATATGGTCTATAGTCCTTGTAGTAGTTCGTTCGTATCAAAATCGGATTCTCTTTTGAGAGTTTAATCATACTGAGGCCGTGGGTAGCCGATTTTATGCCACGCAGGTTTCAAGAGGTGTGTTTATTCCGCTTGTAGCAAAATGATTGGGGAAGGCTCCCGTAAGACGCGACTTCCATGACCGGGCATCCAAGTGGCTAGGATGTTGAAAATCACCTAGCCCTAGCCAAAAACGGCACGTTTGGAATGTGTTTATGTCTAGTTGAGCTCATTGTCTCAGCTCAGGCTGACTTGGACTGAGCAACGACCTTTAAACAAAACTTGCTGACGTCGCACTGGAAGCCCGATTTTGATGGTTTGCCTGAAACGGTGACCTTCCATCAAGGCTCGTAGGGGCTTTCTGTGATGCATTGTGGGGGGAGCTCCATTCCCTGTCCTTTGCCTCTGAAAACACAATTTGCTTGGTTTCACAGACAGTTGCCCTACAAGAGAATTCCCCATGGCCGCCCCTTTTGTTCAGGAGTGCTTATCCAAAGCTTGTTTGTTTTGTTTGTTTTTTCTGGTTCATTTTCAGGGTGGGTTTCGGGTTGGTTTTGGGCGGGTTTATGGGCGTTGTTACATAGTGGGTTTAGGGTGGGTTTGGGGTGCTTTAGGTTGGGGTTTAGAGTGGGTTTGGCATGGGTTTCGGGTCGTTTGGGCTTGGTTTAGCGTGGGTTCAGGTTGGGTTTAGGGATGGTTTATGGTGAAACTGTGTGTGAAGCAGGTGTTTAGTGTGGGTTTGAGCTTTTTGCTTGCTGGAAGGGTGGAGGCGGAAAACAAATCCTGCAGAATAAACAATCCTGAAGCAATACAGAACCGATGCCTCCGGCAAAAACAATGAAATCCACATCCACGCATCACCAGACTTGCCATGCAACATCTATCTAAAATGCCAACACAGGCAGCCAGAAAGCTAAAAGGGAGAATTGAACACACCCCAGCAAATGCTTGTGCTTTCGGAGTGCCCAGTCTAACTTGCATGTCCAAACAAGTATTATGCAATTGTTTTACTACTTAAGCTGCCCTTCGGCATCTCTACCCTTCCGCGTCTCTTCTGCGCAGTGGGATGGTTATGCCACCGCTTGGAAATTTGTGAACTAAACGGTATATGGGTTTTGGGACGACTCCATCAAATATGACGTGCTGCTTGTCCGCGTACAAAGGCAACGCTTCAGTCGCCAGGCCCTGGGAACCCAACTGTGAAACCGAAAAAGTGAGTTGCTCCAAATTCCGCAGCACGAGGGTAGACATCGGATCGGAAAAGGCGAGTCGGAAAACTGTCGACCCATGTACCCTTGTGATTTGATCAGGATCGCAGATGGAACGATCAAGCAGCACCCACCCGACCTTTGGTTCTAAGATGTGTATGAAGGCCTACTTAAAAGGGCAGTGTACTTAGTAAGTGGTTACGAAACCTGGCTATAATCCGCTTAGGATAGTTACAACCATGGTATGTCGGTTTTTACCAGGCTTTCTAGTCACTTGCCTGACGTACCTGCCTTTAAGTAGGCCTTATCCAACCCCCTTGTGAACTGGCTAACGCGTTCGTACGAAGCCCATCGAAAGCCAATCCTGTGGGCTCATACTGACCGCCGGCGTTTCCTGCTCGCTGATCTGCGAGCCTGGAGAAAAACATGAGCCAACTCACCTGAAGACTTGGGCCATAACATGGCATTGATTGCAAGCAGAGGTGTATAGGCAAATGTGCTGCCATGTACACATCTATGTGTACATACATATATATATATATATATATATATGCACTCTCACTTGCCCTGATCCAACGCCCGAAACAAACACCAAGGAAACCATTCAACAACAAAAAACAACAGAAATACAAAAACAAAACAAACAGACATGCCACAGACTTGTGGCTGCACTGGCACCAGAGAACAAACACAGAAGCATCCTCAAAACACAGCAACACAAATGATCAGGACAAAAAAGAAAGAAGTGCTACTTGTGGCACACGGCTCTCATGTTTGATCTGCTCAGTTTTTTTCTGCCTCTCTTGAACTTTTGTTACTTTGTTCCTGGCTGTTTGGTCCCCTCTCGAGGTACTTTGGTGTTTTTGCTTACCTTTCTGTTTCTGAAGTTTCTGGTTCCTTGATGGTTTATTTTCTCGAGCAGTTTTCTGGTTGCCTGGTTTTGACAGTTGTCTTTGGCTTTCTATGTTTCTTCACAAATCAGTTCAAATAAGAACAGATAACTCCTACTGTAAAGTTGAAATATAGCTAGCACCTAGGGTCAACATGATACGGTCGGCAATTCGCTATAGCAAATGGAACTAGGTGTGCCTTGGACATTGACATATCAAATATATGCCGTCTAGTGTTGTATGGCCTGATTGGCGACAAGCTCACGCAGCCCGTATTCAAAGAATAGTAGCGAGTTCTGGTACGAAATCCTCAAAACATTTGATTGAATCAAAGATACCTCAGCTGGCATGAGCATGCTATTATGAGGCTTCTAAGAGGGCTGGGCTTCTAAGAGCCCTAGCGAGGCCCAGAAATCAAATCCTGAATCCGGCTCAACCCTGATCTTCCTTGCTCGCACTCAGTCCTTTGCTTGTCTTTGTAAGGCTCCCTAAGCTTCCCTAAAGCGCCCTAAGCTTCCCCAAGGCTCCCTAAGCTTCTACAAGCCCTCCCCAACTGCATTCTCGCTGAGTTCTGGGTTGGCCAGCAGCTTGCGCAGCTGTGACTTGCGCAGGGCTAAAGCCATCCTTTAGACCAACCCAACCTAGCCACCCAAGCCAAAGCGGAAGCGGGGGACATTACGGAAACCTAAGAATGGTGAAGCGAGCTTGTAATCGCAGCTTTCATAGCCTCCCACAATTCAAGATTTTCCCGAAGAACCCAAAAAATGCCAATACTAAATTCAAATTAGGCCAATACTAAAGTTAATTACTGCTCACTATCCACGCATTCCCAACTCCAAAGCTTCAAATCCAAACCCCAAACTTCACCAGCATCAAAACTTGCAACCCCATGTGCTCAGCTTGTACAGAAACCTGAGACTTTTCATCCGTGCATGGCCTTCTGCGCAGCAAGGCCCAGAAAGTGGCGACCCCCTACAATAACAGCATTACCCAAACTATGCTGGAAACTCGCCCCAAACAAAACTAAACCAAATTGAAACTCACCTGGTCAATCAACTTCAAGGAACTCCACTTGATCTTGCCACATTAATGAACACCCCCCCACAATTACAGAAATGTTTTCCTAAGTTGGAAAAAACAAAAGCAATAGGCCCGAATACTAAATCAATTGAAGCTCCTTTCTGAAAGATCCAGACCCGGAGCCCAAAGATGCTTGCCCAAGCCAAGCCCCCCCCCACCCTAGAATTCTAGACCAGGAACAATAAATAATAATCCGGGAGGGGGGGGGGGAACACCCTGATTAATCAAAAGCGGCGATTAATTTCCTTACGGGTTTCCAACTACACCTCCCTTACACCCCCTTCAGCTGTTAGTCCTGATATGGAACCTAGGATGACTCCGTATAATGCGTTTTCGAAGTGCATGCTTGTGTTTGTCACAAGGCAAGATTATACAGGAATTACAAATGCCTCTGCACTGCTTACAACATGTTCAGTGCCATATCGGCAACATCTTCAGGCAACAAAGCTGGACTATTAGCCCGTAACATGTACGCGTCTGCCTACTGGGAACGTCACTGGTCGCCTATGTACGGTTTGCAATCTTGCAGAAACTCACTGTGGGGGCTGGAGGGGGTTTGCGTTGATGACGGATTGCGGAAGATGCGTGGTTGAAAGCCCCTGTGATCCAGTGTTCCCGAGGTCCCGTAGTGCCCCTCGCAAAACGCGGAGAAATAGGGAAGAGGTACAAGAGTGCAGCTGACGCTGAGGGTTTGGCATAAAGGTATTGCACCCATTTGGTGAACAGCGTCGCCGACATCCACAGTGAAAGCGCATTCCTTGAAAGCCTATTTGCACTTTTTGGGTTTCCCCTGCCACGGGTGAAACACAGCCCTGAAACCTGCCACGTTTGATGAGAGCGCAGTGCGCAAACAGAAGTTTGCAAAGCTTGAAGAAATGTTGATGTCGTAGGTCAGTAGAAAGCCCACGGTTCACGGGCTGTATCTCCGACTTTCAAATTAAGACTATATTTCGTCGGAAAAAGGCACTGAAGACGGCCAATAAGTTCCTCTCATGCATCGTGAACGTTGTTCAGGCCAAACAGTTCTCCAGAGACCTCAAACACGCCTTTTGTAAGTTCCGTTGGAGAATAGATTGATGATTGCGCTGGGCTCGCAGGCGACTCCTGCGCTTGTGACCTACTAGTTACTAGTTCTAAACTTGATCTGCAAAATTGGAGTACAGCATTGTAGACTCACCGCATAATTATGCCTGTACAAGATTGGGAGAGAGCTCACAATTGTTGATAAGCAAGCTGTAAACTGTCCAGAGTAAGCACAACGCTTTGCAACTACGAACTCAACTTTAGTACGGTCATCATACACGTGGTCAATCTTCAGCACAGGACCTTCCACAAAATACATGTGTAAGTAGTACCCTATCTGTCCTGCAACGAGCAAAAAGCAAGTAGCATAGCATGACGCGACCTAGCATGGTTGATGGCAACCAACATATCTCTGTAGCTCTCAACTTCAAGTTGTAATTTAGGTTTGTGCTAGACCCAAATGATGATTGCACGCTTGTGCAATAGAAATGCACATAACACTAGCAATGACAGTGCAAACTGTATAGTGAGAAGGGTAATGGACATAATGCAAGTGTGTGGGTCAAGCAAGATGCAAACCAGTTGGCAGGTGGATCTATGGGAGAGCTAGCATGTGTAGCTGTGGTTCCTCCAAAATCCTCCAGAGACCTACATTCGTGGGCAACATGACCAAATCATTATCAGGTTCCCCATGAGTATACATTGGCTCTGGGATGGGTATAGGCGAAAATCTGAAAAAGTGGCAATGGGTTTAGGTGCAGAACCGCCCGAGGCAGATCCGTCGGCAAATTCAGACTAATGTTGACCCATAACTATTGATATGGTGGTGTTCCCCTCCAAAAGTGATAAACCCCCACTAAAATCAGGCATAGCCCACATTAGCAAACTGGGGTTTATTAATCCGGGGTCAACATTAAGATTCACTATGAAAGACATGGATGTTGTGTGCCGCCCAGGTCGTTGCGGGATAAAAGGTTGAGCCCCCCATTTGCTTCCGAGGAGAGTGTCAGTTGCCTCAGCAGAGGGGCTTGTTTTGTTTGCGGCCTGGCAGAGGGTTTGTCAAATAATGTCAAGTCGATCCATTTTATTTTCCGTCAAGCGAAGCTGATTCCGTCGTTCTTTTGGAAGGTATCAGATTCACCTTGGGGTCCAAGCCCGTACTTAAGCAAATGCAGCCACTGGTGAAGTCACCTCAATTCACGTGCCGGTGAAAGCAATCTGACGGATTTGTTGAGAGTGCTGGATGGCTTTCTGTGTGTAGAGCATAAATGAAATGATAGCTACTACGCATCACGGTAAATTTCAGATGGTACGTTGTATATTTCTAGATATATATATATATATATTCTTAGACACGTATACATATATTAGTATACCAAACTGGAACAAGTTCTGGACCAAATGGCATGTTTTCCCAAGAGGTCATGATCAAATTCCGTTGCCCTGCGGGTTTCTGTAGGGAATGGGGGCTGCCTTCCCCAGACCCACAGTAGACTACCTCCCATGTCAGATGTGGGCGCCAAGCAGCGGTCATCCCCAAGCTCGCTCTCGACCCTTTCGAGCGGCTGGAAATTGCTCCGCTTTGGGCTGCCTTAGGGCTAGACATTCGGGCAGTAAGGGCACACTGCGGGTCTTACATGCCCTGCTTGTGCGGGGTTTCAAACGGAACATGTACTAGTTCCTTGATGGGTTATTGATGGGTTAACCAAAAACAGCTGTCAGTCCACAATCCGCCAACCCTGTGCCTCCCGTCCCAGCGTGGGATGCAACTGGAATGAAGTGATTGGAATCCATGACCTGACTGGTCTCGCGACCCAGACTGGCAGGTCCAGGACCGGTGCGACCGGACTGGTGTCGGATCCCACTTTAAATCGCTACATCCTGCACTATGTCGATTCAAACTGGCACCCAAAAACCTGTTTCCGGACTGGCACCCGTGTTCAGGACCGGTCCTGGGATCAGGTGCCTCGGAGGACTGACGGGCTTGTTTCTAGGACCTCTCCCGGGCCAACTCAAAGTGACTCGGGCTGACATCTTTCTGAATCCGTTCCTAGGACCACTACCGGGCGGGAGCCTGGTCAATCCGGGCGTGCTTTCCGGTTCCCCTGAAACCGACGAAGCGCCCCCTGCCGCCGACCCATCCATGGCGGACATTGATGCGGATAATGCCGGGGGATCCATCGCGAATAATGCCGGTGATGCGGGGGATGCTGGGGATGTTGTCCCCTAAGTCGGGCCAATTTGGCCAAACACGTGGAAAACCACAGTGTTTTTGAAGGTTTTGGGTGGGTGTAAACGTGGAAAATATGGAAACCTGCTTAGCAGGCAGGCTTCAACGGTCCTGGCCGAACTCGATTTTTTGCAGGAGTTTCGGTGAACCCAACAAAAACACTGTGTTTTCGATAGTTTTGTACGGATTCTAGGCCGGGCGCACACGTGGAAAATGTGGAAACCTGCTTAGCAGGCAGGGCTCAACTCTCCCCGGCCGAGCCCGATTCCTGGCAGGGTTTTCGGTGAACAAGTAGAAAAAACCACGTGTTTTTGATGCATTCAAGGACGCGTTGTTGCGAAAATCATGAAGACACGTGGAAAATTCATGCTTTTAGTGGCGTTTCTGGAAGGTGCTTCGAACTTGCTGGCAGACCCTGCGTTTTCCCATGCTTTTTGGTGGGCGCGAACGCAGAAGATGTGGACACCTGCTTAACAGTCGGCCTTCACCGGTCTCTTGCAAAACACGTGGTTTTTACGTGGTCGGGGATGAACACTTCGCATCTCCCGGCACCTGGCTGTCAGGCGTAAGCCCTTAAATCCGGCTACGCCTCCTGGGGTAGCATGTCGCCGCTAAGCAATTAGCCTGCTGGTTCGCCAGTTGGTCGTGATGCGCTGCCTAAATCCGGCACCTCTGCATCACCAGCTCGGGCTTGCGGTTTTGCTTGCCTGTGGGAAACCCTCGCAAAACATCGCGTATACGCAGGGTTCAGGGCATGTGGCCGACGTCATCAGGGTCTGGGCCTCGCTGATGGCTTGGTCTGCATCATCAAGACTTCCTTCCAAAAAGCCTCTCAACCCATAAAGCACTGCTTTTAGAAGGTATCGGAGGGATAGAAGCGAGGCTCATTTTCGCGCATTTTGGCGCCAAGCGCTGCCGGGCATGCCGGCGATGCTCTACAAAACGCTGTAAATACCGTCAAAAACTGCTGTGCTGAGCGGTGGGCTGCTGTTCTGTCAGTTTTGCTTTTGCTGGCTCGCGTGCTGCGCGGTCCTTGCTTTTTTCCCGTTGGTTTTCGGGCCTTCTGGCGCGTGCGCGACCCCAGCCACAAAACGCTGCTATTTACGGTGTTTTGTTGCACTTGCGTTTCCGGGCTGGCTTGCGGGCTGCTCTTTTTGGGCTGCTCTTTCGGGCCTCTGGCGCGCGCGACTTCTGGGTTGGGCTGGGGCCCAGAAGGCTGGCATCCCCGGCATCATCTGGGGTTGGGGTGGGCAACATGCATAACCTAACCAGCCATATCATAGCACAGGATACGTTTCTCATACAAAAAACATGACATGACATGGTATAACTTCAAAGAGGCGTAGCCGGCTAGAGGCCGCAGGCCCAGAAAAATATGGGTGTCCTTTTTGGAGAACCCGGTTTCGACAAATGTGGATGGGAAACCAAAAGGAAAGCACCCATGAGACAGCCTTCTAGTATGAACCACTGTCAAAGGACAAATGACATGGGAAAACGAGTCAGTCTTGCAGAAAAGGCTTACTTGACAGGACTCCTTATACCCTGGTCAAAAAACCAAGCAAGGCGTCGATGGGAGAAATCACGTGAGCCACGTGCCTACGGGTTCTGTAATCCTGTGCTCCTGGTATGCCGTTTCTGTACATATTTGTGCCTGAGGTTTTGAGGGGTCAGAATGACCATGGCTCATGTTACCCTTTCTGTCATAGAAATGGGCGTGTCTCTAATTCCCCCCCACCCCCCACCCAAAACAACAGAATGGTGGTTGTCCTTGTGGTGTTCCTGTAAGCAGGCAAACAAATATAGGGTATCCCCCAGAATGGGGCACCCTTTTTGCTGTTGGCGTCCCCTCAAAACCCACCAAAACGGGGGACCCTCAAAATAGGCAGAGCCATGGCCATAGACCTTCCCCAAAAAGCCAGTCTTGAGCGAGTGAAAAACCCGCTTCCATTGGAAGGGTACCATTGCTCCAAGGGGGTCCGTTCCAATTAGGGGCTCCATTGGACCCACTAATTAACATGAAGCCTGACAGGGGGTCCCTTAATAACATTGTCTTCCAGGACCCCCCGAACGTCAGGTTCCAAGTTCATTTGTCGGAGGATAAAAGGATAAATCGACCGAATCACTTCCCTTAAGCTTTTGGCACACACAGAGCGCCATAGGGGGTTTCTAGCAGGGGCCCCTAGAAATGTTCCTCTTGGCTTCCCTTGAAAAACCAGGTCAAGAAGAGGGCCGTGCTTCAACAATCACATACACTCAGGAACCCTTTATTGGTGGCTTGGATTGATGTTTTGGGGATTTGAACACCAGTTCCTTTTGAAACCAAATGGGGCAAATACCCCCCAACGTCCGAACCAGCAAACCAAACAACTAGGGGGAAACACACACACACACACATACCCACTTTCATTCAGAGCCAAAATGCCCAGATCCTCCAGCGGTACGGGGACCACGTTGGAGCCCTCCATGATCTGCGACTGCGGTGCCAAAAATGATTGAAGTCGGGTGCTCCAGTTTTTGGCTCATTTCCCAAGTGGATGGGCTAAACAAGTCCAAGCTTCGTGCTTGCAACTTAACTGGTCTTGCTGAAAGTATCAAGTCCGGAAACTCTGAGATGGGGTTGCTTTAAAGGGAAACCGAATCAGGGTTGCTCCAAAGACACTGGCAGCGTAGACAATGGGCTTCTGTAAAGCGGGAAAGCAAAGACAACCAAGCCAAAACTTCTACCCCTTGTGGTTTGATCGACTTTATGAGGCATGGAGCAACCCTCTCAATTACGGCTTTCACCATTTAGGGATCCAACAATTGTGAGTCATCGCAAAACGCCTTCATATGTAGAGGAATCGCTCTTGGGGGACAACCCTTATTTGGGTTACCTGTTAATCTGCAGGGGAGTCATTGACACCCAAGCAGGCAAAGGGCGTCTTGATATCCGCATGGCTCCCAAGAACCTGCTGCCCAGCATTGGATTCTGGCGAAAAAGGATCAGCACCAAAACACGGATTCCTCTTGCAATCACGGGGGTCATTTTACGATTGTGGGCTGAGGATGCAGGTTCTGTCAAACAAAATACGAACCCTTTTGTGGTTTACCTAGCCAAAGCTGCTCCTCAACATGAACCGGAAAGACACGCATACAACTATGTTTTCAAATCATCGAATCCGGGGGCAATCCAAAGGCTGTCCACATAGCTTCTTTGGGCATCAATGAAGCCACAGTGCTTCTATTGTTTGTCACATTCCTGTGGCAGTGGTGCGATGTCTACGTACGCTTTCCATCTTTCACTCCAACATACCGAGGAGGCTCGCCGCAGGCTTGTATGACGCGTGAGGGTTTGAACGTCTGTCTGCGCAATGAACATTCGACAGTGAGCCTGGAGGGTATCAGTATAGCATGGTTGATCGTTTTCTGATATCTTTCGTTTTGGCGTGGACATCATATTCACACAACCTATGCCCGGTTGTTTGAAGGTTTTCGCTATCAAGTTGCTCTCATGTCAAGCGGATGCTTCGCAATGCCTAAGTTCGTGTTTCCATGTTGAACCATACCCAAACAGGCCATCTTGGATTGATAGTTGCCTGCTTTGGTTCAAGGGCCCTGCAAAATAGACGTGACATGCAGCTGACCTATTGAGTAGGCCATTGTCCGCCACCGTCGAAGCTAATGGTGTCATATATATATATATATTTATATATGTCATGTATACATTACACATTGCATGCGGGGAGCTTGCAAAATTGACAACAGCCCAGAGGCAGTTGCTCGATCATTACTTTCCTACAACCAACTAAAGCAAGGCCCCAAAAATATCGAGAACACCCCTGTAACAACTGGCAACCGGCTGCAGTTTCGCGGCTCACCGCGATGCAAACCCAGCGAGCCACAGGGGCAATTATGCGGTTTCGAGGGAACCTTCTTTCCCAGAAAAAAACCTGCAAACCAAAAGAAACAGCTTCTTGAAAACAAGGATAGATAAACTATTGAATCAAACGGAATCAACCCCTAGATCAGGCCGTGGCACGAGCAAACCCCGAACCAGGCATAAATTCCGCTCAGCAGAGGTGCTTCGCGAAGTTGGCTCAGCATCTTCCCTGAGCGCGGATGGGTTGCGGAGGAGGGGAGGGAGGGGGAAGGGGAGGAAGGTGAGGAGCAAGAGGGGAAGACGAGTTTGAGCAGAAGGGAACACTGTCACGCGCTTTAAGGCCAATGCAACTAATTGGGTTATGAAAAATGGTGGGGGGATTCCGAATGCGAAAAACCATAGTTGGACACCACTGCAACAAGGGAAACCCCTATCCTTTATTGACTCTACTGTATTGATCGAGGACTGATTTGCGAACAGCCCAGGCGAATACTTTCATCTCGAAAACACTCCAGAAGCTTCAAGGCCAGCTGCATGTCATTTTGGTAGATGTGGAAATCGAGCTCGGCGTCCCACAGCTTTCTTGTGAACACGTCAACCAGATTTGGACACCTGTGCCCTTTAAAGTTGGGAGGTCCAAAACTAGATAGACACACGTTCGATCTGGCCATGCGATTGTATGGGCCGTGGCTATGGTTCCGATCCGAGCAAATGACCATCTTTACCAACCCGAGGGTGGTTCGACCATGGCATGGGTCCATTTGTCATTGAATCCATCCCTTTTGCCGCCACTAAGTGGACAAACAATATTGGTTACGCTTCCTCCCACTAACATGGCATCTGAGGGAGGGTATTGGAAAAATCATTTCCCTTTTTAAGAGAACCTCTGTAAGGTGCCATGTCAGTGGGAGAAAGGGTATTCTGCAGAATTGACAAAATCCACCACGCCCAAACATCATAATGATCCAGTGCGAGAAACCCCTACCAAGAAAGCAACAAACTAAAATGAAACCAACTTGGTTGCTGTTGACCCCTCTGCAAAAAGCTTACCTTTTTGTGGGTCTGGAAAATCCGACCTGGTTCAACTAAAAGGTTAAAGTCCAAAGATCCGTTGCCAAATAGCCATAAAGCCAGCTATTTGGAGAACCCCCCCCCCCTGGGCCCCTCCCCCTGCGGTGGATTACGCGCACGATCGATTCAACGCCTGCCTTGAGCGGCGAAGTGATTATCCACATGGCGCAGCAGCTGCTTCAGCTGGCGCTCCAATTCCTCCCGAGAGCCATGAAAAGGCAGGCCCACAAAACCTTTGGGGGCTCTAGCTTTGGAACTCTTGGGGATACCTGGCCTTGTTCATTATTATTGCTATTTTTATGATCCTTATTATTAATTGTTTTGAGGTACCTTTTGGGATTGAAAGGAAAACCAAAGCAAAACACATTGTTTGTTGGTATTGCCCAACATCTGAAAGCTGCGGGGTCCTTGCCCAACTAGGTTCCGGAGTGATTGCGAGCAAATTTGTTTTCGGGGTTGCTGTCCGGGGATACCAGCCCAGCTTATGATTTGTGGAGGTTCTCAAGACTGGATTGGAGGTCCCCAAAACTACATGTCATCAAGAATAGCATCATGCTATTTGCAGAAGGGCAATCCTAAAGGCTGACATTTCGTGAGTGGCCAGCAATCGTTCTTGTCTTGACCAAAAGACAGTGAGCAGCAAATGTCGATGTTTGTGGACCTTTCATTCCTAAACATCTTGCGACGGATTGCGACAGTGTCATGCTAGCCTAGTTGCCCAAGCAGCAAATGTGGCAAAACAAGCTGGCACAGCGGGTCTTGGCAATAGGCAAAGATAAGAATAGTACTCTGGTGTTAGACCAAAACTTAGCCTCTATCTCTGTGGAGGTTAAAACCGGCCAATAGTCATGTAACAAACCACGTCACTCTTCATGTAAGGATTCATGTAAACAAAAACAGGCCTTAAAGAAACACGTAAAAGATCATGTAAAGTGTGCCTCAGTGTTGGAAGCTGGAAGCTGCATCATTTGCCATGTAACAGGCCTGAACAGACATGAAAGGCGCACAATCAGACAAGCCCATGGCAAAACATTGGCAAAAAGAAGGTAAGGCTCCAACGCGCCCCTCCCATCTCCATAACAAGCGCCCAAGGTGTTGATTGAATGATAATTTGTTAAATCCTTAGCAGCTACCGTGCGAATGTTAGGAGGCCAAACATCTTAGGTCTTAAACACGTGGTTGGTAAGCCTAAGCATGCGTGAGCAGAAGCAAGGGCAATTCCTGAGCATGCTGTTGCAATCTTCGGAATGGTTCCTAGGTACGCAGCTCCAATGTCTCCGAACGGTTCAGAACAGTTCAGGGTATGATGTTGCAATCCCTCCTGAACGGTTCAGCACGGTTCAGGGCATGCTGCTTGCAATTCTTCCAGAACGGTTCAGAACGGTTCAGGGTATGCTGCTGCCATGACTGCTGAACGGTTCAGAACGGTTCATAGTATGATGCTGCAATCCCTCCTGAACCGTTCAGAACGGTTCCTGGGAAGCTTGAGTGACGAACGGTTCAGAACGGTTCAGAACGGTTCTGAACTATACGCCTGCTCTGTGCGCTGCTTGCTAGATGGGCTCCAGAACGGCTCAGAACGGTTCAGGGGCATGGGTTCCAATGCCTCCGGAACGGTTCAGAACGATTCAGGGGCACGCGTTCCACTGCTTTCGGAACGGTTCAGAACGGTTCAGGGGCATGCAGTTTGGTTGCCACCGTTCCTCGGAACGGTTCGCGAGCACGCGGCTGGCGGTTCCTAGTCCTAGGTAAAAGGTCAGGCCGGCATCGGAACATCGAAAGCGATCCGAAATCTCGAAGCACAAAAAGGCAAAGACTTGTGTGAAATTTACGCGAAAATTTACGCAACCATTTACGCAGAAAAAGGCTGGCTGAACCGTTCTGAACCGTTCAGGGGACACATTTTGAGCATGGAGGTCCGTCCGCAGAACTTGCGTGCACATGTGACAGCATCGATCGCTCCTCTTTTCCGGCCTTTGCTCAACTGGGTTTCTGGAATCGGTTCTTGGATTCCCTGGGTCTTGCGGACAAACGAGGCGAAGCCGCGGCAAAGAGAAAAAAACAAAAAACAACGCGCGACAGTACCACAACGCGGCAAGCAAAGCTGCAAGAAGGCAAGGCTTAAAATCGTCCTTTGCAACTCCTGACTGGTTGGGTCAGCGGCCACGCGGAGACAACCTCGTAGAGTCGTGTGTGCATGTGTGTTTGTGTGTGTGTGTGTGGGTGGTGTCTGTGTGTCTGTGCGCCAGGTGCATGTTAGGAATATAGACGTTAATCTTGATGTTCTTCAAGATTGGCCCTCGCAAGGTCGCCCAACAAAAAGCTCACTAAGTCTTGATTGTTGGCAAGAGCCCTCAAAACATTCTTAATGTTGTTCACGCAGCTGACATAACCAATGACCGGACATACCGGACGTTCTTTGACAAGACGCAGTGTTCCTAGTCCTCGGTTCCTACAACATCTCCTTTCTCATGATCACTAAACACAAATTGACATGTATCTTGGCGGGGGTTCTGGCTGCCTATTAGCATGGCAACGCAACCCAAGCGCAAGCATGGGCGCACGCGTTTTTGCGTCCGGAGCTTTTTGGCTTTGCCAACGCGACACATGCTCGCGAGCAAAAACTGTGGCTCGCAGCTACCAGTACGCATGAACATTCATGTCAAAGTTGTCGCGGCTCTTCCAATGGTTCATGACTCATGACGCTTTGCCTTCCTTCAGTGATATGAGCAGGTTAAATTCGCGAAGGGGAAGATTCTCGCCAATACACATCCCTGTCCATGAGGGACACTAAGTCCAGCTCACGCAGGGTCACTCAAGATCGGGCAAGCGAAAATGAATTACAACTAATTTACCTCACTATTTACCATATTATTTACGGACTCTTCCTGTTAAGGGCCAGGCCAACCAGAAAGCTTGATTTATTTACGTGATTGTTTACGCTTTTATTTTCGGGTACGGCGAAAACGACAGACCCCCCTGTTTATAGAGGCTAAGTTTTGGTTTAACTCTGGTGTTTTATTGTCACCCTTCATCTCATTGTGGTTGTGGCCTTATTTTAATTGCTTAAAGCTTGGGTGATAGTCAAGCCGATCCCCCCCCAGCACATTCCCCCAATACAATACATTGAGAACGTCTGTTGTAATTCAATACAGCAAGCAGTTTTAATGCCGTCATTATCGACAACACATTCAAACATATTCAATACATGCCATGAAACTGGGTGGAAAGCGCCTAAATCCAAGCCAATGACAAGACAGCTGCGTGTTACAACCCTGACTCGCAAATGGTTGGTGACTCCCTGCCAAAAGGTTGGCTTTATCATTACTTGATATTCCTGTTCAAAACCCAAGCAGGTGAACCGACCCGCTCGTCCACTATAACAAGTCTAGGTGACAAACAAAAGGAAAGTCCCGGAATGGGAAAACTACGGCAAATGTTTGATGCCAGGACGGGAATTGGCTGGGACCGGGTCCATGAAAGTACCATCCTCAAAATTACCGTCTAAATGGTGTGAAGGCAAGCCGCGCCCGAAGTAATCTTAAGAACCCAAGATGCTCACTTCAGGGACCGAGCGGAACTCACTTGGAACTCTAAAAATGCCACGCCACACCTGGTTGGTGACGGCATCGCCGGCGGCGCGCGATGGCATCATGGATGCCAGCAAGCTTGGACTGTTTAACCCCGACTTAGCAAAAACTCAGCAAACCATCAAAGCCGAGCTTGGCTTCTTCGCCTTTGGTTTCTTCCCCAAAAAGCTGCAAGGGACATGGCCAATCCTGGGTTGGGGCTGGAGAGACGCCTCCGAAATGTTAAGTGGATTCGTTCGGAACCCTGCAACATGCCCACTAGGAAAACATGTTAAGAATGGACCCTTCACTAGCCATCACCATGTTTGAAGTGCTCCAACTACTCAAACTCAGAGCCGTTCGAAGCTGGCCAAGCAAAACCAATAGATACCACAGGCCCAAAGCGAACTCTGCTTTTTTAACAGAAGTAAGAACATGGCGGTCGCAAGAGATGCATAGGCCTAGCTGTCTTAACTAGGCACAACGTGGAGTGAGTAATTAATGGGCTCGTCGATGCAGTTTCGTTGTGCTCAGCAATCTCCGAACAACTGGGCAAGTTTTGTGTGCCTCGAAGGCTCTACAGTAAGACTCACCACCCAAATTTTAGCTGCACTTGTCAAAGCATATCAAGCTGCTGTGGGCAGTCCATGAATTCCACGAGACCCCTTCCACCACCGCGCTCAACGGGCTGAACCATACATCAGCAGCCACAACTTCTGTTCAAACAACCCATCGGACGCGTCCCTAGCACAAGATCCTGTGGAATTACTTCACAATCTAACAAATTGTTTGTGGAGTCAAACGCTCGATCAACGGCACATCCAAGGATTAATCCAACCAAAGCACAGCATAGTGGTGTGCGGCGCCGGGGTCCCTATATTTCCCCCTTTAAACATCACCCACCAAAAGAGGCCTTTCAAGCATGCGATGTGACCATCCCAAAAGGGAAGTATAGGTGAAAGTTATTGGCTTGGACCTTTGGTGGACATCATGTCGGGGGAGATTCATGTCCACCAACCATTTGGGAAGGCATTCCCCGTTAAATGTGCAAGGCATTTGGTCCTTGAGGCCACCCGGTGTTGAGAAGGCAAACAAAGCAACCAGCCTCTCATATCTGAGAGATAAACCCGTCGGCTCAAACATCCATGAGTAAGTCATGGTGGCAGGACTGTCAGGGCGCCTTGCCTGTTTGTCTGTGACTGCTGGGGCAACTCCAACTTTGAACACCTCAAGTTGTCCGACAAGTGCTCACATCCCGACTTCCTGTGCAAGACGGCTTATGTCACAATTCTACCCCCTGATTTCGGGAAAAAACCATCATGTCATGAAGGTACTCATGTCATGAAGCTACCTCTGTCAAGGAGAACAAAGGGGCAAATGGCCTCACTTTGCTATACAGTTTGAAAGAAACATTCAAACATGCTTTCATGATGCCCACCAAAAGGCTACAGTTCATAGTTCCCTTTCCTTTGTTTGAGGGCACCCACCTTTTTGGATGGTTGGAAAGGGACGCTAAAAATAGGACCCCGAACGCCTGTCATCCGCCCATTTTGAATTTCGTAGTCCGGAGGGGCTTGGCATATCTTTGACAGCCAAGCACGCTGCTTTTATGCGTCGATTCCATCACTGCAGCTTTCAGCCAGTGGAAGGAACAGGCTGGACATTACGCTCCAAATGAACATGGATTGGAACCCCAAAGCCATTGAATGTTTGAGGAATCTCCGCTTGGGAGATCATCTGATCCCCCTTTTGGGCTCAACGCCCGGGAGTATATACCCAGGTGCGGAAGCAGTGGAGTTCTGCGACGTGCATTCTGCGCGCCCAAACATTTGCTCACTGGCCTTTTTTTGGACCATCGCTACCGATACATCAGCGAACCAGCGAGCAAATCCCTAAGGCAATTGCCAACGATTATGTGTGTCTCAAAAAAGAAACTGGCCCCCTTTTTGCTATTTGGTTTTAAAAGGGAACCAAAAGGACACCTACCTGGAAATAGGGCCCCTTTTTGGATAGCTTAAAGACACCCAACAGAAACCACCTGGAGGAATTTGTCCCCCCCACTTTTTTGAGACACGGTCGTTGGACTTCGCATTAGCCCTAAAGCCACCGGCTATGAGTTTGTCTCGACGGGTCGCCTTGTGTTTCCCTTTGCCACAAACGGGGTCCCCTAAAAGAAACACACCCTTATCCGGACCAGCCTTTGAATCTATTCGTAGTTCCCTCTCACAGAAACTGGTAACATAATAGTTGTTAGCGCACAATGCAAAACTCGGCGGCCACAAGCCGTGCGTCAGGCGCCTTCGCTCGTGTCTCAAACAAAGAACCTCTCAGGTCGTAGTGACTGAGCGGCCAAGTCCCGCACCAGCCTGGCCACCACAACTTGTAGGCGTCTGTTTCGGAGCAGTGGGGCGTACCCGACGTTTTAAGACACACCTATTTTAGAAAATGGAAACCCATGCGTGCCACGGCCGAATAACAGATAGAATGATTACAATTGTGACCCAGCCATATCCGCCAACAACAGCCTTGTTGGATACAAGAAATCCTTACTTCTTGACCTGTTACCCCAGTTTCTGGCTTTGGGGTGGCGGGGGGGGTGGCCACGTACCACCTGGTGAAAAATGGGTGTCCGGCACACGGCAGTTCCCCCTGTTGCATCCTCAGCAGCACCAGCGCAACATCGGCATTATCTGGATGACATTCTGCAACAAGGAGTACAGAGGGTTAAACGATTGGCGCCTATTCGTGTCTTGTGGCATCCGAGATGCCAAGCCGTTACGATGTTTAGATGTTCATACTGAAATATTTATGGCGTAAAATCTGACAAACTTAAGGGTTAAAAGCTGACAATCTTAGCGGCTTAACATGTTACAATCCGCCGATCCTCTGCCTCCCGTCCTAGCCCTTGCAGAGGGACTGGCAGGGATTTAACTGGAATGAAGTGATTGGAATCCTGATGATTTTTCTCCCCGCAAAAACGCAGCCGACAACACAAAAAGTTGAACAGTGAATTTTTTGGTGGTTCGGGGCCTATACACTACTTGCACGCCTACGCGAAGGCCTACGCAAGCCTACGCGGCCTGTGAGGGGTGCTTACGCGAGCACAAGTCAGCTTCCAGGTGCCTACGCGGATGCCTGCGCGGGCAAATGTTGAGTTCAAAGTGTCGAAGTGCACTGTGGCAGCTCCAGTTGGAAAATCGCAACTTTTCAGTGCAAGTGCAGTTTTGGCAGCTCCGGCTCTAAGATCAGAAATACAGTACAAGTGAGAATCCCACATCTGTCAACAAGGATCTGGCCGCTAGAAAAGGCCTACGTATCCACAATGCCTTGAAAGCCTACGCGAAGCGCTGAAGCCTACGCAAGCCTACGCCCCCAACCAGGACTGCCTCCGCAAAGTACATGCAGTTCCCTTTTCGCGTAAACCCTTTCGTTTGACTGCTGGGCCAATCTGGCTCGTAGGACCGGTCCCGGGAGGACCAGGTTTTGGGACCAGCCTTTCCAGGACAGTCCTGGGCCCTGCTCAGGGGAGGAGGTGGAGGCCTGCCGGCCTAGCCGTGCAGTGTCGCTGAAAGGGCCCTTGGCTTTGCCTTCCGACTGACGGTCGCTGCCGCCGACCCCTCCCATCGTCTGCATGTCCAGCGCCGTTGGTGCATCACCATCACCGCCCGAGCGGCCATTGGAGCTCAGTTGGGAGAAGGCTCAAAACACTGCAAATATGCAGCAACCCGGCTGCATTGCCAGCATCGCCGACGCTTTCGAACGCCCCTGTGTTTCGCGCATCGCCTGCATCCCTTGCATCGCCCGCGTTTGGGGCCATTCTTCCCCAAACCATTGCTGATGACGCACGGCGCGCTCACGCGCAGGCGTGCATGCGTGCGTGAGTGCGCACGTACGTGCGTGCTGCGTGCGTGCGCCGGGGGTGGGTGTGCGGGTGGGTGGGTTGGTGGGTGGGTGTGGGTGGGTGGGTGGGGTGGGTGGGTGGGTGGGTGCGTGGGTGTGGGTGGGTGAGTCGGTGTGGGTGGGTGGGGTGTCGCGCTCTAGAGCTCCCATCCCATCCATCCACCCACCCACCCACCCACCCACCACCACCCACCCATCCACCCATCCATCCATCCATCCATCCATCCATCCATCCATCCATCCATCCATCCATCCATCCATCCATCCATCCATCCATCCATCCATCCATCCATCCATCCATCCATCCATCCATCCATCCATCCATCCATCCATCCATTCCGCGCGGCGGACATGCGAGGCCGGCTCGCGGAGCACGCAATTATGAATATCTTAAAGTCTGAACGTCTTAATGACTTAAGCTATTAACATCTTAAAGGTGTAAAATCAAAAACTAATGACTGAACACCTAAAACCCTTAGTGGCTTTACGTGTTATAATATTAATGGCTGAAAGCCTGAAAACCTAAATGGAAAATCCCAAATGGCTCACAATCTTAACATCCTTGTAGATTTACGGGCTAGCATCTTCGCTTAAAATCTTAAAATAGTAATGGCTTAACATCTTCAAATCATAATGGCTTCAAACGTTAATGGAGTGAAGTCCTAATGTCTTGGTGGCTCAACGTGTTAATATCTTGCTGGCTTAAAATCTCACTGGCCTAAAATCTAAAAAGTCGGAATAGCTGAACATATTCATGGCCGAACATCTTAAAATGTTAATGGCTGATTCAACTCTGAAAAACTATGAATGGCTCATAATCTTAAAAATGTGTGGCTTAACGTGTTAACATCTTAATGGCTTAACACCTTTAAACAAAATAATGGCTTAACATCTTCAAATCTTAATGGCTTCAAACACCTTAGAATCTTGAAGGAGTAACACATTAAATTCTTAGGGGCTTAACGTGTTGCAATATTCATGGCTTAGAGTCTTAACATCTCAATGGCGTACAATATTTAAATCTTAAGGGCTTCAGTTCTTAGAATCTCCATGGCTTAAACATATTACAGGCTTACAATCTAAACAAAAAAACGTAATGGCAAAAACATCTTAAAATTCTAGTGGCGTAAGAACAATGCACGAGTTAGCAATCGCTGATCTTGCACGTAAGCCTTTCCAAAGACAAAATGTTCAAAGGGACAATTCGAAAGGGAAAGCTCCAATGCAAGCCCTGCAATGGCAAACTCCAATGGGAAATTGCCAAAGGGACAATTGCCAGGGGAAAAAATGTCGATTAAAAACAAAACAAAAGCAAAGGGACACATCCAATGGGAAACTTGCAAAGGCAAACTTCCAATGAGAAATTGCCAAAGGGACAACTCCAAACGGGCAAGTCCAAAGGGAAAACTCCAAAGGGAAAAATCCAGTGACAGAAAAAAGGAACTCCAAAGGGAAAAGTCCAATAGGAAATGACAAAGGCAAAATTCTAATGGGAAATAAAATGGGGACATGTCCAGAGGGAAAATCCAACGGGACAATTCCAAAGGAAACTTCCAATGAGATAATTCCACAGGGCAAAATCGACACGTATAAGAAAGCAGGCCTGCAATGTCCGCGGTCTGAGCCGGAGGCGCTAAAGTACAGATCTTTGACCGTGGCTCATGTAGAAACCCGCCCCTTGATTTGGTCAGACGCATCCCCGCGGATTGGAAGCTTCCGGGCATGGGCCTTTCGCTATCTCAGCGCCTGTGGGTGCGCCTTTTCGGACCTTTAAAGGGAAGCCAAAGGAAAACCCAACCGTTTCAGTTTCCCGCTGTGAGACAAAGCCATGTTCTCTTTGGTGTGTTCCACAAGGCTTCGCCAAGTCGGAACGTTGTCTACAGCTCCTGACTTCACACAGGGGGGCAGAAACGTCCGGGGGGTTGGCTTAGCAAGGAAACTTCCAGGAAACCATTTTCAGGTCCCTAAGGTTGGGACCCAGCCATATCCGGCTCTCCGAGTAGGGAAATTAAACGCAGTGTGCTCTGTTATTTCGGTGCCATGTGCTCGCACATGAACAGTCTTCCATCCAGAAAGGCATTTTCATGGGCAAAAAGTAATCAGATCTTGCCGGCGTAGATCTCTTATCCTCCATTTGCTCTAGCCTCCTGCAAAAAAACACACATATGTCCGGTAGTGATAGACTCCCTGCAAAACCAACAGGAGAAAAGCAACACACATTCTTACGCACATGGATGCTATTGAATGTCTTGGCACCGGAAACGCTTGGAGCCGTGAGTAGCGCAGAATCCATACAACACACGTGACACACAAACAAGATGTGTTTCCCCACCTATGTGGAAAGTGGCTCATCACCCCCAAATATCCCTTTCATGAGAACACTCAAAGGTCTTTCCAAACATTACTGCTGCAAAACGGGAAGACTCGCTGATATCACAGCGGGGAACCAATCCCCTTGCTCTCACAAAACTGGATGTGCATGTTCCGAGTTCTCCGGCCTCTGAAATTTTGTTGGCTTGCAAATTTGAGGTTTGTTGAATTTCTCGCCTAACGCTGAAGATACTCCAACAACACCGGCATTGTAAATGCCTCCATCAGGTCGTTGGAACCATCCCACAGGGAAATCCATCCAAGACTCGGGCGACTAATCTTCAGGCAAGAGATTCCACTCCTACTGAATACATGAACACACCACACTTGGGTGTTCAAGCAACTTAGCCAGTAGGTTATAGCCATGACTACAACTGTGGTAACTGGAGTTAGTCCCCTTGTAACCAGGGTCACAACCTGCTTCCTCTGTCACTTAAGTCGGTTGAACATCCAAGTAGAGAAGACATCGCGGCAAAGAAACAGAGGTCAAGGCAGAAGTTGAAATTCTTCTGGTAGGCACGAAACCACCTCGAATCCCCTTTGTGCCGTAGAAGTTCCTAGTCCGGGTTGATTTCACGTTTTGCTTTCGTATGCAAATGACCAGCTGGGCATTGGCGTGGACCACAGATTTAATGGAAACCCGAATGAATACACCCATGTTTATTAATATGGGGGTGTCCCTTATTTTCGTGGGGATTTATCACTGGACGGGAACACCCCCCTTTTGGTAGGACGGGTTCATCAATCTGGGGTCAACAGTACAGGATCGCTTGAATCAAACAGCCGAAGGAAAAGTGCCAATCTCAGCTAGCATCAGCAACCCTCGATTTTTCATTGCCAAGGTGCTGGCGAATCTCGGTCACGTCGCCCTCCAATGCTTTCACGGCCTTCCGGACGGACTTATTTTCGAAGCCTCAGTACACGGGGCAAATTGCCCCTGTATAAATCCACCGGAAATTGAAAGGGACTCTGCCAGCATGGTCCTCCTACACATCACGCCTTGCGGGCTTTCATGTTGATTTGCCGGAGGGTATTATGATTCACCACCCAAAGAAAAGGGATCCCTGTTGAAGAAATCTTCATGGATGACGTCGCACACATGGTGGCGTCGTCACAAATTTGCACAGCCTGTGCCAACTACTACCGGCATGACGGGTTTAAGAACCCCACAAAAGAAAACATGCATCCTGCAGTGGAACCTCACGGAAACTTAGACGCCAATTCACAACCAAGTTCTCAACATGCTCTCATCCGTGAATTTGTGCACTTGACTGCGGATCAATACTACTTCTTCCTGAACTGACCAGCTTCGCGACACATCGTTTATTTTTAAATTATTTCGCGACTGCATCCACATGCCATTTTGGTGAGCAAGATTTACTCCCAACAGTTCTCGTTGTTGGGGGTCCTAGTTGCAAGTGCAACAACTGCAGCAAATCCAGCGTGCTCCAGCCCGACAATTATCTACAAACGTGGTACAGGAAATATATGTGGCAAATCCAGCTCCAACACACAGAGTTTTTGCATGCACATCCAACACTCACACACACACAAGTACAGCACACTTTGACAGCGCCAGGTGCAATACCAACGTGGTACTTGAAAGTACACATGTCAGTTCCAGTTCAAATGATGCATCGTTGCACTGCAAATGCAACACCCGAAATTATACTTTTGCAAACTGGTACATGAGCAAGCAAAAGCGGACGCACGCCTTGGACAGCAATTGTTGCCTTAAAGGATCGATCAAAACAAAGACAACCTTTCTTCGAGAACTCTATCGCGCATCTCTCGTGGGCACACAACTTACGCCAAGGGCTACACACTCGGGGAATGACTCAAAACGGTTCAAAACTAAAGATTGATTTATCATCTATCTGCAAATAGCCTAAGGGGCTTTTCATCATTCACCGGGTCCGTAACTCCAGGGTGCATGTTCGTTACCCCACCACTACCCTGGAAATGTAGTGGGTTTACAACCTCCATGTATCCAGTTTTTCCTCTGCTGGTGGGGCTTGGGAAACAGTGGCATAGAAAACTCCACCTTGGGCTGAGGACCCAACACAAAATCTATGGGATCGACTTCCTCAAGCTCACCCTCCACATGATTGGTTAAAGATACACCACTCCCATTTTTTAAAAAAATACCCCCCCCCCCCCCAAAAAAAAAAAACAGATTGGCGTACTCTTCCTGAAGGCACCATAGTTTGTGCGGTTTGAAAGGATGTCAACGGACAAAAACCATCTTGGGGTCCAAGTCCTATTCCGACGCATACCCAAACCAGGACTCCGAAAGGCTTGAGCCAAGTCGCTCAACTTGGCGACCTGCAGGCTCTTGGCCGGGCCATGCAGCTGTAGGCATCCAAACACAAACTCATCCAGGTCGATCAGACCACCTGGGATTCAACGCCGATCTAAGCTATGAATTGAACCTAACTGTTTAAACAAACTCAGTGTTGTTGGTGTCCCTAATACAGGAAACCAAGCCCTGGTAGTTTGAGCGAATCTAGCCCAAGACTCCCAGAGCTGGCAGGCCGCGTGCTCCATTTTACTTGTCTCCCAGCCTGTAGGTCTCCCAGTGCTGCCAGATTGCCGGGCCGCGTGCTTGCCAGTGTGCGCATTTACTTGTCTCCCAGTATACACCTTCACTTGTTTGCCAGTGCTGCCAGATCGCTGGGCCGCATGCCTTCATTTGTCTCCCATGCAGTGCTGCCAGAATGCCGGGCCGCATGCTTGCCAGCGTGCGCAATTGCTTGTCTCCCGTTATCTGCCTTCATAATATGATCTCCCGGTGCTGCCAGATCGCTGGGCCGCATGCTTTCCAGTGTGCGCATTTACTTGTCTCCCACTATGTGCCTTCATTTGTCTTTCAGCGCTGCCAGATCGCTGGGCCACATGCTCGCTGTGCGCATTGACTTGTCTCCCAGCTATGTTGTCTCCCAGTGCTGCCAGATTGCCAGGCCGCATGCTTGCGAGTGTGCGCAGTTACTTGTCTCCAAGTAAGTGCCTTCATTTGTCTCCCATGCAGTGCTGCCAGATCGCTGGGCCGCATGCTCGCCAGTGTGCATTTGCTTGTCTCCCAGTAGGTGCCTTCATTTTTCCGAGTGCTGCCAGATCGCTGGGCCGCATGCTCGCCAGTGTGCATTTGCGTGTCTCCCAGTAAGTGCCTTCATTTTTCCGAGTGCTGCCAGATCGCTGGGCCGCATGCTCGCCAGTGTGCATTTGCTTGTCTCCCAGTATGTGGCTTCATTTGTATCCCAGAGCTGCCAGATCGCCAGGCCGCATTCGCCAATGTGTGCATTTCACTTGTCGCCCGGTATGTGACTTCATTTGTTTCCCAGTGCTGCCTCAGTTGTGGAGCACAAAGTATGACGGCTTGGACAAACTTTTGCTTGGGCAAAGCAGCCAGGCGATGGCAGAAAACAAGAGCACTCCTCAAGCTTGACCTCTTTGGGGCCTTTCCACTGGCTTGGAGGTGCCCAGGAATCCTCTCACCCCTGGGGTTTGATACGACTTGATCCTTTGGTGAAAGCTGGAAGCCCTTCTAGCTCGGGCTGGTTGGAATCCGTGGGTCCGCTCACACCAGAAATGCCCCAAGCCTTTCAAATAAACTGGCCAGCTGGATTTCCTTGCTGACATCACGCTAAGCCCGTTGGCTTGAGACTTGGTACAATTCCAACATGGCGTTTGCTGTGTGAGTTCGGGTTGCTGATCCGGGTCTGCGCCTTTTGGCTGTAGGACATTTATCCCTTTAAATAAAGCAAACTGGCTCCACAACACCATCTTCCACAACCATGTCAATAAATGCCAGGTAGTTCAGAATCCTCTGATTCAAACCACATGATGCGTTGGTTGCTGCGTCTGAAATAGTTGTTTTGGACTGAGACGGCTGCCGCTATCTTTGTGGTTCGTACTCCCGGAGGCAACAGAAATCTGCGAACCACACAAACATGTCATGGGAGTCGGTAACAAGCGCACAAAAGCAAGCCCAAGGACGAAGCATCTGCCAATGGTAGAATATTCCCAAACTGAAATAAGGGTTCCCCAACTATAAGGGAGCTTCATGGTTTGTCTCGGTGAACCTAGAGGCAAGGATCGATGCGTCCGAGGCGCTTTTGTCGGCATCCATGACCGTGAAGAGTGTGGAGATGTCTGCTGTTGAGATACTCATGGACTCCAGGAAGCTCGCGAACCTCTCGCGAGCTTACGGACCAAATTGGATGGGGGATGCGGGGTGCGTTTGTTGTGGCGGTACCCTCTTGGAGGTTTTTAAAGGAAGAACCCATGTCAGAAGCTCCTAGTTCACATACCCACTTGGGTTCAGGGAAGCTGGGATTTCAGTCTTGGGGGGCTGAGCCTTAACAAAAACAGTGATAGGAGTCAGGCGTTCCGGCCCGGGGTCATCGAAATGATCCAGGCTGTGGCACATGGACCTTTTCAAGGCTCCGAAAAAAGAGACGACTCTGGAAGTCATGCAGCATGGTGAACGTAGATAACACATCTCTTATGTGGAAATGGGAGAAGTATATGCCATCATTCTGCCATCTACTTTGTCACTCAGGGCGCAAATTCAGCTCGTAGTCCACCTCAAACCAGAAAAGCGCAACGCCACACCTTTGAGGGATGGAAGGACACCCCAGCTTCCAAGCCGGGAAGCTAAAACCCTCCACTAACCTGGAACACAGGAGGGCTCCTTCCCTGTTCGTGGACCGGAGGGTATTTGATTGGTTGCACCCCTGTGAACAGCATGAACACGTAGCTGACATAGCCGACACAGCATTGATTTGTTCCCTTGCACAATCGACATCAAAATTGATAGTCATTCCCCCTCATAATCCATCCCCTGCAGCGCTGTTGTTTGAGGAACTGCATCTATGTCCCTTCCCAACCGGATTTTAGGATGTTCCAACCATGAAAATTCACAGCCACTTGCCAACTGAGGCGCACATTGGCATCCACAAACCACGTCCACCCACCGCAAACTTGTCCGAAAAAACGGGCGACTGGAACAACGGGTTCTTGTGTTTTTGGGATTCCAGTCGTTGCCTGGGCGTGGCCAAGGCTTCTTCGAACTCTTCGAGGCTCACCTCGGATTCCCGAGAGGGAGTCCCTTGGCCAACTTGGAACCTGGCAAAGGGGAGCCAAAGGAAACGTAGCCGGTGATCTAGTCTTGTGGTTCTCGCGAGTCGCGGGGAAACCCTTGACCCCAGATTCAGGTGCCCTCAAAAAGTGAAGGACTCCCCTTGCAAAAGATGGACCCACCCGCCCAATGAAGAGCTTCAAGTCCAGGTGGGGGCGTTCTACTCCAGGGTCAAGTGGGGATTGTACTGAGCCCCTATGAAACTGTTAGCATGAGCGGTCCTTGCACTTCTGTAAACTGCTTCCAGAATGAAGCCAGAGAAGAGCACTGAAGGGTTCCGAAATCTTGAGAAACACATTCCGAATATGGAGCATTGTGAAAGCTGCTTACGACTGTGCCCATGGTTCTTTTCGTCGGAACCCCTACCATCAACATGCCGGTGAATCATGAGCATGTGCTCTCCCCAAATCCTATGAACCCATGCACGAGTGTTGCCAACATTGTAGGGCCCCCGCAAGCCCATGGTCTCGTTTTCAACTTGACAGACACGTCTCACGATTTTGGCTTGTTTGAGGGAGGAGGGAGTCCATTTTTTTGGAGCTGGTCGAACAGGAAACAAACAGGAACCCACCGTTTTGGGGACCCCGTTTTTCCACTTTTCATTGGGCTGCTAAGTTGGTTTCGTTGTCCACAATCTCCCGGAAGACGTGCCGCAAGTCGGAGACTTGCATTTGCTTTCGCTGGTACTGCTTCATCATGGCGATCTCCTTGCGCGGCTGAGACATGTTGCGTATTGTGTCGGAATGGAAACTGAGCCCCCCCAAATGAATTCTTTGCCCTCCCATCCACACACTTATTTCACATACGCTTTACGTTTGACCCGGGCAAATGAGGAGACTCCCTGGGAGTGTAGAAGCTCTCCTTGAAAGGTCCACTTTTTCTACATGCGTTCAAGGTCGTGCCATTTGGTGTGTTTTTTGTAGGGAACCCCTTTAGAGGACGCCACCCATGTTGGGACTCCTGTTCATATTCTGAGACAAGCCCGGTTAGACAATGTTGTGGCGTGCCATGTTTCGCAAGGCAGTCCTTGTCATTGGCTGCGCTTTCCACCGCTGTGGAGCAGAAAACACCAGTAACTACCTCAGCTTTGTAGTAGTGCTTTTGGGCTGCAAGCGCCGCCACTCGAAAAAAAGGGGCCCCCTAGTTGGAAGCGAGCTAGCGAGCCGTTCACAACCACAAACAGTGGGAGCGGTGGCTGGCAACTGACCCATCTTTGCGCACCCAACCAAACCGCACAAGCCACGGACAAGTGGGCTTGTGCGTCGAAGGACGCAGATACACTTCCAGGAGCAGCGCCTAAACGGCCACAACCCCCACATGTGCAAGTCTCATCATGAAGTCCACGAGTCACCGAAAGGCGTGCCAACCCTCACACGAAAAGTGTTGAGCCAACGCTGGCCCAGCCGCAGCCCCGAGACGTGGACCCACTGGGACGCTCAACCGCGCTCAAAAGTCGAACCAAGTTTTCTAAGCACCCGACACAGGAGACAGGATGACAACCCCGCCCTTCCCTCGCCACAAGCTCCTATCCGGATTCGCACAGCCGCGGCCAAGTGCATAACCGCAAGAAAGCTCGATATAATTATATAAGCGGATCGCACGTGCGTTCTTGTCTGCGATTCTGCAGGCTTTGTCCCCACTCCAAACAACTGATCACACATGCCAAGCCACCCGAATGAGACCCAGTCACCCAAACATCTTTACGCGCCGCTGGAGCGTTAGCCAGCCCGGGAACCGCCGTCAACGCCGCAAACAGGAGCCTTTGTCCACCAAAAAAACTCTCCTGCAACCTGAAGTCACTCACGAACAGGAGCGGTGGCCAGCGACGTCGCATCCGCTCCACACCTTCTTTTTGAACAAGTCTTTGGTGTACCTGCACCTTGTAAGGCAGTCACTACAAGGCAGTCACACTTGCACGAACTAAACAGCGCGCCAAGCAAATAAATAAACAATGATAAACCCAGGTTAGCGCAACAAATGATGATTTGAAAACACTGACAACTGCGCGAGCTCTTGTTCATCTTGGCCGACACGCTTTCGATATCATCGTTTGCCGCTCTTCTGCCAGGAGCACCCTATATGTATGCGCTTGAACAAGTGGCGCTGTCAAGGTAATCAAGGCAAATCATGTGCCTAAAGGAGAAAGGGCACATTTCTTGTTCGTTGGTTGATTTGACAGGGAAGACTTCGCCAACACCTGGAAAACAGGGTGCACCTGCGCCGTCATCAAATCGAGCATGCCAGAGCCCAAGGTGCATTGATAATGGCAAACACTGCAAAAGTGATGTAGATCAAGAAGCAGCTGCTCGCTACGGCGGACACTTCCTTGGAGCAAGAGCGGTGCCGGTTGTTGTGGGGGGGGGGGGGGTTCATAAGATAGCCCTCATGGGGGCTTGTTCAAAGGGCATCCCCAGAATCATCACCATTTTCGGGGCTCCCTCCGTCTTGAAGCAACACCCCAAATGTATTATCTGTCTAGGAATTTGTTTGGTCTGGTTCTGGACTTCTTTTGCGGAGGATCAGTACGAAAGTAGTTGTGGAACAAAAGCGTGTCGCTATACCGGCAACACTCTTGTGTGAGCAGGGGCACATCAGCAGCAGTCACAACATCTTCCCAGGGATCGCTGCCCGAAACCTTCGGCCAAAGTTTGCAGTAAGCACAAGTTCTTCACGAGAAATGCCGCCTGAAAACTCTTGATTGGAACAAGTCCGTAAAAAAACGACAGACGGGATGTGTTGTGTTGAGTGTGGGCATGCTCTTGCTTTCCAGCTCTGCCCTTTTGGCCGCTGGTTTACAAATCATCCATGTACATGGTGCCAGCTCTTGGAGCCAGCATTAAACCGTAGATGCAATGTTTCCCAACAAAGGGATAGTTGTTCTGATGGATGACAACGCCACAAACCAACCACTAGCCACGAATATAAACACCTTGCCAGCAAGCCTTGGCTCATTGAATGCTGCTATAGTAGAGGTCTTACTACACGCCATTGGAAAAGACTTTAAAAAATCTATGCGAAGACTACGACACAGTACGTCGACTTGGAACTGCTACAACTACAAACACTGATTCATATTCTGCAGGGCTACCGCATTCCGCCACGTTCTTGCAGTCCATGCTGTGCTTATGTGCCGTTGGTCAGGTGCATCACGCGCATCGTATTGTGAGGCCAGTAGTCTTGGCTTCCAACGTTAAACAGCCCCGCAATGGTCTCTCTCGATTTCCGTACTGGACGAGTGCTGGAGCTGCGCTTTGTGCGTGTTGCATGGGACTTTCGAGCAAGGTGAGGGTACCCAACTTTTGAGGTTGGTTGAAAGGCGTGAAACCATCGTATAAGAAAGCCACAACCTCGGGGTCCCTTTAATTTAGCACATACCCAATAGTTGACTTTTCTTCGAGCTGGAGCTGGAACTCAAAATTAAAGAGTCGCAATTTCTGAGGTGATGCTAACCAGTGCTTCGTATACTTGTGGCACTTCGCACTTGCGAATGCATTGAGCTGGGGCTTGCAATTCGTACCTTCCCACACTTCACTCACGCACAGCGAGGCGGCTTTTGAGCGGAAGGTGCCAGCGTGTACTTTGCGTACTGCGCTGCATTTGTGCTGCGCCGCTAGTCCAAGGCTTGTGTGCGCCTGCCTGGTATCGGTGTCTGTCCTGCTTGTCGGCTTGCAATGCATTTGCATAGTTTGCATAGCTCTAGACCAAGGGACGTCGTGCCTGTACATAACAGAGAGGAACGGGTTGTTGCTTCGTCCGGGAAACGGGTCACAGAAAGAGCAGTGAAGAAGAGTTTGCACCGTTCTACCTTTGTAAAGGTTTAATCTCTGGTCACCCGTCGTTTTTGTTTCAGACACGGCCGCCTAGTACAGGTTCATGAGTATCTTCGCTGTGCTTCCCATACGATATATATATATATATATATGTATAATATATGTATATATATATATGTATATATATATATGTATATATATATTATATTCGCTTTTGTTGTTGTGTTGGTTTTCTTTGGGGGGGGTTGCCCCCGCCCCGCATAGATTCTTGTTCAAAGGACACCGGTGCGGGGACATCACTTAGAGCATCCTGCACCAAGCCAAGAAGCTCGCAGCGGGGCCAAGGCTTCAATCCAGCTAAGTCCGCCAGAGATGACCATGAGAAGCGTCAGCATACTTTCCTGCGCATGCGAAACCCGGGTGTTAGACACCCAACCTGTTTCTTGGGCCCGCAAGCCGACGGGGAACATGAAGGTCAATCAACTGGTTTGGGGTTGGAAAAGCAGGGCGCCAAAAAGCATAAGGATGAAGACTCGGCTTTTGAAAAGTCGGTTGGATCCAAAAGCAAAAAGCAAGCATCACATGTCCAAACAGCAAACAAATCAAATCAAAAGACCCAAGGGCCCCGACAAACCTGAAAAGCCCTCGTGGCAACTCGTTGGTACGCCCCGTGATCCTATCAGCAAAAAAATGGGCTTTACGGCAACATAGAGTCCCTCATCGGCCAAGAGGTGTACACCCTCTATGCGGTCCAAGAAGGAGCCAAACCACCCAAAAGAATAGAACCCCTTGAGACTTGAGCTATAGGCGGGTGTGACCCTTTCATTCATTCCGCTCATTCGCCCCCTGCTGTTGGCTGGGTGAATGCAAGCAAATGTCGATGAGAATGCGCTTTAAAAGTTGGGACGAACCTTATTGGAAACCACTAGAACATGATGTCAAAGATCCTTTGGCAACCCATAGGATTTTGCGGATTGCCTCTGAACAGCCAATGATGAAGCTGACGACCCCAAAAACGGATTCCCATGAAGTAAGGAGACGCCAGGTGCCCAGGGCCAACTCGAGAGGGCTGGATCTGGAGCCTCCCAGGGGCATGTCGATTTTTAGGATTTGGACCATAAATGGCAGCGGTTTTACGTTTGGTTTCCCTACAAAACAACACAAACAAGGGGGCACACACAAAACAAAGAGAGACCCTAATGGAAGAAGTCGACACCGACTCCAGGTATCCCATGAAATAGTCGGCAATCCTTTGCCATGTTCCTTTCAGTTTTGGAAGGACTGGTTCCCTTGGCTACCTCAGGTACATGAAATCATGAGTGGTGGTGGCTTCGTCGCTCCGGAACGCTGGACCAAAACTGGTAGAACTGGTCTAGGCATTGCGGCGCGGCATTCACGTCGCTCGTCCGCTGGAATGCCTGACACGTTGCAAGCACCGAATGGGCAAACCGTTAACGCAAATCTTTGGTGATCCCTCGATTGTCTTCGGGCCAGGGGTTAAAGTAATGTCCGACCCGTTTTTAGAAATTTGATACGTTTTAATAGAAAGCTTTTTCCCTAATTCATAACTCCCTAACTGTTTCGGGGTTCGCTTTAATAGAGAGTTGTTTTCCTGTTTTCCCCACCCGACAAATAAATGCAAAAACGGCACAGGGCTCCATTTTTTACACTGACCTGGTCTCCTCCAGGCGGGCTAGAGCTCAACATGGCTCTAAACCTTGGCAGCTACTGGGAATCTGAGAGTAAGTCTTGGCAATACTCAACTTAGTTTTGTCACCTAAGGAAAGTACTGGCAAGTCCAAGTCACACCCAGACCGGATTTTCACTACAGAGGACCCCGGTGACTGGTTCCATTGTTCTGGGGGGGGACATTTAAGCAGACTCAACATTGCCTCAGATACGTGGACCCGGATTGAAATGGTAGGCTGACCCGGATTGAAATGTCCTCTCAAGTGGCAACTCCAATGTTATCCACATGATGAACACTGGAGACAAATTCATTCTCCAGGGCGCCTTCTGAGCCATCTATGCTGTGGATTCGTTCAGAAAAAAACAAATGTCTGGCTTCCGAGGAACTTTCATAGGGGAAGTTGGTCGCAAACCACATGATAAATTTTGCTGGTTCTCTGGGTATCGCCTTTTTGAGCTTTAACGAACCGTAGGGATGCGCAAGGAAACTACCAGTGCAGTGTGGTTCTGTTCGGGGTGATTTGGGTGTCACTTTTTGGACGTTTTAACGGGAAATGAAAAGAAAACCAGCATTTTGGTGGTCCCCTTAAAAACAAACGCACGCACACACACACACACATTTCAAATCAGCAAGTTGGTGTGGCCAACAGCCTGCCTCGAGTCGGCAGTGATCCTCGGCTCAGGCGCTCGGAAATGTGAATTCTTGAATGGCTTGGTGAATGGACCCTTGTCACCTCACCTACCAAGTCCCAGGCATGGCGAACTTGGCGCTAAGCCTGACCCTAAGACTTGGCAGCATGAGAACTAATTACTTGGATCAAAACCCCAGTCTACGGAGCCAACCCAACCATTCCTGGGAAACCGCAAAGGGCACTGGGTTTAGTCGAGCAATGCGAAATTACTTAGATGATCAACCCGCGTACATGATCATGAGCCTTTGTTTGACTTGGAATCTTTGGTGGACACTCACTCTGTACTGGGGAAGTTCCGTCCACCAAGCTAGCCATAGAATGTTCCAACTGATCAACATTGGGATCCACATCTTGTTTCCGCGCTCAGTGCTTTCTTACTATCTAATCGATCGCTTCGAGGCTCCGCGACCAATTCGGTAAAGAGCACGCCAAAGCTGTAGAACATGAGGATCAGCAGCACCATGGTCCACAGCAAGGACTGCATGCTGCACGTGATGGACAAAACCAAAGCCCGCAGGGCGCCCACGTACCTGCGACCGACAAATTGGTCGTGCCATTGCATCATCCTGGTGACAAGGGTTCCCTTTGTAAAGGGTGCCCTTCATCAAGGGCTTCTCTAGGGACGCGCTTTGGAGGTTATACACCACTTCTATACGGGGTACTAACTGCGCTACAAGCTTGGCAGGTACGGGTTTGGGACGGGTGCTTGTAGACCACCAGTTGGAGTTATATATACAAGCGTCACCTCCTCACCCCCTAGGGTCACCTTGCCTGATCTTGCAAGCTGAAAGGTTTAGTCACCCCCTGTTTACTTGCCACGGGACTTTTGCGTTGGCTTTCACCAGGAAGTAAGTCCCTCAATGTGTCACAGTTGAACATGTTTAAATGACCGCCGCTTTACAACATGCTTTGTTCAGGCACGTGCGCAATCGAGCAATGTTGTAGGTCCTGAGCAACCTGGCCCAATGGTTTAGCGCATCTTGACATATATGCTGCGAGAAATAGTTGAGTAAGTCTTGAACATCTGCCACGATCTTGACGCTTGACTGGATATTGCCCAACTGAACTTCCTGCAAGATCATTTGAATTGTTTGGATGTTTCACCCATCTGATACAAACATTTCCGGCACGCAATTCCGCCTCCTGGGCAAGCGCAAAAACAGCACGAGCAGGCAGAGCCAGAGCCAGGGGTGGAGCATGACGGGGAGCCACAGCACCGCTATGCCACAAGGAGGATGGATCAGGGTGTGGCGCGCTGTTCGCCAGCAGGCAGCAACTTGCCACGCACATGCACAGAACTCAGGGAGGAACCCGCTCTCAGACCTGACTACAGAAAGATTTCCAAGCCTTGGTTGCGGAAGCTTGCTCGAACCAGGAAGCACAACTTCGTTTGTGCCCCAGCCCTCCCAACAACTGGTGTGTACATCCTGCGAGACAACAGCTAGATCCTTGCCAGATCTGTTTGACCACATGCTCCAACACGGCAGCCAGTCAGCAAGCGGGTTGTTGTCGGTGCGGACAATGATCTTGCCAAGGCAGTGTACCTGATTGCGTGGCTGAGCCTGAAAACTCTGTGGAGGTGAGAGAGCTTCAGGCAGCAGCAGCTCGCTTCCAGACCTTTGTGCTTCCCAAAGACAGCCCTTACACTGAGGCTGCGCTTGCAGCAGCCTAAAGAGGCCAAGGCCGGCAAGTGTGAACACCCACCAGGTGAGTCACACGTGCCTTTGACCAGACAGCATGAAAAAGTTCTTCTGCGTCCATCGCGACGCCGAACCAGCTTTGGCAGAGACCAAGGGGCGGCGCCAAACCGAAAAGAGGCCAGGCTCCCCGATCTGGCCTGGAGAGAGGTGCAAGAGCTTGTGGATCATCTCGCTGACATAGTGGGCGACAGGAAGTAGATGGTGATCTTTGCTCCAGAAGTTTGCCCTTGCGGGTGGGTTCATGTAGCGGCTTGCTGTTCTGGAGCTGTGAGTGAGTGACAGTAGAGTTCAGTTGGATTCGTGGGCTGTCACGTTCGACAGTCCCCATGTCGCTTCCTGCGGCGGGGCTGCGGGTAGTTCGTACAGTGTACATGCAGCGCCTTGTCTCTTTATGATGCTTGCTCGGCTTGGATGCGCTCGGCTTGGATGTACTCGTCCGATGGCCGCGAGAGAGAGATGTGCACATGTGTACATGTGTACATGTCACCATTTGTACATGTGTGCCTGCCTGCCTGCCTGCCTGCCCGCCTGCCCGCCCGCCTGCCCGCCCGCCTGTCTGTACGCATGCATTCATGCATGCACTTTTAACGTGGTACATTACTTTCTGACTTGTTCCATATTTAGTTTACCGTATGCAAAAGCGGTGTTGAAGACCCCACAAACCTCCGCTTCTCCGTTTCCGGCCTCAGCAAGCGCACCACCCGGATGGCGCGGAAAGCCCTTGCCACGCGCACGGCGCGGATCAGCCGCGCTTCACCGGATTGCCAGGAATCCGACTGCGACAGGAACCTCGGAGGGTCTGGAAATGGTGGGTCTCAAACTAGGAGATCCCTAAAAGTTGCTGGCTTCTCTTTGCAAAAAAGGCTCCGTAAATCATCAAGTGTCAATCAACAATCCATTCATTGTACAGTGTCGTGGCACAGGCCGGCGACTTCACATGCACATTGATGCTGACTAAGGAGGTGTATAGCGCTTCCACGCAGGTGCGAAAACCTGCCATTCAAGAATTTGACAACTCACAGACTAATGACACAGGTCTACATGCCACCTGTTGGATGGTCGAGAAGGGAAACCCGCCCAAAAGAAGGACATGCGGTAAAATTACACCACCGTAGACCCCAACATTTTGACGATTGTGCTCCAGCCGCGAAACAGCACTTGGCCACGCCGTCACTAGCACCTCCAACAGCACATTAAACAGCATCCCAAACTGCATGCCCCCTTGCACCCTGCCGTGAATCTCGCAAAAATGCACCGCACAGTCACCAGCACCTCAAACAGAACCCCAAACAGCATCCCAAACAGCATCCCAAAACACCGCCTGCACCAGCACCCAAAACTGCACGCCCCCTACCAGCGCAATGTCGCAAATAACTTCCCCCTCTTCATCAGAAGTTAGAACCCCTATAGCTTTCAGCTATCTGGGGAAAAACAAAGAGGTCTGCTGTTAAGAATTCCGACTGCATCGCGGGCAAGCCTGCCAAAATTGTTTCCGGAGCTGGAACTGGACACCGGTAGCGACGGCCACGAATCCCTAGAAGACGCAGGCTTCCCTCCCCCCCTCCCCGCATACCCCCAATACATTGCAACACATTGCAACACACCTGCACGGGCCCACTAAAGTGGGTCTGGCACTTCCGTCTGGTGAACAAAACATAATTTGCCACCACAAAATACCGAGTCCCCAAGCAAGGGGCCTTTCATCTGCATTTTTCTGAGTGCAATCGCAGGTGCTTTGGACAAATACATGGCACCTAAAACAAACTGGAACCAGCGCCATCTGTTTCCACCCAAAACGAACCAAAACGGACACATGTGCGCGCAACTTGTCCAAGCTGCTGCAAGCAGGCGTCCACCACAGACAGCGCCTTGTCAGCGCTGGGCGCCAAGTACGGGAAGAAATGCTCCAGCTGTGCGTGTTAATTTTGTTGTTGTTGCTTGATTGCGCAGGTGTGCTGCATGTGGCAAATCAGGAGAAACCCGAATCCAATCAACGGGTGTGTCTCTCCTAGGGCACCCCTCCAAATATGGTGGGGTTTCCTTTGGGTTTCCCTTTGGCCGGAGGTTCCGAGCCTCAACAAAAGACACACCGTTGTGTGACACACCTCAATAATCACTCGTCCTCCCAAGGTCCCGTGTTCAAGTCCGGCACAACAGCGGGTCCTTGGACTATAAGCGCTCTACACGGTTTCGTCTCAGGATAGCGGTCCCCCACAATGGCTGGTGTGCTGTTGGTTTCCATTCAGCAGCAACCCAAAAAAGGTCCCTCAAAAGAAGACGCGCCTGTAGGACAAAAAAATACACTCCAGGTGACGAATTCGCGCAAAGAAACAGCAGCCTTGACTTTTGCAACATGGTTTTCGCCTTTTCCAATAAATCAGTTCCCGAGTAAACTTCGATCGAAGTAGTAAACCGATGCGATCAACTCATTTCCACAGACGGCTCGACACACCCCGAGGGCGGCATACTTTAACATTTTGTAGCCGAAGAAAGTTATATTTCAGAATTGTTCACGAAGTTGTTCGGTGCCATCGGCCCAAGCATCTTCCAGGGGCGGAGAGGACCGAGCTGTCTAGGTTGCCCACTTTGGAAGCACTTGGTGTTCCTTGTAGGACTTGGTTCTCGTTGTGATGAGAGGTGCCGCTTTACACTGCCAGAACGCCTCGAGTGCTAGTGCTGGAGTTGCTTTGGGCCAACACAGGAACCGGGGTGGTGCCTGTGGCTACGTTGCAAGTGGCCTCCTACCAGCAATCTGTTGCCATAGTGCTGGAGTGTGCGGGTGAGGATAGGCGTCTGCAACTTCAGTACCGCTACCAGGTTTGTGACAGCGCACAAACCCTGCTCCAAGTGCAGCAGTTGCGGTTAGCCCCGCTGCATCACTATGTCATTAATGTGCTGAGCGGAGCCATGGGTTGAACAAACATATTGAGGGCATGTCTCGGCCTTCGGGCCGAGCATTCGCAATAAGAAAACAACTGCAACAGTTGTTCAGTGACAGGGATCACTGGATTTCGCTTAGGTTGGAATTTGCTGGCAGTTTCCATTGAAACAATCGCCACTTTTAAGAGGGAAATGGAGGAAACCTCACCGAGTCATCCTGGTAGAAAAAAACGATAATAGGGATCCTTTTAGGCGGTGACCATGTTTATTGAAGCACACCACAGAAAGGAAAGGCTGGCACTGAACCGGGACAAGGACCACATAAATCAGCCTCCAGCTGATTCGTTGAATATGTTTTCTTCAGCCGAAAATGAGGGATCTCTATGAAAGAAACTTCATGGGTGTCGTCGCAAAACCCGTACCCCCCCTCCTGGCGACTATCATTTGCCGAGAAATTGTGGGTTGACTCGCTTGCTTGCAATCCCTGCCGGTGCAACCAAGGACAGGGTCTTGAAACAGCATGCATCACCAGGTGTTTAAAGGAACATGCTCGTGTCCATCCCATGTTGGCTCTTGAGGAATCTACAAACAAACGGGGCTATAGCACCCAAATCAATAACGATCTGGTCCACTATGTTAAACGCCAATCCCGTCAGCCAGGTCATCACTATGTTTCAACAGCGTGGCAGTTCTTGCCTTGTCTGGGCAGGTTGGGCCTAGTTGCTCCTTCCAGCATCAAACAGCGGGGGGGCGTCCTCGTTTCCTCTGATTTGGGTTTACATTTGCCATCCACCAAAGTGTCCGATACTTTGTTTCCACATCCCATTCTAATCATGGCCGTTCACCTATAGTTGGGCTGCTTGGGACAGCCAAGGGACTACACCACTAGTTTTGGGGGTCCAAATCCTACTAATAAGATACACATGTCGACCCTTCGGCATCATTTAAGTGGGGATTCATGTCTGCCTGAGGCGGTCCCCTGTTAAAGCTCACAGCCATATAGTCCGAGGAGCGATGATAATAAAATCAAAGATGTTCCAGGACCTCTCGTTGCCTCTGAAAAAGTCTCTGCACCCTTCTGCGGTAAAATTCACGGCGAGCTCCAGCACAAAGAACGCCACCACAGCCGTGTTGGCGATGATGAAAAACCTCCGGCCCAGGCGATTCTCACAGGCGTAGTGGGGGAGCTACAGGGAAAGCAAAGGCGAAGGTTGGCAACAGGAAACCAGGCACACGCTTGAAGGGCCTAATAATGATGGCACACTTATGGGTTGTCGATTGTTTGCTTTTGAGGGTACCGGTTGCTTGGGAAAACGAAAGGTTAAACCAACATTTATGGGGTCCTACACAAAAAGACATGCACATGGCACATACACACAAATACATATATTATGCTACCCTCCCCCAGGGTCCTACCTTTTTGTTGCCCGTCTAGAGCTGGAAGGAAGGATCTCTCAACTAGGATGATGATTCAATGGGACTAGAACCAGTCATCTCTCAACTAGGAGCAGGACCAAACCGGGACTAGACGATTTACCTCCCATTCGTACAGTAATTTAGATTCAAGGAGAACTTCCTCTGTAATGTCCTTTCTACTCTCTAACTAGTTCAATAAACTAGGACCAAACTGAAACTAGAACCAAGGATCTCTGAACTGGGACTAGGACCAAGCTAGGAATAGACTATTTAGCTCCAATTCATATAGTATTTTAACTTCAAGCACAATATTCAATCGGAAAGGAAATCCTGGGTAACATCTAGATTGAACAAAACCACAAGAATAATCAACACTTAATTTCTAAGTTAAACTGGAAATTATGATTAGAATATGTCTTTACTAAATTATATATATATATAATTTCAGATCTAAATTTCGTAGAACTTGATAAGCATGTGTATATATATATATATATATTAGTAGAACAACACAAGGCAATAATTCACGGGTCAAAAAATGATTGAGTAAACTGTGTTCAAATGCTTGTTGTTTCTTTTTCTGATTTGTAAAGACAATTCTATTGGAAAGGATATCCTGTGCAACATTTTAGTTGATGTTTAATTTCTTATTTAAGTTCTACTTTAAAATAGGAACTCTAGTTGGCGTCGTTCCTTATCAAATTCCATTTAGTGTCAGTCCGAAATTGAGTAGAACTGGATAAAGTTGAAGTAGAATTCATAGCAGAGGTCCCAAAATCATGTTTGTTTTGTACCATGGTCGGAAACATTGTAAAACACAGTGTTTCGTAGCATGTTTCGTACTAAATTCACATCTCCACCAATGGCCACTCTCTAAAAGTCATGTTGAATTTCAATAGGGTTTATGTGTGACTCAACAAGGAAATACTTGATCAGAATCCTGTTGGACACTATGACTTAATCTTATGTTTTTAAGAAAAATAATTTCCCAATAAAACTTTACAATTCACTCAGAGTTTAACAAAAATTGATGAGGAAAGGTTCAAGTCTGTATTCAAGATTCAAGGTTCAAGATCCCCTAGAATAGCCTTCCCTGCAAACTCGACCGGGGCCCGGCTGAAACCGGCTGCCGACTGAAATCGCTGGCAAAGTTTGGCCTGGATTCTTACGCTTCGATCTAGGTCCGATTTAAATTGTATTCGGTTCAATCGGTTTCAATCGAGGCCTGGATTCAGGATGCCTTGGAAAGAAATGTAGATCAGTTTCAATCGGTTTCAATCGTGCCTGAATCTTCCAGAATGTCCTTGGAAATACGTCTTTTTCACAAAGCCCCAACAAAGGCAGAAAACACCGCACATACCAGTGAATTCTTCCGGGGGGTGAGATATAGGTGTAGTCCCTAAACCCTCAAAATTGGGGTGGGGGTTCCATTTGGTTCACCTTGAAATCCTCACTTGCCGGATCAGTAGCAGTGAATGCGAATCCACTGAATCACTAGACGTGAGCCCGGAGTGCGTGACACACGAGGCTAAGGAGACGGGCCCCAACGTATAGTTCCGAAACCTGACGGAAACTCTAAGGTGCTTGGAAATGGAGCCGAGAGATTTCACGAACCTAAAAGCGTCATCTGAAAGGCGCTGGCACAGGGGCAAGAGTCAAGACCATTTCACGATGCTATTTTCTCAAAGAAGAAGTCTTGCTTGACAGCAGATATCTGGGAAACCCGGAGCACCATCGCTGTCAAGCTGGAAGCCCCCTCACAAGCCTCACAAGTGCCGCGGGCGTCACAGGTAGGACCGGATCAAGAGAGGCCAAATCAGGGAATAGAGTAGCTGTGCGCGGCAGAAGGCAAGTTGCAATGGCATCCCAAACCATTTTGGAAAGGCCACACTAATTTCAAGGCACCTGCAAGCAAAGGTAATTGACTATCCTACAAGTAGAAAGTATGCGAAAGGGTCACGGCAATTGACAGCGCAAGGCTTTTGGCTGGCGCTGGAAGACCTCGGGTCACGCATACTGTCACAGTCAGGAGCCAAGGGTCGGTAGCAGCGAGACACAAGATGAGACACCAAAAGGGGCGATTGGATATGTCAGGTAAGTGGTTAGTAGCCGGGTTTTAACCCACTGAACGTGGACTTATAACTTATAACCATGGCTTTGGGTTATAACAAGCTTACCAAACCACTAAGTACAATGCCGCAATGCCCCTTTCAAGCAGCCACTCAAAGTCAAGAGGTTCCAGTCCAAACCCTGGCGAGCAACGGGCTCCAAGATCAATGAAATAATCTTTGGAGACAAGCTCAACGTATATGTTTGGCCTTACCGAAATGGGCCACAGCGCCTTTGGACAATTTTGGACAAACCAATGCCCCCCCCACCGCCATGACACCCCCAGCTGTTCGGAGAAAAACAAATCCCCGCCTGGGCACATCATCTGCGCCACTTCTGGCAGAGATGTCCGCCTCCAAGCCCAGCAGCATCAGGTTCAGGCCGATCATCAGCATGCTCCCATAGCGGAAGGCCGGGTGTGCCGAAACACCTCGGATGCGCATCGTTTCCACGGGCTCGCAGTCGCAGGACCCGGCCTCCTCAACCTGCAGATTGCCCATGCCACTTACCAGGATATGTCCTGATCATCGTCCCAAGAAAAAACAACGTCATCAGCCATCTCGAGCAGCACCGGCCGAGCCCTGACTCTAAAGCCCGGGACAATCAAACCACTGTGATCATGAAACTTCCTGGTTTGGCACTCTGCAACAGGCTTGGGCATTTTGTGTCTGAACAACCAGAAGCAGGACCTTTTTACAAGAGGCCAAAAGTTTTAGGGACGCATGACACCTTTGAACAATGGGAGTTCTACCAAAGCAAGTGCAGAGCATTCACAAAGCGGGGGGGTTGCTGGACACAACAGCTTGACGTGTCATCCCTAAATGAACCGAAGCTGGCCTCTCGCCGCGCAAGAAAAGATGTGATTCAACGAAAAAAGAAAAAAACATCGATATACAAATAATTGTTTTATACTTGAGTGTAGCAAGAATATCTATGTATTCATGTTTTAAAGAATTGCCCAGAAAAAAAACTCAAGCCCACAAGTCGCTGCAAACAAAAAGTACTCTTTCGCCCACAAACATAGAACCCACCCAGAGGGTCCTTTTAGAATTCAGAGGAAACTAGTCAGACTCGTGTCTTTGGATCGTGTACTTTGTCTCTCTTTCTCAAATCCTAGGATTGGGTAAAGCTCAAACGTGGCTCTGTCTGTCCAAAAACGTGTAAAGTTCAACTCGGAATTTAGATGATGCTTCCCCAGCCCGGATTCATCCCAAGCACTTTGAGCGCAAGCTCGCACTGGTCCCGGAGGTTCCTGGCCAAAATCCACAGGACAATTTGGTCATTCTGTTTGGAGCAAGCCTGTACTTAGCTGGCCCTTCCCAACGAAAGACACATCATGAAATTGAGGACATCAGGTGTGGTTGGGTCCGTCGAAGCAGGAGCAATCATACAAAGGGCAACATTTGGTCAGCCCCCCAAACTTTCAAACCCGTTGACTTCTGGTTCTATCAACATGGTTTTCACAGGCTTTACCACGACCCCATGAAACCAGGTTGTTGCAAATATTGGCCCAATTGGAAATCGGCGGGCGCCGCTCAATTGGTAAGGCAGTGACTGCTGATATGGCAACCCTGTGTGGGACCAACAGACGCACGCTGCTCTCCCTCGCCCGAAGGAAACGCAAAACAAGGAGCCCTACAAACTATCCCGGCAAAAATCCCACACAACGCCCAAGAAGGCTACGAAGGCTAAACGCCTTGACGCTAGGGCGTCTTTGGGTCTCTGGGGTTGTGTGCAGGTGTTTTTTAACAACGCAGAGCCAAAAGCTGTCGTTGCAGTCTCATGGTCCTCAAATGCTCCGGACTGCACCATAAACATGGAACTCCCAACACAAACTGCGAGTATTGAGGGCTATAACCCCCCGCAAAACCTTTTCTTGGTTAACCTCTTTCCAATCACGGAAGTTTGCAGGGTTTTGGACAGTCGTCCTCTGGCCTCTTGTGCACTATGCTTGCCAAAAGGGTGGAAGCCATCTGAGATTCTCTATGAGACGCAAGTTAAGCAAGTGCAGCCCCAGCTTTTTCTCAAACTCCAGTTCGCGGAGCCGGAGCCGCACCTTGTGGCCAAGCGTGGACAACGAGAGTTGTAGTTCCAAGACCGGCTTTCCTGAGCCGAACACCAGCTGAGGCAACGGTGCGACCCCCTCACAAGGGAAGCAAGCATGGGTTGATACGGGCTGGATTTGGTTGGCACAGGTCCGCCAGTTTATTGTCCCACAAAGAAAATCGCGGCATCGACTTTCAGCCTGGTGTCAAGGGAAACTGGCCTGGTTTGAGAGGTCCTGGCCACAAGCTCGGAATACAAACCACTAGTTGAACATAAAATCAGATCAGTCACTATCATAGGCGACTTCTTCACGGAAAGGTTCAATCGTGCATGCTGCATTCCATTGCCAAAACAAATCCATTGATTGGACAACCGTTGTCATTGCACATGGCGATGCATGGCCCCTGCGTCATGGAGGATGGCACCGATTCTCAAGTTGCTGCTCGCTACATGTAGCACGGCAAGCGGTGTTGGAGCCACTATGACGACATCGACATGTCAGGAAACGGGGGCCAAAGGAATTTCCAACTTTCCTGAACATCAGCATCCCAACACCAACCAACACTTATAAATATATATATATATATATATAATATACATACATAAATAGCGAAGCTTCAAAGTAAGATCAGTTCAACACAAATCCCAGTCAATCTGAGTAGCTCTCTTGAGAGGGTGTAGATGCGATGCTGCCTCGCAACTTTTGGAGGTCGTCCTGGAACTCCAATTCTCTCTCTCTGTCTCTCTCTCTCTCTTAGCTTCTCTCTCTCTCTCTCGCTTTCTCTCTCTCTCTCTCTCTACATCTGCAGCACGCACAGCGGGAGCTTTGTGGCCAGCTGTTCAAATGGTGACCCTCTGGACAAGTGTGTGGACATGATAAACATGGTGGGACTTAGCGCAAATTCGCCAATGAAGGTTTCAACTCATGAAATACCTGGCCATGCTGTGTCTTTACTGGGTGCCCTTTTGGGGCTGTTTCAATATGGCTTCCGTGGATCCTACGGATGTAAATCCAAAGCCCAGGGATCAAGACAGGAACAATCATGGGTGTGTCTCAAGGGGACCTCCAACATGATTCCTTTTAAAACGAAACAAAGGAGGAGGGTACCCTAAAACAAGAGAGTCCCTTTTCTTGCCTTGAGGGTTTTTGTTTTGGCAGCTGAAATCAGGAACGCCCAAGAAAGGGGGCATCGAGAGCCCGGTATTTTACCCCCTTGCCATATATGGGAACACATGGGGTTGATCAATATCCCCTTCGGCCACCCATTTAGTGGACAAAACAATCTCTTCAGCGGTTTCCCCAATGGTCATCCCTTGCAAAGGACCTTTTGATCAACCCTCACTTCTGTGTGTTTTGGTTTTGAGGGTAACCTGTCTCAAATTGAACGCCACCCTACATCCAAGATGTACCCTCACCAAACAATTATGAACGAAATGCAAAACCACTACAATACAATTTCATCCACCCAAAGAAACACTAGTAAACGAAACCTTCATGAGGTGAGACGCACCCTTTTAGTCTCCAATACTGTATCTGGATCGCTGTCCGTCCCAAAGTCTCGGCTCCTCTTCTTTCTTGCCTGATGAGTCGACGCTGGCATGTGACATGCTCAAACCCAGACAAAAGCTCAAAGTACTCACCTGCAAATCAACATGGAAATTGGAAAAGGTGCCCCCCAAAAAGGGAGGTTGATACAGGCCGTACCAGAATCCCATAGTAGCAGGTGAATCACTTACTACTGGCCCACTAAAGTTGCCCTTGTTGGGCTTTGCTGTTTTGGCTGCGGGTGAAATGAGCCTTAGAGAAAAGGCAAGCAAGGCCTTCAACTTCAATCCGAAATGTATAAGCCAACCAGCTCTGGGAACCCTAAAAAAACATGGGAGCCCAAAACAGGAAAACCAAAAGGTCCATAGGGCGCTGGATCACATTGCCTTTGGAACCGGGAACCGGCCATCCAGCCATCCGGGGCTATGTGGCTTGGAATCTGCCCACATCGAAGCTCTTGAAGAGGGCTTGGAGCGAAATGGGCCCGCAAAACCACAAAACGAAACCTCCGTCCGCCAAAGAGTGGGCTATCAAGTTTGAACCGGATGAGAAGGTATGTTTCAGGCATGTTACTATACCAGCCTACCCTACCCAGCAGCCCTATCATGCTGCATCAAATGCCATAATCCATCATGCCATGACGGCCTCAATAAGAAAACCTGTTCTCAATCCGAGCGTTGCTTCTTTGCCTCTCAGTCGCACAAATGCCTAAAAAGGGCCCGTACTTTTGACAACCCCCCGTTCTCTTTCATAAGAACAGGGTGGTGGAAGCCACACTCTTCGGATCTCGGCAAATGGCACTGTATCCACATTGGAGCATCCCGAAGTGGAAACATATACCAATTGGCCTACATTCTCGTCTTACCCAGAAGACTGTACAGTAATGGCACCTTCCTAAGGTAAATTGGAATGAACCAACCTAACACCAGATATTTGCACATACGAAGCCGTCACCATGGGCAAATTTGCTCGCAAATCCAATCCACCTTGTGGTCAAATCGCTTTTTGATAAGATATGATAGCCAATCTACCTCTCCAGGCGCATAAGGATGGGTTCCATTTACATGGCGTTCCCTTCCACCTAAACCTCCTTTGTTCGCCCCAATTCCTTGAAGTGCGACCAAAGGTGCGAAATGGGCCCGCGTTTCGGCACAAGCGAGGCTCAATACCATGCCCTAGGGGTCCTCTGGAAAGTATCCCGGTTCGACAGGTCAAAAGGAAACTCGTTTCGAGGGTTGCCGTTTCGCAAGTTGAAAACCATCGAAAAGTAAAGGACACCTGGCAGAAAAACGGCCGGAAACCGATCCTTGTGAGCTTGGTGGTGAGCAGACCTCGCAGGACTGAAAACGGGGGGGGGGCCTTGTGACAGTGATGGCAGAAGGCGGTGCCACATGGAACTCAGGATCAAAATCCATCCCCTAGTTGGCCAATTGGGGGCGTGGGGTGGGGGGGGGGCAACCCATGTTAAAGTAACTGTTAAAGTTGGACCTTCACTCTTTGGAGGACACCCTCCAGAAATCCATCAGGCTGATTCTGATTCATCCGCGGACACCACTACCTGAAAGGGCGAGGAGTGGGGGCATTCTCAATTCTATTTGTCAAGTTTTCACAAAAAAACAACAGCTGCACATGATTTGTCATAGGAGCGAAACCTCTCCCGCAATTCCAAACAGACATTCATACCTCTACTTGTGCTTTATTTAATTAAAAAAGAAAGAAAAACAACAAGCCCATGTTTGTCGTGCCTGTCTGTCAGGCTCTGTTTGTGTGTTGCTCACATTGATATGAATGTGCTTGCTTGTTTGCTTGCTTCTGTGCGTGTTTGCGTGCTTGTGTGATTGCTTCTTTGTTTGCCGGTTTGCCGGTTTGCCTGTTCGCGTGCTTGCTTGCCTGCCTGCCTGCCTGCTTGCTTGCCTGCTTGCTTGCTGGATTGCTTGCTTGTTGGCTGTTTGTTTGGTTGCGTGCGTTCTGATTTGCTATGTGCTATGGATTGCTTGTTCGCGGTTAATGTGGTTTATAATGTGTGTTTGGTTGTTTGTGTGTTTGCTTGTTTGTTTGTTTGATTGATTTATTGTTCCTCTCTCGATTTATTTAGTTATTTATTTATTTTATTTCTATATTTGTTGATTTCTTTATTTCTCGCTTTCTTTGTGTCTTTGTTTCTTTGTTTGTTTCTTTGTTTGTTTGTTTGAGTGTTTGTTTGTTTGGTTGTTTGAGTGATTGACTGATTGATTGATTGATTGATTGATTGATTGATTGATTGATTGGTTGTTTGTTTGATTGATGATTTGTTTGTTTGCGTGTGTGTGTTTGCTTGTTTGTTTGTTTGATTGATTGTTTGTTTGTTTAACTGACTTATTGACTGATTGACTGATTTCTTTACTGACTGATTGATTGATTGATTGATTGATTGATTGATTAATTGATTGATTGATTGATTGATTGATTGATTGATTGATTGATTGATTGATTGATTGATTGGATAGTTGTTTCATTGGATGATTGATTGATTGATTGATTGATTGATTGATTGATTGATTGATTGATTGATTGATTGATTGATTGATTGATTGGTTGGTTGGTTGATTGATTGGTTGGTTGGTTGATTGATTGATTGAATGATTTATTTATTGATTGAGTGTTTGTCCGTCTGTCTGCTTGTTTTTGTGAAAGTTAGTTAGCTAGTTTGAAAGTTAGTTAGTTACTTAGTTAGTTAGTTTGTTAGTTAGATAGTTTGTTTGTTGGTTGGCTGCTTATTTGTTAGCTTGTTTGTTTGTCCCTCTGTCTGTCTGTCTGTCTGTCTGTCTGTCTGTCTGTCTGTCTGTCTGTCTGTCTGTCTCTGTCTGTCTGTCTGTCTGTCTCTGTCTGTCTGTCTGTCTGTCGGTCGTTTGTTTGTTTAATTGTTTGTTTGTCTTGTTTGTTTGTCTGTCCGTCCATCTGTCTGTCTGTCTGTTTTCCTGTTTGTTTCTGTCAGTCTGTTTGATTTCTGTCAGTCTGTTTGATTGATTGTTTGTTTGTCTGTCTGTTTGTTCGTTCATTCGTTAGTTTGTGTGTTTGTTGGCTTGTTCGTGCGGTTGTTCTTTCGTTTGTTTTCGTTTGCTCTTTCCTTTGTTTTCGTGTCCTGCCTGTCCATCCGTCGTCTGTGCGTCCATCCATCGTCGGCTGTCCGTCCATCCATCCGTCCACATGCTTGCTTGATTGAGGGTTTGCTTGCTTGATTGCTTGCTTTTGTTCTTATGTGTGGAAGTTCTGATTGCATTAATTTCTCCATTTCTGGTCGCGTGAGATAGCCTCTTGCCGCAAAAGCAATTCAGCAGCGACCAAACCCCACTGACTCGTTGGTCTACGGAGTTGGTTATCAAGGTTTAAATAGGCATTCGTATGAATCCTCAAATCAACCAAGCAGCAGAACCATCTAACATGGCCCTGTTGGGGCTGTGTGGGCGCTGCTCAATAAGATCTCTTGCCGAGGCTTCACTCCTCGTGCGTCCAAGTTCCCATCTGCGAAGGTTGATAGTGACAGATGGAAAATTGGACAAGATTCTAGGTTTCGGAAAGACGGCAAGATTTATCCTCCGTTCGAAACAGCTATGGATCCGTCTCCAAAATGGGAACGTGCAAAACGGGTTTCTGCTTCCCCCTGGATTTCCGCCAGGGAACGGCGATTAAGCTACCCCTCAGAACAAACAAGCCATGTTGGTGTGCCCCCTAGTTATCGGCTCACCCTGAACAATCTCAAGAGTTGGTAAGCAAGACATCTCAATGTCGATGAAACACATGCAGCCCCGCCTGCTCCCCCCTCAACAACATATCTGAAGTACTACGCTGTTGTATAACGCATGTGAATAATACGTGTTATTTTAGAAAAAGAGTGTGTGTTGGGGTAATGACCCGAAGAACTGGGTGAAGAGGGGGGTGGTCCTGCGGATGTGTCGTCAACAATCACAATCCACAGGGATCCTGGACCAATATTGAGGAAGACAGGCGCAAACAAACAAAATACAGGCAAACACATAATGATTAAAGCCAAATAAAAAGAACCAAATTACCAAGTAGATACATACACGCATACATCAAAAAGAAACACATAAGTATCATCGGCCTCATCAAGTTCTTCTTCCTCCTTCTTGACCTTCCAGCCCTGGCCCTTGTCCTGGCCGCGAGCGGTATGCACACACCTTCAGGTGAAGTATGCACCCATACATGGTCTTGTCCGCAGACCTCTTTGGAAAAGCTACCTATCTTCCTTTTGGACAGTTCTGTGTACGTTCATGTCTCTTGGTCGGGTGTGAGATTTCGGCGTTCCCTATGAATGGAACCTGCAAAATGGGTGATCCTCTTTGTGAGGACAAGATGTGCCCAACCTAAGTGACGCATGGCAACTAAATATTCAACCAACTCAAGTGAGCAGCAACCAAAACTCAAAACCCATTGGCTTTTGGTTCCACTGAGATGCTTATATATGCCTGGTCCTTGCTAAATAGGCACCTATCAAGATGTGGGTACTCACATCTCGTTGCACTCGCTCCCTGTTCCCAAGCCTTGTCCTCGAGGACACCTGTGCAATGAGAAGCACTGCCTGGCTCTCGGCGAAATCCGAATCCCAAGCTGTTGCCAGATGGCTCGTCTTGGGGCAAACCAAAACTGGCTTCGGTTTTCCCTTTTGGGTTCCCTTGTTAAAAGCAAAATGCTCTCAACAAAAAACTATATACACCCCCATATCTCTACCAGCCATCGTGTGTGTGTGTGGGTTCTTTCATTGGACCTCAAGCAAGAGGGACTTTTCCCTAAGCCACCTTTGAATGGGTTAGGGGAATCATGGTTCCTTCAAAAGGGATCCAAAGGGAATCCGGCATCAAGTTCAGCACCGGCAGTGAATCCTGTAAGCCATTGTAAACCCTGACAAGTAAGGCTGCTTGTCCAATGTAGCTCACTCCCAGACCGTCTCTCTAAGTTCGCTAAGAGGGACACATTGCCACCCTGGGACCCTAATTTTAACGCATAATTTTGGACTCGCCGATCGACATTCGAAACCGCCAAGAGGTGAAATGTTTGTCAACCTTGTCGAACTACCCTCCCACCGACTAGCATGAAACCTGCCACAATTGCCCCCCCCCCCCCCCCCTTCATGTTCCATGTTAATTGGTGGGGAGGGTAGGGAGCGCGTTTCGCCAGGCGTGGCAAAACCAGTATCTTGATGGACACCAGTTATGGAATCCCCGTAAATCTCCGTGTAGACATCTTTTAAAGTGGCCCAAGATGGGAACACGAAAGGGTCAAGCGGTTTATTCGCTTTGGGCAACTGCCGAGAATCACAGGAAGGAAATGGCCCGGACCATGTTGGCGCAAATTGATACTTTCTGTGATACCAATCTGGACCATTCCATGGCTACTACCGTTCTGTGGATTCACTTTTACAAAAATGAGGACTGCTTCGTCACTCTGGGGATTCCCTGGGCATCATGGGATAGCCAAGCCGGTATCTTTCAGATACTTGGATAGAAACTAACTCATGCCAGGATTCATGACATGAGGTCTTCCTGCCCATGAGATCTCCTCCAAATTCCAAACTTTAGGGTAGACCAAAAAATGGGCCAGAGTCAGAACGTACTTTCGCGTTATCTGCGTCTGTGGGCCGAGTTGTCCGGTTCGCATCTCTCATGCCAAGTGGCTCAGTGCTTGGAGCCTCGATCCATTCGCGGGCTGAACAGTTTGGCCATCTCAACCAGTGAGGTGGAAAACAAACTGGGTATGATTCGTTTAGTTGGGGGACCCTCTACATTGACTCTACATAGGGATGCTTGTCCAACCAGGTCTTTTGACCAATTTTGTGGAGGACCCACCAACCAACCAAGGGTTCAATGGATACTGAAAAACTGGGGTAGTGCCCTTTGCAATCTTGTAGCAAGCAGGAGTAAATAACTTGTTCCATCTTGCACAATCCTTGGCCCATCTAACTGTAGTGGTGACAAGAAGCACTGGGAAAGGTTGCACACGTACTACGTACTGAAAGTAGGCCGAAAAGGAAACCCAATGGTCGGCTTTGGGGCAAAACAATCGCTGTTGCGCAAATATGTATGCATGGCAAAGGAACATCTGTGTCTGATTCAAAATTCAAATCGGTGTTCTCCTGGTTTCCCTTTGAACCCTCGAAAGAAGAGGAAAAACAAGAAAGATAACACTGATATGCAACCAAGCATCTTCCGACCATGTGAGCGCTTCGCGTTTGTCGTTCCCTTAAAAAACACTCCCCTGTCAACAATTGATATTGCTCGTCACCAGTCGAAGCAAGTCGGATCCATTCCATCTGCAAACTGAATGCACCAGGATGTTTCCTTAATCAAGATGCAGCGCAATCTTGTCAGAATCAAAACCATGGAAGGAGCAGCGAAACCGATCCAAGGAAACTCATATTAATATGGGTGCGTCTCTTTTTGAGGACCCCCGTTTTGAAAGGTTTTAAAGGGAACTCAAAAGGAAAATCCAACCTGAAAAAGACATACCGTACACCCATGTCCCGGGAAACAAAGGGGCGAGTGACTCACTTTCGAAAGTCCGAAGGCGAGACTTTTGCCATGGCCGGGCTGTGGCTACCTGACCCTCGCTTTTAATTTGGCTGTGGCTCCGGTGCTCAAAAACAAACCCGTGGCCGGCTTTTGTTGATGGCAGCCTTGTTGATGGCAACGGATTACTACCCCACGGTGAATAGGGGGTACCCTCCCACCAACTAACATGGAACCTGACGTTTGGAACCCGGTCCCATTCAAAGGCAATTGGGCTTCCGGGACTCAGGACCCCGGACCCCCCAAAAGTCAGGCAGGCTCCATAAGCGCGTGCGCGCGTGCGCGCGTGCGCGCGTGCGCGCGTGCGCGCGCGTGCGCGCGTGCGCGTGTGTGGGTGGGTGTGTGTGTGTGTGTGCGTGCGTGCGTGCGTGCGTGCGTGCGTGCGCGTGTGCGTGTGTGTGTGTGGGTGCGTGCGTGCGTGCGTGGGAGGGTATCCCTTTTAGCGGGGCTCCTTCACTTTCCTCAGGGCGTCGGCCCGTTCACTGGCCAACAAACAAAGGAAGCCTGGCGCACGGGGGCGGGCCAAAGCCTGGGTTTTGGAAGGTTCGAAAACTCCCAACAGCTGCGGTGTGAGGCTGCAGCCGTTGGTTTAGCTCCGCAAAGTGGTGCTCCAGCAGATCTTCGAGCCGGCAGATGTCCTGACGTTGCTTTCTTGCTAGAGCCTGTGGATAAAAAATGGGTTGGTGATATCTATGCTAGCGACCCCGAAGGCCCTAATTAATGTAGTTTGGTTATAGAATATCTATCCCAGCTGTTTGCCTTATGTGGTTTGGTCGTTGATGAGACAAAAGCAACTTAGCCTGCCAGCTCTGGTCCCTTCAACAGAAACATCAGGACATACTACCCCCAGCTTAGCGAGGGTCAGATTGGAGAAACATCAGCCCCTCCGGATCTGATTGAAGTGGGTGTCTCCTTGTTTGTTTTAAGGTTGGACCCCTCAAAATGGTACCACCAAACAGGATAGCCTCAAAAAGACGAGCCACGAAATGACCCCACGAAACCCCCATAGAATCTTCTTGGCCCCATGTTTTAGCTCCATGTGCAGCTTCAACACCTTTGCGGTTGCGGTCACGGGTTTTCTTCTTCTCTTTTTCACGATTTAAGGCGCTATGCTATTCAGAGCCATCGCAAAACATGGGCACATGTTGTTGCCAGCGAAAAGAGAGCCACCTCCACCAAAACAGGGGGCGTGCCTTCTTAACCCATGTCTAAGGGCGAAGAGCTGGACAACCTTTGACTTTGCCCTGCCTAACCTTGCTCTGTCTGCAAACAACTGCAAGTTTCGCAATAAGTTCAGCAGCTGAAGTACGGAACCCCTAGAACCAATTTGTGTGGACTTCCCCGCTTAAACGCATGTCCTCTTTCGCTGCCAGATGCGCCATTGCCTCTGACTCGGGACTCGCGAAGGATTTGACAGGCGCTTGTTCGATTTGCGGAGGGTCTGTGTCAGCTCGAGTTCATGCCCAGCAAATGTATGCCAAAGAGATTCATGCGGCACTCTAAATTGGTGGGTTTTACCCACACTGTCGCTGCTAACTGTCTTTCAGGGAATGAGCAAAGGACGGCCATTTTACAAGAACCGAACATTCTGCTGAATGGATCTTTCCAAGCAACCGTTGCATATTTGGTATTACAGCCCCCTTTGCGGGCTCCATGTTACTTGCAAGGGTATTCACCCGTCGACTGCTCCCAGCTTTCTGCTTGCCGGCACTTCCACAACGGTTGTGGCTTGACCTACCACTGAAGGGTGTTGATAACCAGTTGTGCAAACCTTCAGCAACTGGCTCGAGTGGATTAAACATCTCCCAAAGGACGCCAACAAACTCTAAGCCAGGGAACTGGAGAGCCGGCGCCACGTCAACTAAAACCAAAAAGCTGGATCTATTGCTGCTGCTGCTGCTGCTGCTGCTGCTGCTGCTGCTGCTGCTGCTGCTGCTGCTGCTGCGACTGTCTGGAGAAATGCTAGACACAGACGTTTGCTTCCTTGGCTCGCAGGTGTAATGTCAACCTCAGATTAATCCTCTGAAAGATCATTTCATGATTGAAAAGGGAGAACCACCCATGATTGGTACAGCCTTTCAGAGTGAAGATTCATCCACAGTTGAAATTAACACGTATGGACCCTGCTACAGTGTCTGTGTTCGTTTGATGGCCTTTCAATTTGCCTTGGTGAGCGGTGTCCCTGTCCTGGCGTCATCTTGGTGCCTCGCTTGTTGCCTTGCGTTGTCATGAGTTGTTGAGGAATTGTGTGCGGCGTTCTTGTGGGATTTCCTTCGTGGTCTTCGTTTGTTGGTGTTCATTGAGTTCCTCATGTTTTGTGGCACCCTTTTGTTGGTCCTGCTTTCAGTTTGCCTGTTGGCTTCCTAATGTCCTCGTGGTGCCCTTTGACTTCCTCTCAAGGGTTGCCTTTAAAGAAAGACTAGTCGCTTCTCCCTATTTTTATTTTTTTTTAAAGTCCTCCCCCCAAATAAGAAAACCTGGGAGGGAGTTTTATTATTAGGGGTCGCCGGTTCGGGCCTAGATCCAGTTAATAGTTTGCTGTTTAGTATTGGCCTTGTGGTGGAAAGTGGATCTCCTTTGATTTGGAGCAAAAACTGCTCAGATTGCAACATTTGATTAAGAACAACCCTAGTAAAGGAATCGTTCTCCCGGAGCTCAGGCTCGAAAACACACTCTGGAGGGGGGACCCCTTTTTTAGCATATTTTGGGTTGGTGGGAAGCGTGTGTAGCCTCAGGAGTTTAGTATACCTGGACCTTCCGACATGTAAAATTAACGCCGTTTCCCAAAACAGCTATAATTTTTGCCGGTTGCTGAAAAAAAACGCTCTTTTGGAGAAAAAGCGCTCGCCGTAAGTCCAGCTCGGAACCAGGCAAAAAAAAAGCGCCGTTTCGCCGGCAAATTACGCCGTTTTGACGGCAAATTACGCCGTTTTGCAACTTGGATTGATGCTAGTGTGTGCAAACACTGAAAACTGCCGGCAGGCGAAAATAATCGCCGTTGGGTCAAAAGACATAGTTTTTGACCAAACTGCAATAATTTTGCACATGTTGGAAGACCCAGGTATATTGGTTTAGCATTGGCCAATTTAAGTTTAGTATTGCCGATTTTTGGCCGCGGCTCGGGGGAGTTTTATTGTTAGGGGTGGGTTGGTTAATAGGAAGAAGTGATTACAAATAACAGGCGAACTATTTGAGGGTACCCCCTTTTGTGTGTGGTTTCAACGGAAAATCACAGGAACACCTAAAAAAGACACACACACATTACGCAGACTCCCATCCCATCGATAGAAAGCTGGCCAGGAAAAAACAACTGGCACGACCCAAATCCGCTTTCTTTGGTCTGTGTATTGAAACGATCCAATGGGGTTGCTCCAAAAGCCGAGGGTATAAACTCGTTGTTTGGAAAAGGAACACCAAACTAAATCTCAATGTGCTCTACCCTTGTGGGCTTGCTTCACGCTTTTAAGGTCAGCTCCGAAACGGGGCAAACAAACGACGCATGCCTGCGCCTTGTCCAGCTGGTCCACCGTCTTGAGACCGGGCTCAACCATGGCGAGTAGACAAGGGAGGAAACCAAAGACAGGGATTCACGAGATTTCCCCAAATCAAAAGTTGCAATTGATTATCTCTGATTGGTGCTTTGCATTAATAGGGAAATGAAGGAAACCCTGCCAGACAGCAACTGTTTCCTTTCGGTTTCGATTTAAACACAATCCACAAGTTGGACAAGGGGTAGTGTTGAGATGTTTTTGTTGCTTGCCGCTTGAGCTGCAATTGACTGGATTCCTGGATGGATCATGCTGCCACAAAGAAACCACCATTGGGACAATGGCCGGCGTTTGGGAATCATGACCTCCATTTTCTTAACTCCCCTGGACAACCAAATTAAATATTTCCAGTAGGGATAGATTCCCTTTAGAATCAGCAGGGGAATACAACATACTCTTAAGCAAATGGAAGATGGTTGCAAAGACTGGGGAATCCGCCGGTTCCACCGTGAGCCGGGCAAGCTCCCCGAAAAGCCTTGGTTTTGCCGGTTTTCTCTGGCGGGTTCCAGCCCTCACCCGAAACTGGAATTGGAAATTATTAACATTGATATACATATATATATATATAATTATATATATATATATGTATATGTCACATTAGGGATTTGGACCCGACACGGCGGCTTCTCTTTTCCTCATAAATTACTTTAAGACCAAGGTGAAAAGCATGGGACCTGGTGACTTGAACAAAGATTGAATTTAAAGGGGGAAGCTTCTCTTTGGGAAGTCTTGTTGAGGGCTCCTTATCAACTTAAAGGAAAACTGATTCATGCCCTTAATGAGTCTTCTCCATGCCGCGGTTCCAGCTCGAGGATCAGGATCAGGTTATGAGTTTATGACACGGGTTTGGTTGAAGCCTACCTGTTGCACCGCCAAAGCGCTTGTCTCGTTACGTAAGCCATGTGGCCAGGGGAAACAGCTGGCTTCTGGTTGATGCTGAAGCAAAGCCTTCAACAACAAAATCAGAGTATATAAAAGTGTATTCCCCGCTTGGGATGGAGAAAACCGTGGACAACCCTTGAAACCTGATACGGCTAGTATTGCTTTCCTCTGAAAATCGAATTGCAGTGATTTGGCAGTTCCTGCTCGAAAGTTGCGACTATTCAGCACCAGCGTAAACGGTATACACTCTGGCAACTCCAGTACAAGTGTAGCACAAGGTGAATTTTGGCGCAACTCAGTACAAGTGTAGTATACAAAGTACACTTTGCAGCTCCGGCTCGAAAGTCCCAACTTCTCAGTGCAAGTAGTTTGCACACTTTGGCAGCCGCAACTTTGCAGTACAAATGTAGCGCGCAAAGTACATTTTGGCAGCTCCAGGGCAGCTGGTTGGGCCCTGCACATTTCGGGTTTCGTAATCCTGGTTTGCGGCAACACCTTGGACCTTATATGTGCCTTCATGGCTTTTACGGGTATCGAATTTTTCCTCAGCATCGGTTTACAGTGTTTCGAGCATGCATAGAAAATTACTATATAACTAAAAGGCGCGGGGTTTCGTCTTTGACCCCACTTGGCAACTGGGCTTCTTGTATCTGAGCATGTGAATCAAATTCTGAACCCGATAGTTTGTAGCAGCCATGATCAAAGCACGGGTACTGCTTTTGGGGGGAGTCGTATTGAAATTGTCCAGTATCGGTCTTGCAGATGGGTGTCAGTTAACGCCTCGTTTCCGAGCAGTTTGTGCTGCAATGTCGGACATTCGGGTCCCAAGCAGAAAACCAAAGTCCCTGTCAAGAGAAATATGGTCTTCCAAGGGCTGGGTCAACTTCTATGTTAGGAAAGAGGCTATACATCCCCTTTGGTTTCCTTGTGGGAAAGTTTTAAGCGTGTGTTCAGCACGGTTCACTTGAACCAAGTTCTTGTTTGATTATCATTTGGGGTAGGAACCACCCAAGCAGCTCAGATGTTTTCACACTTCGCTGGTCTGTGTCTCTGAGTGTTAATGGCATTGGTTAACCACTGACAATTCTGCTCCACAGCCAGAATTGCAGCGATTTCCCACAGGCTCCCAACTTAACCACCCGGCCCCAAAACTGGCTGGGCACAGCCCCAGACCACGTCAAGGGGTCGCAGTGAAGAAGAAGATGGAGGCTGTTGGCAGCGGCAGTCACGACCCAACTCCAAGTTGGCCACGGCCCACAAGGAACTTAGCCGTCTGCCGCACCCCCGTAACGAGAGAGCGTTTTTGCGACTCGCCCAGGGGTTGGGAGGGTGGGAAAAGAAAGCTATTTTGGCACTTGAGCCAAAATGGCCGCCGCGGCAGCCATTTCAGCCAAGTGCATTCCGTCCCCTCAAATGAAACCTTGTCACCCTGGGCCTGCCAAACACTAACAAGGGCAACATTTGGGGGAGGAACCACCCAAGCAGCTCAGATGTTTTCACACTTCGCTGGTCTGTGTCTCTGAGTGTTAATCACATTGGTTAACCACTGACAATTCTGCTCCACAGCCAGAATTGCAGCGATTTCCAACAGGCTCCCAACTTAACCACCCAAAGCACTTAACTCAACGAGCTGGTCCTTTTCGCTTCAAAAATTCAAAGACCCGAATACATCCACGCAGTGGGAGATGCCATAGGAAAATAAGGAAAACACTGCGGGTAAGCTGAAATTGATGCCTCCGGGCCCATGTGTCGTCAAAACATCTACGTGAGATACCATCACTCCAGTTACTATGAGACTGGACCCAATCAAAGTAGGTCTGGACCTGCAAACCAAAAAGAGCTGCGTGCGTAAGCATCCCCAAATGGTCCAGATCCACTGTGTCGGACTTGCCCCTGATGAGCGCCATCAGGGCAGCCACGTTGTCTATCATCCACAAGCCGGTGCGTCCCCGCAGCTGGCCATGAAAGACTGTGAGCGCTGCTGGGCAATGTGCCACCCATCCGGGCGCCATTGATCATACAGCCCTGATGGGATGTCAACCACATGGCCCAGGCGGGTTTCCGTGGGAAGGCCTGCGTCAAGGACAAGGAGGAAGCCCGCAGTGCCGGCCCGTGGTGACTCCAAGGCGGCGTCCGAAGCAACCAAAAACCGTTTGACCCTGGTCTGGCAAAGGTACCACTCACGACGAGGGTTCCGCCGCCAAGGCCTCCAGGAGCAAACAGGCCCTCCTGGAAGAAAGTGGTGCAACCGAAAAGCTTGCTGGCCGTCCCTGCGCGCAGCACTCCAGAACTAAGCGCCTCGCGGACAAACCCCAAAACCTTGGTCTGCAAGCGTTCCCGAGGCCAAAAGCGGATTGTTCCTGCTTGGGTGACTTGAGACAGATCATGGACCAAACCCAAGAAATCCCCGCAGGTCGCAAAAGGTTGCGATTTCTCCTCTGCCCACGGTGTCCCGAGAAGGTGCATGAACTGGGAAACAGCCTGTTGTGCAAAAGGGTTGGGGGAAGCCCAGTCCTGAATGGTGCCATCATCAAAATACATCGAGAAAAGGGTGCCCAGGAATCGCCTCACCGCCCAAAAACGACTGTACCGATTAAACGAAGTGACTGCAAGGGGGAGACCAAAAAGCATCCCATAGTATAACTGAAAGGCAGGCATTCCCCACATGAGGGTGATAGAAAACCACCACACATGCTTCGGCCTGATCCGGCTTCATCGGAACCAAACGGTAGGCATCCGGCCAGTCCTCGCCTGCGCTCTGCATCCCTGCAGAGGCCTGCGTGATGGAGGACCCATGCCGCAGAGCAGCCTGGTGTAACGCCCAGACATGCTGCGCGGGCCTCAAAGCCGAGCAAAACTCCAAGTGATTCCCATCACTAGACAGCTCGCTCTGCCCTCCCTTATCGGCATCGTCGATGGGCCGAACCTTGCCGGGATGCCTCCCGGCACAGGTTCGCCCGCTGCCCATGAGCACTCCACAGCGGTGCTCAAGCCTGCAGTCAGCAGCCTGGCATTGACCTGTCTGGTAGGGGAGGCACAGCACCTCCCCGACACCCCTCATCCGCAACCAAATGACCTTACCCTCCACCACGTTCAGCAGCGGGGCCTCCTGATAGGCCATGTTGCGGGCAGGACGAAGCACGAACCGACGTGAGCTGCGGGCAATAAGTTCACTGGATGTCCATTCACTCTTGACATCTGAAGTCATGCCCTTCTCAACTGACTGGACACACGCTGCATGTGATCCTTCCAATCGGCAATGCCAAGACTTTCCCAAGTTGTGGCATTCCCTGCAGCAATTGCACAGATGAGTCCGGAGGGGCATGAGCGACTTCTTATCGATGTCGGCCTTGAGCTGCCAGTCCGAGAGGGCCACGGTCTCCTGCGGGTCGAGGCCCAGCAGCATTGCCAAGGTCGGAAGCACCCGCCGGGCAGAGTAGCTGGTCAGCGAGTCCGTTTCCTGCACCTGCTTCCGCACCGCCGCCCGGGCTGCTTCCACAGTCGCCTCCCGGGTGAGCGGCTCCAGCTTGATCTGGTCATACACAAGGCCTAGCTCCCTTCGCTGCGACGCTGATAGGCTCAAATAAGAAGGTTTGGCAGCTTCCCACCAGTCAAAGGGGAGGGTAACAAACTTCCTGGGAATCGCGAAGTCGAACCCACTCTCCCGAAGCTGTCTCTGCTTCCCCTTACTGCAGTGGCAGTGGACCATTAGCGGGGAGACCCTGAGAATCACTGAGCGGGACAAATGCGCTAGCCGCGTGCAGCTCGTCATCTGCAGCCAGTGACCCAACAGCCCAAGCCAGGCCGGATGCCCCTGTTTGTGACTAGCGGCAACCGCTTGCTCCAAGGGAAAAACCATCGCCGGCTCCAAAACGGCCGCCTGCCTAGATCCTTCTCCCAGGGTTGACCGGGGGCGAACAGCAGGTGGGGGAAGCACATGATCAGCCGGAATCTGAAGATGAAAGTTCTTGGCCAGCCATTTGAGGGAAGTGAAAGCTCGTCCCGGCGCTTTATGGTTATGAATGAAGGCCTCAACCGCAGCTGACTGGAGGTCTGGAAACCGTCTCTGGGATTCATGCAAAAAGGCAATCAGCTCATCCCATGTGCACAAGGCCCGATGAATGGTGGCTGGCTCGCTGGCTTTCACCACTTGTTCAGCCCACCTGCGAAAAGAAGCTGCCTGCTCCTGGTACTCCAACGCTGTGAGCACCTTGGAGGTAGAATAGGCGCGGATGAGAATCCCCATCAGCTGTTTTGTATGGGCACGATTACGGGCCTCAAGCTGGCCTGGCTTCACCTTAATAGTCTGCCGGTCGGAGACCTTGCGCCGTGGGAGCGGGGCCCTTGGGGGGAGCCCAAGCCTCATCGTGCTGCACCTCGAAAACCCCCGCGGAAGCCTGTGCCAGGTCCAACATGTGCAGCCTCCTCACCTCGACCCAGTGAAAAAGGAGCCACGGACCATGGGCACGGGCCTGGTCAGCATCAGTGAAGCAGAAGGCGAAGTCACCATCGTCTTCCATCTCGTGAAGCCGCCTCCATTCTGCCACCTTAGTGCTCCAGGCCGCGGATTCCACCTCATCTGACGGGCCCGGTGCTGCTGGCAGTCGTATCGCAGTGGCCGCTGAAACCCGATGGGGGCAGAGCAGCACCACCAAGACTGTGCTGGCCAGGCAGCAAATCAGCCTCCAAGGTTCAGCGCAGGCGGGCTTCCCAACCGCGCCTGGTGGCTGCACCTCAATCCTCAAACGACCGCTGAAGGCAGGGCACACAATAGGTGAACTGCTCTTCACAGGCATTGCAAAGGGGGCCATCACATCGCTCACAGAAGTTGCCGGTCGGCAAACCACACCATGCGCATGGAGGTAGGAGAACATGTCCTGCCCGTGCTTGCGTGTGCCAAACCACCAACATTGTAGCAAACCGGGCCTCGAGGCGTACGATCCTTGCACGCCGATCGGGCACCATCCGGGGATTGCGCCAGCCCCCAACGGACCGAGTCCACATCGCCCAGGCATGCATGAGAAGCGGGACAGGCACCATGTCATGGGCCCGGTCCATGAGCAAACGCATGAAGTCCGGGTAGAAGGAGTCCATGTGAACCGTGGTGTCCACCAGCGGCACGAGCTCCTCCCAGGAAAGTTCCCGCTCCTGCTCTGCGCAGGGGAGAGACCGCCCCCCGAGGGCCTCCACCGCCCCGGCACAAGTCCAGGCAGGGTGGACCCAGTTGAACCGGAAACCCCCTCTACCCGACAAGCAGCGATTGCAGTTGCTCTCGACACAGGGCACCTCGACCACCTCCAGGCCCTGAACCACGACGGGGACAGAGAAGAACGGGCGGTGCAAGAAGATGCATACCTCCTCAAGAAGGGCAGCAACATCGGAACGCTGCAGCCCGGTAGCATAGAGCTCGAAGCGGCGGAGGTTGACCGCTGAGTCCACTGGTGTAGTAGCCCACCCCGCACGACGAACATGTCCGAGCATTACGAGGAGAGGCAACTACCACGAAAAGAAAGCTATTTTGGCACTTGAGCCAAAATGGCCGCCGCGGCAGCCATTTCAGCCAAGTGCATTCCGTCCCCTCAAATGAAACCTTGTCACCCTGGGCCTGCCAAACACTAACAAGGGCAATTTGACTTTAACCTAGGTGAAGTGCCTTGCTCTTGCTCCTTTTGTTCCCCCAATCAGCTGGGGGCAAATGTAATCAGCGTGACCTTCCTTTTGGCAACCCAAGCATCAATCCGCCAAAAGAAAACTCACCTTCAAATGAATTACTGTAACCCAGGTAACGGCACCCTCGGGAACTACAGGGCGACCCCAACACGAATTACGTGTTATGGTTTTCCCCACGGAAAAAAAACAAAAGAACAAACAAAAAAAACCGGCAGCGGAACTTCGCGAATTTTGCCGCCGCTCGCGGATTTCACCGTGTTGGCAATTGGCCGGCCCCTTCGGGGGGCCACACGCGCCCGATTCTCCTAGAAACTGCATGTCTAGACACTGCTGCATGGGTGGGTGTGTCATTTTTAGAGGCCCCCCTGATGGTTTTCCTGTTGGTTTCCCTTTACAGCCACCACAAAAGGGGCACCCTCCAAAAATAGCTCGGGTGTCTCCACGGCCATGATTCCCAAATCCGCCTGCTAGAGGAACCTCCTTTTAGGGGGCCAGAAATCGATTTCATCGAGCAAGAAGGGGTTTGATTTAACGCCCAGTTATGGCGCCTAGGTTTCAACAAGGCGATCCAAAGCACTTTGCACTGAGCCACGACCCATAAATTCCACAGGACATCGGTGCTGTTTTACAAACGATTCAAAAGCACTTCCCCTACGCGCTGTATAAAAGAGTCTTCACTATGACGTGCATTGACCCTCCGGGTTACGCGGTTTCGCGCCCCTGCGCCATGGGGCTTCGGCCTTCGGCTCACCTCTGGAAGCTCCCCTTAAAGCTGGAAGTGAAATGCACCTCCCGCGCAAACCTGGCCGTTTCGGTCGGACACGTTACCCGAGCTTGTCCCAGCCCAAAGCCCAAAATCATTTCTTCTTGTGCCACTTCCACCACAAAGAGGCACACCCACATAAAAAGACCAACGGAGACTGGTGCGCCAGTTCCCCACATTTGATGCTTCGTTGGAGAAGCGAAGTCTGGCAAAGACAGTTCTTGCCAGCGAAAGGTTGGCTCCAAACGTCGAAGCATCCGGGCGCATGGTTGACACACGCTGGGCTGACCCCACAGGGATGCTGCTGCAAGATTTCTTTAAAAGGCAACACACAGCGTATCTCAATTTACAAACTGGAAACGATGAACCCAGGCAAGGACCATCATGGGCAAGCTACAACTTGGTGGACAAAAAGACAGCAGGGTCATAGGTAATTTCCCTGCAAATAGCGGAACAAGCCCTAGTTGACATTCCGTCATGGATCCAAACTTGACATTCCGTGATGTTATCCACATTGTCCATTCTCCCACACGTTGGTTCGTTGAGGGTACCATTTTTGGGATTGGTTGAAACGGAAACCCAAACAGGTGTAGTCCCTACGAGCCATACCCACTCGTACCCTACCTGACTAGAGGCCTCTTTTGCCCCAGGCTCCACGTTCAAGTGTCTTTTATGTTGGGCTGTTCCCAGATCCCTCACCAAAAGCTTCACTTTGAGAGGTTTTGTGGATATTACCACTACTTAAACCAGGTACGGGGATGGATGGGAACCACCAAGTTACGGGCACCCTTCCTTGGGTTGTTTGAAAGGACCCTAAGAAACCCAATATACGGGGTTCTCCGAGGTTGTCTCCAAAATTTGGGGCGGAATCTACATTCCAGATTCTAGGTCCCCACCCCCTCCACGTATGGTCATGGACCACCCCCCCTATGGTTAAGGCTTGGTGTAGGGCTGGTTGAGGGTTGGCTAGCTTTACAATCCCTAGTAGCGTTTTGTGCAGCCCCTGACTAAAAATGAAGACAACCAAAAAACCTTAAACCCTGCACACTTGGCACAACAGTGAAGTTAGATTAGAGTGAGTTTGCGTTGGGTTTGGAATTACCTCGAGTGAACCCCATGAATTAACCCCATTTCGATCAACAAACATCGCCTGGTTCGAACCACCAAACCCATCGGTTCTCTTTGGGGTTCACCCTTTAGCTCAGCCAGAGGCAAAACCAAAAGCCCCGAACCCATCAATTCCGAACCTCTTGGCTGGGCCAACCAAATGCATCCACCCCCCCCCGGCAAAAAGTGACTTTTCCCCTGAAAAATGATGGAACACCTGGCAATGTCTGTTTCAATTATCCTTCCTTTCCCAACGGCGCCCTTTTCAACCTGGATTGGTTTTCTGGAATGGATCCACGGAGAGAATGGCCTTGGTTCGGGGTCCAAGGTACTTTTTGCCCGCCCCCGTGTGCTGCTTCGTCCCCTGGAAAAACAGCAACATATTCCCTGTGATGGATTCCCTTGAGAAAAACGACAACAGAGGAATATCAAAACATGTTCATTCCAGACAATGGAAGTTGCCCCTTGTTTGTTCTAGGAGAGCAGAACTCACTTCCTGAGTGGATTGGCCAACTCGGGAAGTGAGCTGTGTTTGAACCAAACCAACCAAAAAGGACTTGTAAGCAACTCGGCCCATTTCGAACAAACGCTTCGTGTTGCGCCGTGCCTGGAGCTCCGCTGAGGGTCGTGTGGAGAAAAGGACCATCCCCCCGGCAGCTCATCGTCCTTCGATGGATGCGGTACTTCAAGCGATCGTTTCGGTGCGTGAGGTAAGTGGTGAGTAAGCCTGGACTTAGTAACCCACACGGAGACTTATAGCCATGGCTTTTGCGGGTCCGGAGAAAACTCACCTGCTCCCAAGAAAAAGCCTGTGGTGGTTGCAAAATCCGCTTCTCGCACCACGCAACGAAACCATAGGAAGCCATTGTTTGTTGAAATTTGCAGGGGAATCATCAATCCAGGCCTTCTTCAGCGGTGCAGGATTTCTTCCATCCACAGTAGGGTTGTGGAATTTTTAGTAGGGGGCCCAAACTGGTGGACAGCATGCAGGTAGGGATTCATGTCCACGTTTGAGGTTCTCTGTAGAATTCCTAGCTAGAGTTGGAGACACCTGAGCAAAAGGAGCCATTTGGAACCCCAAACGGTCTCTCCTTGACCATTAGGTCACACCAAAGACCAGCCACAACACACATTGCGGGCACTAATTTCGATGGACTGCCCACCCGTTTTCTGAAATCGAAACCGACCCCGAAACAAGCTGTTCAAAGCACACCAATATGTTTCTTTGGAAGCATCTACGAAAACATACCTGCGGGGATGTCACAAAACAAACTAGAGGACACAAAACATGATGGTGATATGATGGCGTTTTTTTTGGTTCCCCCTGGCAACCAACCACAAGGGGTTTCTTTAAAGGACACACCGACCTGGAAGAACAAGGACTCTCACGCTGCCTGCCTACGGGGAACTGGCCAGAAAACCGCCAGGAAACATGGGGCACCCTTTATTTGAGCCTTTGTTAAACCCTGCTTGAAACCACTCAAAGAAGAGACTTGAAATCTTCTCAACCAGTCGAACAGTTCAGATCACTGGGAGGCAAACCTCCCCTAAGAATCCAGGTTGATTAATACGGAGCCAATCAAGTCTGTCACGCTGGGGAAACAAAATCCCTTCCCAACCAGGGTTGGAACAAGTTGCTTAAACAATCCCATGATCCTCTTTCAAGCGAAACTAAAATGAGGCTGCTTAAACAATACAAGCCTTGTAGGAGAGCTGGCATCCTGTCGAAGCGACGGAATGAAACGACACAAACGGCGGGTCCCCTTTCATCCAGGAAGGTCGATCTCCATTGATCTGCGTCCGCATAAAAGTGGGCTTCTTCGTGTACCTCTCGTGTTTGAACGGTGGTGGGTGGTCTCTGAGCAAGCGTGACCGGGGCTTTTCATAGCCGTGGTTGAAATGAAGGGACCCCTAATGCAGAGGTCGTCCGCAAAGGGATTGCCGCAGACATAAGAACATTTAATCTCTCTTCCTGATGGAAACTCTGGATTAATCAACTTATGGATAATTTTGATTTGGGCGAGCACCCCTTTTTAGGGGATCCAGATCACTTTCGGGGGAGGCACACCCCCTTATGACTAATTTGTCAAAGGGATCCAAAAGGAAACCACCTGGCGGGGGCTCGTATTTTGAGGCAAGCATCCCATTGATAAGCAAGCCTCCAGAAACCAGCAAAAGGTCGGCCGCAAGAATTTGGTCGGCCCTTTAGACATCAGACATGGGGGATTGATGTCCATGCATGGGGCTCCTCTGACAAATCCTGGCCACATTCTGTAACAAAGAGTCGTGGCATCTTCCATCAACAAACGAGAAACATGACACGTTATCTTCAACAAATGGATGCATCAGACCCAAAGCAATGCTGAGCTTGCGTTGGCAACAACATGTAGGGACTCTTGCAAAAGCCATCAAAAAGACACTCAATGTCCATAGGGTTGGGAGCAACTACCTGCAGACACATACAAGAACAGCTCAATCAAATGGCAGCAACATTCCCGCCGCTTCCCTCATGTAACACTTGCAGTTTCCCACCTTGGATTCGTGACATGGTAGATGCTGTCCTGATGGTGTGAAACAACCATGGCCATTGAATCAAGTATCGCAATTCGGGAATCGGGGCCCTACAAGTTGGCGTGGCTAACATGAAAGGAAGCGCCCCTCTGCTGTGCTCATCTGCTTCAGGCGGAAACTTGGAATGCGGCTCGCAGAAAACATGAGTCCGGCTCCAAAGGGTCGGGACATGCCAGCCTTCCTTGCACTCTTGCTAACAATAACACCAATGGTTGATCTTATGCATACGAAGGATGGGCTGCGTCTCCTTTCAATTCCCGTGTTTATGTTAGTTCAACGGAACATCAGAAACTGACCCTCCAGACCTGGATATCATGGCCATGATGTTGGGGTGATTGCAATTCCTCCTGGTTTGGGATCTTCCTCTAGAACTTGTCGGATTCAAGGATAGAACGACTGACCAACCCTCTCAGGCTAGAACAACCACGTGTTTCCGGCACTGACATACGCCCAACCAGCTTGCGAGCGTCTTGTTGGATAGCGCACGTTAGGGGCGCGCAGTCACTACCATAGGTGTCCTTTTGAGAAAATAGATGGCCGTGGTAGATGATTGAACCACCCGGTAAACCAGGGGCCCATATTTTTCAACCAAACCAAACAGAAAGGACACCTATGGTCACTACCCTTGCCTTTCGCTCGATCTTTCTAACCTAGAAAACATCACCAAGTTGGCCAGGATCCTCAAAATGGTGGGAATCTTCGCCCCAGCCCCGCCCAACAAATCTAGGGAACCCTCCAAGCAAACTACAGTATGTGTCACCAAGCGGGACCCCCCAAAACTCCGGTAAAACATGGAATCTTGAAGGATGCCACAAATTCCCTTCCCTCCATTTGCTTAAGCCCCTTGGGAAAAAAACACAAAACACATATGTCCAAGAGTGATAGATTCCCTTTAAAGGCAAACGGGGAAAATAACCAACATTCTGAAGGCAAATGGAAGCGTTGGCTTCCCGTTTCCCTTTCGCCGGAGCCATTCGGGTTCCGCACCCCAGGCTAGCGGAACTGCGCCCGGCAATGGGGAAAGGCCGGCGCCTACGGACGAATCGATCAAAAGGGCTTCTATAAATGGGATCAAAGGCGGAAACCGCTTGACGGCCACTGTACGGTTCTCAAAAATCGAGTTTTGGTGGTTCTCAAACTTTGGGTGTTTCGGCCCATGTCTCCTTCTTTCTTGTTGTGTTTTTTGGAGGGCAACACCCGACTGGCCGTTCTCCCGAAAATAAGGAAGCCCGAATAAGGAAACTCACTCCGGCAGACATTTGGAACCACCGAAGGAGATAATGGACGCGGGAAAATCCTCCAGCTAAAGGGCTTCTTTGGTCAAACCATGAAACTGGGAGAGAGGGTACCCCCTTTGGCGATTTCCAGAGAGCGTCCCAAAGAGCTTCTAGTCCAAAGGACCGCAACCTCTGATCCTCTGGTTGGACTTGAGGCTTCAGCCCCTCGGGGTCCCGGTTTGTCCAGGCAAGTGCGGAGCTGGTCCAAACTCGAGGTGGCAAGGGTCCCGAATTCTCGCCCCAAACCTCACCCAGATCCCAAGGTTGGGCCAACAAGGTGATGCTTAAAACCACCCAGAGGGAAGAAATCATCCAGATCCCAAGGGACACTCACCTTAAAGGGTGATGTTTAAGACCAAGGGAAGTAGAGCTGGATCTGAGGACCCCGGCTCTTTGCGACCAGCGCTCAGGTCCTTGGAGACCAGACTCAAACATCGGAAAAAGATGTGAGGAACGTGGCCGTTCTTCCCTTAGGGTTCTCAGAAAATCCCACTTTGCTTCACAGGAAGATTTATCTTGGTTGCCCAACTTGCCTAAAGTCCCTCAGGCTGATGACGCGCCTACCAACCTTCAAGCAAGACATCAGCCTGCCAAACCGATGGGCAATACCCAAAAACACAACCCTGGGCAGATTGCTCCTTGCTCACATGTCTTCGGCAACGGGCATCCAAATGGTAATGTGTAAACCACTCAAGGCGACATACATATATATATATATATGCGTGTTTTTCTGGTGGGGTACCCTTGTTGAGCTAGCGGAATTATTCAGAAACCACCAG